>UFQX01000007.1:150172-558964 GCA_900497675.1 Arapaima gigas | reverse complement strand
GGGGGTGGGGGGGGGGGGGGGGGGGGGACTCTGACTGGTCAAGAACAAATAGCCAGTGAAATCCACAAAGGACACAAAGATGGTGTTGCTCTTGGGTTTGCAGTATGAGAAATGGAACAGTAATACAAAGAAGGTGATAGAAATGTAATAGAGTAAAAATATTTTTTGTTACGTATGCAGCATACTCAAGTAAAAATTTATATCTATTCCACAAATTACTCTGAAAAGTACAATTTTCCTAAAAACTTAATTAACTACAAGTAAGGACGCAAAGGCAAAATGCTACTATCAATGTATGGAAGTGTAGCAAGGGCACATTTACATTACACGAAACTGCTACAGCAACACAAAAACAGCTCTTTCCCATATTACTACTTCAACTATATGTCAGAAGTTCACGCGGAAAGATACATACAATAGGCACAGAAAAACAGATACACAAGCATACAGAGGGAAGGCACAGACTGGCACAGGGAGTCACACAGAGACACGTATGCAGAAACAGACAGACACACGGAGAAGCAAGAGGCAGAAGGCTCCCTTACGGAGAGGAGTCCAGGCTAATGCTGTTGGCCTGGGTGGATGAGGCTGACTTGTGATTGGCGAAGACCTCACAAGGCGAGGCATGGATCACATGGTCCACCAGGTGTCCATCAGAAGATGGCCGCAGGCGGCTCCCTTTTTGTGCAAACATGGAGTTCCTGCTGAAGCAGAGTGACTGGCTCAGATTGGATGCACGCAGAAGTATATCTGAGTGTTTATATGTGTGTATTTGTGGGTACTCACTGGTTGGGGGTCCCAGGTGGGGATCGTGTGGGCAAGCTCTGGGTCTCCTGCCGCTCGTCCGACAGCGAGTTCCTGCTCACCGTTTCCCAGTCTATGCCGCTCATCAGCTTCCTGGCCAGAGGCTTGCTGGGGGATCTGTTGGGGTTACAGCTGCAGCAGTCAGTAACATGACATGGTGACTCCCGATACACTAGCCAGTATGTTTAATGATAAAAGAAGACTGTTGAAGCAAGTACAGTGCTTGATCCTTCTGACAGAAATCAAGAATAGAGTAACCATAATGAAAGACCTAAAGCAGCTACGGGATGTCCACAGCAGTCACTGTTTCACAGCCTGGCTGTCTTAAGCATTATCTGAACTGCGGTGCTGGTTACTCTCGAACCATTTGATCGTGGTTTCTGGGAAACCGTTACACACTTTGATTTCAGAAGGTTTTAAAAGCGTAGTCAGGATTCAAGGTTCACTGATCAACTGCTCAGGTCCATCAAAGATAATTAACTCTTATCCTGGAGTGTCAGGGATCAGCAGGTTCCCCAGCTGTGACTGTGAGGAAAATTCATTAAGTCCGGACAGATTCCATGATTACACAGATCAGGATGTAGATTAAAAAGAGAATGCACAGTTGAAGACCCATCAAAAGACGAAGAAGCAAACATTGGTCACGTTCAGTGTTATTCAGCATTAAGTGGTTTCACCCATGCAAACTAAATGGCTCACAGTAACATTCTGCTTAATGTCCTCACAGGGAATAAACCAATACCACCTCTGTACGTTGCAGATTCTGAGTTCTCCCTTAAAAACGCCATAGTCATAACCCATCGCCCCAGCTGGAGATACAATCCAAACAAAATTCCATTCAGACACTACTTAACGTTGAAGGATTGATGAAAATGTTAATTATTTTGTTCAGAATTAAAGCAATATGATGGCATGGTTAAATGAGGCCAAATCCAGCACAAACAATTTTTTAGTCAGAAACTTCACTGGTGGACTCATAAATTAGCAAAGTAATGCAATACAGCAGACATGAGAAACATGTTGAGAGTGCAAGAACATACTGTAGCGAGTACAGCATGCAGCCAATGTACCTCTGAGGAGTAACCCTAAACGGTGCATTACTCAGCCAAAAGAATGGGGGGCATCTTCATCAAATAACAGTGCCGCAAAGAGACTCAACAGCAAAGCACATACATATGATTAAACCATAAAGAGTCCGTCGTTTCGTACCATGTATATGGTGAAACAGCCCCGAGGAAGAAGGACTTGCAGTGAAAACCACAGCTTTTCCGTTCTAACTGGTGTCCGATGGGGCTGATGTTTATCTGGTGCAAACGCAAGCAAAAAGCAGCGTTCACACAACCTTCACCCTACACAAAACCCAAGGCCATGGTGATCAACGGACAGTTCTTCAGCAAACTCTATGTCCATGAAACGTATGTCTCACCATAGGACTGACCCTTCAGTTCAGAAAGCTAGCCGGAGTTGGCCACTTGCTTGTCCCACCCACCTCACGCCAACAGCAATACGTTACCACTTCAGCTTGTTCCAGCGATATTGAAGTAAATGTGGGCTCCCTTCCCTAGGCATGCTAAGTGCAAGTACCTGTCAGAGGCATGCTGTACCTCCTGTCAGCTTCTCTGCAATCCCCCACAGGCAGGAGGAAGGAGCGCTTTTAACGGCAGGCCCTGCCCCCAGCACCACCACCCCAGCAGCAGGCTTCGTTTCCTGTGCAGATCGTGTGGATTTCTGAGAAAGGCCAACCACACCGCACACCATTTAGGCACTTGTACACATTGATGAGGTGCGGTCTGCCACCTGATTGGCCCTGAGTGAGATCAAGGGTCTTGCCTCGACCACGTGCAGTAATCGAATAATTCTGCTAGGTGTTTCATGCTAGCATTGCAGGGCTGCACAGGCGTTCACAAGAGACAGTGTCTTCCTCTAGCACAGTGAACCTCCATCACTACCCTACTCACAGGTAGGTCAAGGTGGTGCTCGCTCATTGGCCTCAAGAGAGGGACACGGTGCTAAACAGCCACTTCCCATGGTACGTTACCTGGTGAAGATCCGGTTCTTGATGGCCTTCTCCTTCCCATATTGCACAGACTGTACCTCTGTCCGCCCACTGCAAGACATAATCTGTGCTTTAGTGAAAGGTGTGCGATATATTGAGACAGGTGCAACGTTCATTTACATTTATTCATTTAGTGGACACTTTTCTCAACATGACTTTAAATGATTGACCTGTTTACACAGCTGGGAAACTTTTACTGTGTCAATTCAGGGTAAGAACTTTGCTCAGGGGTACTATAAGAGGAGGACAGATTTGAACTTTGGATATTCAAGCGCAAGGTGGCAACTGTAACCACTACACCACCTAGTGTTGCTTAAACCAGAAATGTTTAAATTTGTAGAAAATTCATTTTCGAAAAGTTTTCTACAATACCCCACTTCGCAACAGTCAAGCATCTTTTGAGAAATGTTCCCCTCGTCAGCACAGAGCCAACGTTTCACAGGTTTCTTTTTCGGCAATACGCTCCTCAATAGGTTTAAACAGCACTGGTGAAAGTGCTACTTCAGCAGCGGTGAGATCTGTACGAAAACATTGAAGGAGCTCTCCTCTTCTGGGAGCTCTACCTGTAACACACTGACCTGGAGAGCTGTTCCAATACAAGCTAGAAGAACAACGACAGGTTCACTCCACACAAAAACATCTCTGCTCTTAAAATCCAATAGGAATAAAACGTTTGCACAATAGATCTTTTGTAACTTGCTTCTGATTTCACTATAGCTTCTTGGATGTACACTCATAATTCCTGATCTTAACTCAGAGTAACATACTAAAGTAAACTCTATTGTTACCAGCAATAGCAAGAACTGAAATATAGCCAAGTGGCAACCAAAATTTAAAATCCTATGCATAAATTCTATGCACACATTTTACATTTTTAAGTGTCAAACAATAAAAATCACAAATCACAAATTCTAAATCTAATCTATCAGTTAGGACACACAAAATGAATTAACTATAATCACTCTCTCCATTCATGAACTATGGTCATCATAACTCTCTGAACTATAATTACTAAAGAACATTCATGAACATACTGGCTTCCCAACTTAGAAATACAAGTGCTACTGAAAGTCTTTACTTGTTCTGGTTGAAATTCCAAAGTCATTTTATCCCCATTCACAAACAATGAAAGCCATATGATGCAGAAATTCCCCCATTTATTTATGGGCTAGCATTAGTAAAAACCGCACAGAGGTAACTACAATAAATAAAACGCTCTGCAAAACTTGTTGTTTTATTCAGTCTCAATGCCAACCTACATTATGTTTCAAAATAAAATTACGAAAAATAAAAACGTGTCATCGTAACAAACTCCTATTCAATTGTGACTGTTGGCCAGTTCATCCCAAAAGTAGACCTTCATCAACTTTTCCTCACTTTCAGTTACATTCACTTTTATGTTGTAAGCTTCTTCTTACTGGTTACAGGAAAACACACAAACAACAGATAGCAGTTTTAAACAACGTGAGCTGAATTAAGGAGGCCCCTCACTCCTGTTCAGTTTGGTAGTGCTCTCCTGCTATCTTTCAGCTTGGTGGCAGGTTGCTTTCACTCTGCTACAGACAGATGTTTTCTAGAAGAGATATTTTAAGAAAATCAGCTGTCAAAAATACTAAATGGAAAAAATGCTACTTACTATATTAGTAATAAGTGGTTGAAGCACAGATGTTAAGACAGAAACAACAAATTATTTCACTTTATCAACCTTAGCATTTCATTAAAAAAACAACACTCCAGAGCTCAGTGAGTGAGTGGCTTTTTCTAAACCATTTAACTATGTCCAGCTGATTTTTAAAATAGTTTTTCTACTTTTTTGACAGTTTGGGTCTCAACAGAGCATGTGATTTTCTTCACCCCTGTCTAGAGAGTACAGCACCAGTTTGGCCCTCACCAGTAGCGGAACTTGGAGCCCAGGGTGAAATATTGCGTGAAGAAGTTCTTTTGTGGGGACATGGGCTGATCCAGACGGAAGAATGTGTGGTGCTCCACGCAGGCCTTCCACAGGTTCTTGCACGCCCGGTAGCTTACCATGTTGAACCCCAGCAGTGTCTCACGGCTTTCATGCTTGGGAACATCCAGATGACACAAAGAAAGTGAGAATTAATGCAAAGCACAAGTTGATGAGAGTCAGCCAGTGGGCCCAGCTGAGTGAAACTAACACCCACTGTATGGTGACCATCCTCACATGACAGCTACCACAGCAGTGTAACAAAACACTCAGCCACCCTGAGACTTTCTCTACATTCTACCATTTGGCTATAAATTATGAGCTAACAAACACTATGTTCTCTATACAGTACAGCTGCCTTAAAAGTCCCCCATCTATTATTGAGCTAAATGTTTCCCTGTCTATCACATGGGACTGCCAGACCACAGCTTAACAAGAGAACTAGGCCTCCAGTGCTTCTTGTATCAACTTTGGATACTATTTAGGCTAGCAGACAAAGTATATCATTTTATTAATCACAATTAACAACAACTAAAGTGTTTCTTCTAATTAACCATGGTAATATTATGCAGCTTTCTCAATATACAAACATCAGGCTTGCTTTCCCTTGTTGCCAGCAATATGCTCCTCATGGCAGAACACTGTTAATGTACTAAAGTGTCTCATTATTTCACATGAATATGTACATTGCTAGAAATGCCAACAATGTTTTAACAAACAGCTATAATGACTGCTACAAACAATATGAGAAATATTAATCCTTGAAATATGACATTACTATATAGCCCTTCTGTTGTGTAGGGATGGTGGAATTCATTTTGGATAGAAACATACTATATCATATGATTGTGTAAGTTAGCCCTGTCTAACCACTTTACATACACCCCACTCAGAAAACCCTACTGAAAGACAAAACCTATATAACCTGTGATAACCTATATAACCTAGATATTAGTTTTTAATTTCTAGTTATAGGATAAGGTGATTTTATTTTAGGTAGCATGCACACATTCCTTCATCAATAACCTAATATGGTTAAAAAAAAAAACTTAGATTTTAGTGTATTAAAAGGAGAAAAAAGTATAGTTAAAATTTCTCCTTAATGTTGCATTATTAAATTTATAAAGTACTGTTATTTCAGGAATGAAATGAGGGCAATGTGCAGTAATGAAGTAGTAAAACAGGAGGAACAGATGTTCCTGTCACTGCTGGCATGTCCTTCGTGGCAATACTTCATAGATTTTTTAACGCTTTACTCCTTCTGTGAATATTGAAATAATATTGAAATGTTAGTATTTCAAGGGTTATGGTTAGGAGGTAACAAAAAGCTAACTGAAGATTCAAGCAATTTTGCACCAATTACCTCTTGTTTAATAGGTAATAGGTTTACCTAATGGTTTTATGACTGACTTTAACCATTAAAAGAGATAATTACGCTGTAAGTATAAAACAAAATTTTAGTCATGTTTAGTAAACTTTAAAATTTAATCTGACAAAACCTGAAGGAATCAGACCAGCTGAACTGAGAAGGCCAGATCCTTTCTCCACAGACCTACAATGCAAACCACACCCCTTCATATGATCTAACCCTAAAGCCACACCCATGAGCAAAATTCCCCCCTGAAAACCACACCCATTTTGAAAAAGACCCCTGCAAACCACACCTCTTCAAAGAAATCTGCTTTAAAAGCCCCACCCCTTCATGAAAACCACACCCATTAACAGAACCCCTCCCTGAAAACCCTTCGCCTGGACGGAAATGCATCCTAAAAAACCCACAAAGACAAAGGGGGCAACCACATGATCTGCCACACTTTCAGCTGAACATGCTCACAAATAAACACTTACCATTTCTCTTTTGAGTTGAATAAAAAACTGTTTACATTTAAAAGATATTTTTACAATCTTCAACCTACAAAAGAACAAAGGCAAAATGTTATGTTTTGCAAGATAGAGCTAGCTTCAATCCATCAGCAAAACCTGAAAATGTTGTTAATGATATGTGAATGTCTGACCCATTTTATTCCCCCCAATATGAGTCAAAGATATTCTAAATATATTTTATACTTTAAAAACAGGCACGTTTCTTGTGACTAATGCTTGTTTCAACAGGGCAGTGTTGGCCTATAAGATCCACAAATGGTGTTAAATGTACTGAGAATTACTGACATTCAAGGCAGCATCTGCAATCTATTTGAAGCCATAAAGTGTGTTTCTGCTTAAGGGAGAGCTGGTGAGAAACAAATGAACACTGTCAAAAATAATAAATGGCAACTTGTTATGGCAACTGGCAGTGGTGGTAAACTCCAACACTGGTAGCACTAAATTTACCCCCTGCATGAGGCTTCTCTGCACAACTGTACAATAAAAGTCGGGAATCACATTACAACAATCATACAGTTTCAAGGAATCTGGGTTTGTGTTGTCAGGAGCTTATTGGGGGGGAGCACACGGAGATGAGCAGAAAGATCCAAAGTGGGCTCAGGTGTCAGTATGACATACCACACACCTAGCCCACGGCTATGACTCAGATCTGGAGAGCTCTCAGAATGTGGTTGAAAACATCTTGGCTCAACGCAACACAAAGTGCAATTTTGCATCCAAAGCCCACTACAGTTAGTACCATACGGTAATATTCAACATTCCATATCACACATGATAAAAAAAAATAATGTATATCTATTTAAATAAAAAACCAGAAATGACTGTATCTCCTGTTAGCCTTTAACAACAGAGTTCCACATACCCAGTACAGTACAGCAAAAAACTGCCTGAGAACAGTAACGTCCCAGCCTTAGCAATCTCTAACAAACCCTTACTATATATGTGTACAAAGGCTTGTTTTCCACTGATCATTTACCTGACGGCTCACAATAGCAATAGCAAATGATCACCTGATCCTCACTGTTGCCAAATATACACTGATATCCAGGTCTCCTGGTAATACATCTCTCAGGCTTAGTCGCACCTGGTTGAATTTCAAAAGCCGTGGCCCCCTCCTCTCCATCATTTGGCCTTTTCGAATGTGCTCATGGGACTGGTGTCCCGCCAGCTTGTGACAGACTGACTCAGTTTTGTGCTTTGAGAAAATGGGATTGAATGCCTCAAAGGTACTCACCATAGAAAGCAGTTGATTCGTACCCTGTTCTTATAAATGACAATCCCTGCTGACATCACCCCAATTAAAATCTCAGTGTTACTTTGATCCTGAAACAGAAAGCAAGGGAAGTGACAGAAGGACATTTAGTTCAAAAGTAAAGCAACACAGTCACCTTGAGTCACTGTTCATTTTTACAGAAGACAAAGCCACCTTTATTTAGTTTTACATTTATTTATTTAACCATTATTTAGCTTTTGTCCAAGGCAACTTACAGTGTTAGATAATAAAACTTTACAATAATTTACCCATTTATATAGCAGGGTATTCTTACTGTATTGATTCTGTGTGAGCAGTGTGTACAACGATTAAGGGTTCTACAGCAGGAATGGGATTTGAAACACAAACCTTCTGACTGCAAGGCAACACCTCTTATCACTTGCTGCCTCTTATTTCAGTCAAGAATAATAATATAGCGTGGAAGCGTTAATGAGCATGATTCTCGCTGTGGATGGAGTGATTCAAAACGGACGGCTTGATTTCTCACCTAGTTGGCATTGGACAAAATCTGACTCAGAATCTAACGTAAGAACCATGTAATGCAAGGTATATGGGCCTTACAGCACCTATAGCACTGCCTTACAGTTTTCACAGTAAATTAAACAGCTGGGCACCTCTCCCACAGAGATAAAAGGGGAAAATGTCAGTTAAATCAAGTGAATGACATTACTAATTCTATTTCTGGCCTAATACTCACTACCTCTTCCCATTGTTATTCTGCATTGGAATGTATGGCAAAAACCCTATTTGATAATCATACATTAGATAGATGTTACAGTTGACCTAATACAGGATTTTATAAAGACCTTTCATGATGTAAATGCTATGCCATTAAGGTTTCTGAGTATGAAGTCAGCTTAAGATGTCAGTCTGCCATCTGCTGTGCTCCAAACTAACTTACATTATGAAAGAGCTTTAAAAAGTGGCCTACAGAGCTTATTTATATGTTTTTTTATATGTAAAATAAAATTATGCCCATCCTGTATTTCTTGCCTTTATACTGTACTGCTGTTCTGCACTTCATTTTAAACAGTTAAGCTGTACCACAAAAGTCCTGATTTTTTCCACTTTGGTCAGGTTTTCCCTTACAGGAACGTGTTTACTATCTGTGCACATATCTGCCTACACAGAATGTACTCAGAAGTGGTGGCCTGTGGTTTGGCTATTTTAAACATAAAAAGCTGGAAGCTCAAATGTGGAGTCTCTCTGCAGACAGGGTGGTATTTATCACTGTCCTTGCTAGCATCTCTATAGCACTTACCCTTGCATAGTGCAGCTCCACTCCATAGAGCTCTAATGTTCGTGCTGTGTTAAGGTAGTTGAACTCTGACTGGGCGGGGGTCAGTCCGCTGTAAAGCCACAGAGGGAACAGGATCTTTAGGAGAGGCATACAAGAAAGCCATAGCTCTTAGCTTGTCATTGTCTAATACCTAGTCTGAGAAAATTCTCACAAAGCATATTGCCTGGAGACCAGTAGAATAAAACCACATCCATCGCTCCTGGCCAATGAGTACATTTACATTTTAGCAGATATGTTTCTCAAAAATGACGTACAATGTTTATTAAATAGTATATAGCTGACATCTTTGCCCAAGGTGACTTAAAGTGTAAGATGCACAATGGTAAACTACCAATAGTTATTCAACAAACTATACAGTAGTAGAAAATAATACATTCACTCACTTAGTCACACATGATACAGGCAATTTAAGGTAATCAACCTGAAACACGTATTTGAACTGTGGGAGGAATCCAGAGCATCTGGAAAAAATCCATGCAAGCATGAGCAGAACATGTAAACTCCACACAGACTGAGCTGGACTGGAGTGTGCACCTGAAGGCATGGCACAGGAGCTGTAAGGCAACCAAGCTACCTGCTGCGACATTATGTCTCTACTGAGGTCTAGCCCTGGCAGTGATCAAGTAACAGAACTAGGAAAGGTGACTATGTACAAACTTTTTGGAAAGCCTCCACAACATTTAGGCCACAATGATGGCTGATCTTGCCATGCTGTGTAGAGCCTGCATGGGATACTGTGGAAAGCTGAGCCAATTCTAACCCTAAGGCACAAATCCTGCTGCATGAATTTACTACTGATGTGTGTTAATCTACAAATTTCTGTGTGAGTCTGTGGGAATGTGACAGACAGCTGAGTCTTGTGGCCACCTGCGTGTGCATGTGTGTGTATAGTGTATGTCTGCATGAGAGAAGCAAGGAGGATGCAGAAGAGGTGCGAGAAACACAGCTTCTGCTCCATTAGGGGTACTGAGCGGTGGGCAGTGACCCTACACATGCTGCTGATGGTGCTTGGCCACATCCTTCTCAAAGTCCTGCGGTGGGTTGGGGATGAAGCAATACTCAGAGAGGTAGCCTGGCACGTGCTCTGTGTGGCTGTAGTCTCCCAGCTCAGCTGCAGCAAAAAATAAGATGAAGTTGGCAGAATGAGAATCATTCAGTCCCAATAAATGGGTCCGGCAGCTTGTCCAACCATTCAGCCTGGCCAACCCCAGCCCAGTCACTTTCGGGACACATCTTTGGATCAATAAGGCCAGACCCCCCAAAAAAATCAACAGGAGGTATATTAGTGAAGGACGCAAATTCTACTGAAGACTTGGTGTTCAGTATGAACTTGGCTGTTATGGAAGCTGCTTAATGCTACAACGCCATCGCTGTATGATAAATAACCCAGTGCGGCTGGAATTGACTTAGGTTCAAAGCATCTGTGAAGAAAAAATAAAAATTCTGATCAGATTAGGCATACAACACAGCAGAGCCCTTCTGTAGTGCCCCTACAGAGCATTTCACCATCTCTTACTGCAGAAACACCACTGGTCCAGTCATTGTCAGAATAAACTTGTAGAAATGTAGCTCTTGGGCACTGGGCCCTCACACTTTCAGATACATAGACGGATTCAAATAGAATGACTTGAATGTGAAGTATAAAATAAAATGTAACGATCAGACAATGAGAATCGACAGAAATGTTAGTGAATATGAGATGAAATACAAACATTTAGTTTTTGCTATCCAATTTGATGCATTTCCATTTACTACCATTTATCAGTGCCTTTTGTGATTTAGCAGACTGCATAAACTACATTCAATTCACATGTGTTTTAGAGTTCTGTTATGGCAATATAAATTATTGTTGCACAATTATACTGAAATGCCTTCCTTAAATTTGACTTTGACTGTAAGCTTCCTTTTACCAGGTATAGCTGAGCACCATATTCATTTATTCATGGATCTGCACATCAGTTTTCAATTAAAATTCAGCTTGTCTCACATACTAACACCTACACATATTTACTCACTCTATTATAATTTAACAGTATTTCTTTTAGATGCACGAGACAGAGCTGGGGTAAGATTCAAACAGGGGACAAGCAAGGTAATAGCAGTAGCTACCTTACCCACCATGATAACATGTACAGTACAGGGCACTATCTGATCTCCAACATTCACTTGCCACCCTACTACGTTACTTCTGGGAACACTTTAGTACTTTAGTTCAAAGAAGTGAAAATAAATGATGACAACGATGACAGAAGATGAGAGTGAAACAAATACCTGCAAATAAAACATATCGAGATGGTGAAGCAGATGGTGATGAGGTGAAAGGTCATGGGAAGCTCCTTTCTGAGAACTGATGCATGTGATTGAAATAAATATGTTTCATGTCTTTAGTGGCTCTTTAAAGAACTGATCTCGACGTCTGGGGGATGTCAAGGCTGTTCTGGGGAGAAAGCCCACCCTGAGAAAACCTAGGGGAGAGTGATGGAGTACTTGGATGCCAGTATTCCCACCTCCAGAGCCGTGTTGCTCTGTTCACCTGTCTCCCATCGCTCGCAGCGCTCAAACAGCCCCATGACTAAAACTGAGTGTGGCCAGGAAGTGTGACAACATCCTCATTCAGTTACTGCTCAGCTTCTAGTGATGCAATCATTTAGATTTTACCCTGTATAAAATATGAGCTGATGATTTCACTGGAAGGGCTTTTGAAAAAGGTTTCTTTTTATTCTTTACATTCTTTCATTTATGCCAACATCTGTGTTGTAATACGTGCTGTTTCTGTCCTAATATTTCTCTCCTACATGTAGTAGGCAACAAATCTGAGCAGCTGGAGACCATAGACAGATTGACCAAGAAACCAGAGAGGAGGGAACATAAGATCAGCGCTTGTTAGACTTTGTCTTCATGCTCCACAGTATATATAGGTTTTTGCTCAAACTGACCTCAATTTCACTGAGCTGACAATTTAATAAGGGCACAACTTTCAATCAAACTAAATTTCTGTAGAGGGATACCACTTAGTTAAGACACTGGAAAACTTTTAAAAAATTACAAAAAGTAAATAAGAAATAAGCATGGTATTTTGTACTGTATGAGAGAAAAAACACAATTATGTACCATTTCACTTCTGCAGGTAATGAGAAACTAATGCAAATTATTTGTATCATTTGAACTATATCATTAATTCAGCCCAATGAACGTTATTAATTACAACTGCAAGAAAACAGACTGTCGAGTTACAATACTGTGTAGAACAGTAACACAAATGGTTAAATGTTTTGCAACGGTAGACATTTCTGGTTTTCCAGTCACTCATCTTATTCTCACAGATGCAAGAAGAGCAGAAGAATAAAGAAGCACAACAAATGAGAGACAGACAAGGGTCACTGGAAGGACAAGAGAGAGAGGAGGTGCAGCAGGTAGAGAAGAGATGCAGCTGAAGGTAAAGTGATGTGACAGAAAAGAATCAACTATTTCGCAGAGCAATAAATATGCATTACATCAAATCTGCATGATATTACGTTATATATCTCTTAGCCTCTTTGTAACTGAAATTGTTGGCTTCTACAGAAATCAGCTGCGTATGAATCACTTTATAAAAAATACTGGCTACACTGATATTCACTATTTTGAAGCCATGGGTTGTAGATGATGAACAACAGACTGGTCAGTTTGCTGTGTATTCATGACAGAACCAAAATATAACTGTATAAATGTGTAATTGTTAATGTGCACAATTGTTAAGATGTGCAATGAGCAGCTGAATGGACAGCTTGAGATGCGTTTTTTAGAAGACCAAAATTAATTTCTTTGGTAACATATGAATATGAATGAATTATTGGACAATAATTATTCGTACCCAGGGCAAAAGAACTGTAATAAGACTGAGGCCAGAGGGCAAAAATGGCAAATTAGTATGCAAATAGAACAGCAGTTGAACTTGATAAATGACATGTTAACTCGGTGACGTTCTACTTACACTGAACAGCGAATGAAGCAAGGAGTGCGGCAGTATTGTGGGGACAAGGCAGCCTGGAGAGGGACACAGAAAGTGTCATGAGGTCCTCACCATAGAGCAGAGTGTGTGAATAGTGTGTGTGGTGATTGAATCCACATCAAAACATTGCAGATGAATGGAGACCACGCTCACCGTCCACTGAGTATGTCCTGCTTCAGCTGCAAAAAACACAGGTACCTGCAAAAGAAGAAAAATGAATAATGAGTTACTGTTCCTTATGTTCATGTTCATCTACTTATCTAGCATCCATCTATCTGTCCATTTAGCCCTCTATCCATCAATGTATCTATATTTCTCTAACTACACACACATATTTATTGATCTAAATATAGGCACAACAACTTGCCAGTCTGTGCTAGACATTATTCTGTCCAATATGAAGTTAGCTACCTGCAATTCTAAAATCAGTAATACTCTACCAAATGCATATCAATTGCACTATTAGTAAATACAATGGCTCCAACAGTGATATTTCTATGGCTGTGCTACTGTTAGATGGGACATATGTTAAAAAAAGACTTCTCCATTTGACCTCAAATCCACTCCTGTCTTTTAACAGGTTGTTAGCACCAAACACTAGCAATTCAATAAACTTTTCAGTCCCAGATGTCATGCAGCTTAGGGCCAAACCCTCTTTCTGAGGATTCAACAGTCCAGTCTAATCCCAAATAAGCCAAATGCACAGAAACAAGCCTATTATGACATGGCACACCAGTCACACTGCTGCTGGAGATGGGTTGGGGCTGGGGCGGGGGTGCTCGCCTTTCCTTCTCACAAGCTTGAAAACAGTTGGCTGCACACTGCCAATCTTGGGCAACATTGGCCCAATTCAGAGAAACTCGAGAGTCGGTCTGTTAAAAATAGAAAACGTCGCCTCCCCACTCCACAAATCCTCACCCCTGGCTGCCTGGGGATGTGGGACAGGTCCACGGTTTGCTTTACAGAGCACCAGCATCCAGCGCTGCAATCGGATGGCCACCGATCAGACAGGCATAAGGCTTTAAAAAATGCACGGCTTAAAAGCAGGTCAGGCGGAGGTGTGAAAAGCACACAGGGGAGCCTGCTGGGTCAGGTGTGGCCTTCACACCCTTTCTCACAAGCGAATTTGTTAACCATTAAGCTTTTGAACTGCTAATTCAGCTCTTCATGGTTTCACATGCAATCCCCGCATAGTACTGCAATATCAGCAATGCGTTTGGATTAAACATTACATTAAATCACTACATTTTCAGGATGTTCGCAAACCTTCGAATCCCACATGAAAATCTTTAATTGTGTATTTTTAATAAATCCATCAGAAATCAGCATGAATCTTTCAGATAATGTAATTTAAATGCAAAAAACATGTTCTTTGGCATTTTCTATATTTATGTCCCAAAGAAATCCCTGGCTTTGAATCTGTACCCTTTTGTCTGAGCTTACCTTGTATATTCTTCCTGAAGTTTGCTTGGGTCACTCACAAAAAATTTTACTCTAAAATTTAAATTATGTGGCGATCCCCCTGTAATGTACAACATGATCAGAGATTATTAAAGAGTTATTTAAAAAGGACAAACATTTTAGATTCAGATAGAAGAAAAGTTCCACCTACTTTTTAGCTGCTTTCTAATTGGTTTATTTGAATCCAGCCACCTCTGCAAAATGTGGAATACCATAACATAACTAAATATTTCAGTTCTGCAGAATAAGTTAATAAATATTCAATCAATATTTTCTGCAAAATAAATCATGCAGATCAGTCTTGTCTAGATCATACTGTGTATAACTTGGCCATTGATATAATGCATTAAATACTATGTCGAGCAATGAGGACTAAGAAAAGCTAAGGTTCAGAAATCAGAAAGAGTTCCGTACTCTTGCTTCTAATATTCATATGGCAAAAGGCTAAACTAAGACGAAAGTATAAGAACAATTGAAGGAACACAGTGAACACTACAGTGTGTGTGTGTGTGTGTGTGTGTTTTGATATCAATATTGAGCTCAGAAAAACACAAAGGATTCTTTGGAACCTAGGCCAAAACTTTCACCTTTTTGTAAAAATTGATAATGTTCAGCTCAGCTCCCTGTTTCACGCAGGGGTGAAAACATTCCAGGTCTGACCATGGACAGTTCTGAAGGCCACCTGCAGAGGTGCACAGGGACTCACTGGGCTGTCAGAAGAGTCGTCTGCTAGCTGCAGTCCAAAATAGTCTCTCTCGGTCAGCTCCAGGTGTTTGAACACTACATCCAGCAGGACCTGTCCTTGATCGTTCTTCTGTGTGGGAGAAGAGAGACACCACGCATTAAACCCAGTCACATCACCACCTTGCACATATGTGCACAGTCTCCATTAGATAAAAGGGATACTTTCTACTGTTGTCTGTGTTTCAATTTCCGCCACATTTCTGGTTGGCGGCGGTAGCAGCAGCAGCAGCAGTGAAATAGTGCAACCCAGTAGTGCAACCCAGTTTCTTCAATACTAAACTAGACCTAATCCCAGCAAATGCACCAAAGTAGTAAGAGGTCCATACATGGGGCTCAGAAGAGCTCACCTCAAACCACCCTGATAATACCCTTCTGCTAAAAATAGTAGAATTAGATCTCTTTTTCAACGAAACTATTGTCACAATTGCCTATATAATGTCTTATTGTGATGTTCTGTTGAAAATATTCATTGGAAAAGTTTGGACCATGACATGTAAACATTTAGGTGTCAGTAAGTTAAGGGAAATAATAAAAATATTAACATTTTTACAAAATCATTGAGGCAAATTTCTTGGTTTATGGCACTCGCTCAGAAACTTTACATACATGCACAAATATTCTGGAAAAACACAGCGTATATCAATGAACAACTGTCAAATGATTTTTGTTTTTTGATTCAATATGGTTTCTAAAAAATCCACGAGGAAAGTGAGTACTACTTGATCAATTGTCTTATCTTGCAGAGAAAAATTAATAAGCACAAATGCTCCATTCACTCAATTCCAAAAGGAAGCCGTATTTCAGTTCCATCTTAGCCACCAGTAACAGAATAGTCATAAAAACCATTAAGCTATTAAGCTGTATTTATTTCAAGCTTTTTGTATAGTGTGCTTTTCTGTTTCTTTTTAAAAAGGTAGGACATAAGGAACACGTAAAACAACCAAAGTGAAACCAGTGGAAACAAATTGGCCTGCAAAAAAAGTTCTTCATTATCTTTCATATCACTTTGACAAACTTTGTAGACATCTTCAAAGAGAAGGCAAAAGCAACTGCATATTTCAGATTCTCAGAATAAAGGAGAGCTCTGATAGTAACTGTGATGTGAACCCAGCCAGTACTGCCTCCACCCTAGTGGAGCCCATTTTCAGTAAAGTTAGATGCAGTCAGAAATGATCAATTCTCCATGGCAAGGACATCAGATGCTACATCCTCAGGGCTCTGTTCAACACGTTGATGGATGTAAGAGAAGGTTGCATCCGAGTAAGAATCAGTGACTGTCCCCAAGTGGAATGCCAGCATTGGATCCACAGACAGACATCCACAGACAGATACCTCAGTCATACCCTGAAATACACCTGTACAGATTATGAGAATTCAACTTCACAAAGAATTTTATATAATTCTCCTGCTATGGCCTAGAAGCCATTTTTTCACATTTATGAGAATCAAATATGGATTTCTTGCAGCTCCTAACAGCCAAGCAGCATGTGACCATAACCACCTCTTTTGCCAATATAATTTGGCTGCATTAAGTTCTCAACCTCCATTACCCCTTGTTTGCTAGTTTCACATCTCATAGTCTCAGTCAATGCCTGTTTGGACTGTCCAAAAAATGTCAGCTTGCTTGATGAGAGTGAATTCATTTTCATTGATTTCCTTTTTCTCTGTTGTTTTGGGGTTTTTTTGTACTAAAGGTCAAATTGATACATTAACACTGATTATCATATGTATGTATGTTTATGAGCATTTGTTAAGTGTATGGTATGTAAAAGCGATACAGTTCACAGCCATACAGTACTGTCATTTATAAAGGCCTTACATTATAATAACAAATGTTAATTATCAAAGTAACTGTGTATTTTAAAGGTATTTGGTGATATTTTAATATAAACGGGAATCAATTTTGAGGTTAGGGAAAAGGAAAATTTTTTAAATTACATGGTAATTACATGTTTGATTTACAAAAATTCACCTTATGAAGGTTTTTTTTTCCCAGAAAAAATGAAAAGCAAAGGCAGATTACCTGAAGGTACATTTATATTTTCTTTGCATAAATCAATATTTAAAGTGAACAAGAGGAATATAAAGCAGTTATGGGATGGACCCCAGCATCAAAACATGTGCCTGTGAAATGAAAACTGTGTTAAAGTAAACCTAAGCAGTTCATAGGCCTGAACTGTGAAAGACTGTATTGTCTTTGCATCTTCTCATACACAAAAAATAAACGTAGATCTTGAGAATAATGCGTTTACAACACATGCTGAATTATAATTTTGCAGAAAGCATTCTATTGGTTCTTGTTCTCCAACTTTTGGTTTCCTTTTCTGCCAGTAGAATACCCACAGGCCATTTTACAGCAACCAGTCTAAAGCAATTTTAAGACTCAACGTTGGGTTTCAGTTTTCTATAAGCAGTCTGATATGCAGTCAGCTCTTGGTTTTCTAAAAGCATCAAAACAGTGTGTGAATGTGGGCTTTCAAAACCAGCAACCATGTATTATTCACCAGTAGCAGCCAAAAGGAAGACATCATTATTGTGGTGGGTTGGCTCAGTGTACCAGCCATAAAGCATCAAACTCAGAGATGGATCAAAGAGAGTTCTTAAGGACTGTTGCTCAATTCCATGTGACAAACCCATCCATAGAGATTTTGGGACATGAGCGCCAACAGTAGGAACCAGCGTCCTATTCTAATCACAGCATGTTGCATTACAGGTTCTGTGGTCCTTGGTTATCACCATCACACAGATGAACAGATGAGTGACAAACATCATGATTTCACACTTTGTATCAATCCTCATTCCAGCCCAAGAACACCAACGTTCATTTGAGTAAGTAGATATAAATAGCAACAAAATGCCTCCTGTGTGTGCATGTAAATAAATGTATGCATAAATCAATATAGAATAAAGGTGGTGAATACTCAGAAGGATAATTCTGGTAGAGATGTGACAGGCTGGGTGACAAATGGTTACTGCCACCAATCTCACCCATCCCAGGATGCACAAGGGGAATCTCTACACTGTATCCTATCCTACTGAAAGCACTTTGCATCTATGAAAGGGAACTGTGCATAGAGCTCTTCTGGATCCTTGACCCAAAACACAATCGCACTCTAGATCAGCCGTAACCCTGCATTACATGTCCTCGTACAGCTTGAGGAACACAACTCACGTGGCGTCATGTGGCAGTTTGCTAAAGATACTGAGAGTAACACGGCACAATTAACCACAGAGCTGACCATCACAAAGCAGCCCTGCTCATTCCAGCCCGACATGTCTTTTGGTCTTCCCACACTGTGCTCAAACTCACATATCAAGTTTCTACCGGGCGGTCTGGTGGTTCAGTGAGTCACGCTGGGGCCTCATAGTGCCCAAGTTGTGGGTTAAAATCAAACTCAGTCTGTGTGGAGTTCACACGGTCATCTGAGTTTCTCCCCACAGTCCAAATACATTTGTTACAGGCAAATTAGTGACTCTAACCTGTCTGTGGTGCAGATATTTTGGTTTAGTGTTACTCTGTTCTGTTGTATAAATGGGTGAGTTTTTAAATGATTATATTATTATTAAAAAGAGGATGTTTCTAATACTATGTGCACCGTGTGGTGCAAAAATGTCTTTTCCCACTCTATCTGAACCTGCTTCTCCCTAAAACTCCTCAGCTTTTATGATCATTTATCTCTTGATGGAGAAGTAGCAATATATGGCTGAATGCTGTGATACAGGAATATCATAGATAGACCTAAGGATGCTTTAACAGGAAAAATGAAATGAACAATGTGTTTTTTGTGACATAGCATTCATAAATACAAAATACATGAGATGCCCAACTTCTTTGATGGATGAGCCATTTCACACGTATTGAACTGCTATTCCTATTATAGCCCTGCAGCAGTTGCAGCAGAAGGCACTGCCCCCGTGGAATATTTTAGATTTATTGCTCAGTTATTTCCATCTGTTTGAACCATTTGTTTAAACATTTCTAAATTCATCTTGCCACAGAATATAATGTCCAAGTTTTAACATCTGAAACCTAATTAATGGGCTCCAAGGACACACCAATGAGAAAGCAGTGATTCATATGCATACCTTATCTATGAACTGTTATACAATATAAACAGGTGTTTGAGGGACAGTGTGACCAGTCCTCAATTTCAAGGTACAGAGTTGTTGGCTGAAATGTGTGATGCAGAATGAGATGAATTTGAAAGAGCACATCTAAGTTGGACCAGCTATGAAGCAGCTAAAGAACAGAGAAAACTGGATTAGTCAGTGGTTACTAGAGAATACTGGGGGCTTCCATATCTACAGTTATTTACAGTTTTCTGTTTTTGAGAAACAAATTATAAAGTCCAACCACTAACAATTTTCTGTAAAGAAGCAAGGTTTTCCACTGATCTGATGAGGGAGATGACCGCATTGGAATCCAGAAACACAGTGAAGTTCAGCCAGCAAACATCTCAACTGAGAGTTCAAGAGAATCCTGCAGCAATGCTCTGTGCTCAACTGCTTGAACCCAAGGATATGTTTTTTTGCCCCTTGCAGGAATGGTAGGCATTTACACTAGCTGGCAGCCACTAGTCCTCTTCTGCTATATATATATGCTATATATATGAAAAGGATTCTGACAACTGAATAAACCAGGGGCTTCAATGACAGCATCAGTACTTTGCCATTCGGACAGAGAATTGTGTGCATTTAATGATCTATGTGTAAGAGGTTCTTAATCCTGGTCTTGGTAGACCAAACTTCCTCATCTTTTTAATTTTATCTTAAAGTGAGTGACCCCAGCTAATTTCTGAGCAAAAAAAAATGTGTAAAACCACAAATAAGAACTGATCATTGTGTTTACACTATGCATTACATGTCAGGATAAATCTGGTGTAAAATTTCTGCACCTGAACTTTTGCATAAGGAAGGTGCATATGACAACAGAATTGAAATGCCACAATGAAGGTGTTAAACAAATGTTCAAAATTCAATCATTTGAATTGTGTTGAAAATAATGCAAGGCAAAGGAGACTGCAGGATGAAGAAAATCCTGAAGCAAAAAAATGTTCAAAAAACATACTCAACTAGGATTATTGTACACGTGTATGGTGCAATGCACAAAAATTATTGTGGCAGATACAATTACAAGAAATCAGGTGCCAATCATAATATATTTGGGTAACATATATTTCTGATGCCCTGAGATGGGGGTGGCTGCCAGGTTACGCTCTCAACCACCATAACCCTGCATGAATACAATAAATCAGTTTCTCACATTCTCTTGGTATAAACCTCAGTATCTTGGTGATATTTATGTTTAAATTTGCATTAAAATTTGCCTAAACTGTCATATAGGGTCATTTGCTATTTCAAGCTGCAATACTGAACTTTTTGAAGCTGGGTGGGTGGAAAGGGCAGGATACTTACGTCAACTTTGAACGTGTGAACAGCGTTATCCAGGAGAAGTACGTTACAGACCACCTCTGCTTGCTGCCTGTCTCGTGCCAGCTCTGACGCCCGGACATTGTAGGATCTGCCAGCAGGCAACCGGAAACGTGCGGTCATTACTGTCCACACAGGGTCTGTAAAACACAGAATCAAACAAGTAGAGATGATCGGTAAATGACGTGATTCATGAGATGCAGCTACTGACCAAACACCAGCTGATAATGGTTCTTCATGTTTCAAGTATGGTGGTCCCTATCATTACATAGTGGTGATTTTACCACTGATAAAAAGTTATAATAATATTTCAATGGAAAACTGAACTAATTTTTACAATATAGAAATGAAATGAAAGCAGAAGGATTTCACAAATGGGTGGTCACAATAAATAAAGAACAATGCAAATTGCTACCTATCCCTGTAAGCTGCTTTGGACAAAGGTGTCAGCTAAATAAGGAAAACTAAGAATTACACTTCCCATTCACAGTTTTGTAAAATCAGTGCTTTCATTGTTCCAGAATTCAATTTCTGGAACAACTGTTAATCCAATCATAGAAGAATTTTCAACATGCATGTCTTACTTTTATGGTATTGTATATCAGTCCGTTTTACTGAAAAACAAAAAATTTACAATCGTATGAACTTCGCCATTAAAACAAAATGTTAAGTGAAACAGGAGTTGTCGAGGAGATGCTGCCCTTTTGGACCACCACAGCAGTTGATTCATTTAACATTTACGACAGATAATGGAAAAAGAAAACGCTGCCAAGTCAAATACTGTTGTTTCATCAATGCACAGCGAGTGCGAGCAAGCTGGGTGTGCATGAATCGAGGCTTTAGTGGCCACGCAATCCCAGCAAGCCCCAGGAGGCTCCTGCAGAACACTGATAACGGTGTTGGCTTCCCCTAATCGCCAACAGGCCAAAGAGCAACGTCGGGTCTGTCATCTGTCAATGGGACCCAGGTGTTTCACTGGCTGGCTATCCTGACCCCCAGCACAGTTTCTTCTCGTTCAATCTGATACATCATCTCAAAGGAGTTCCTCATTTTTGTCATGGTGATAACAGCATGGCAGCAAAGTCAATAAAACACTTCAAAGGAATATTGGTGTTTAGTAACCAGTTACTTTTTTAATCTAGTCCATGCACTTAAAATTTCTCTGAAACTTTCATAGTAACTTTTGACACTTTTTCTCAAGTATATATTTGTAAAGAAAAAAATAACTTACTGCTTTTATGTACCCCACTCCTAACTGTTTTAGTTTTAATGTCCGCTCCTTAAAACCAATCAGGTCATTTTTACAGTGACTCAACAACAACACATGCAAACAAATAGTTAGCTAGCTAGAAAAGTTATCCTTCTAATCCTTCTCTAGATAATTATTGGCTACATAGTTGACATGCTGCTTAAAATTAAACATGGAATATAAGGTAACTTGTTTCCAAACTAGTGCAAATTATTATCCAATTTTGATATTCTAATCAAGTGGATTTCATAACATCACTCAAATTGAAATTTGGAAAAATACAGTTACTCTATTTGTTGGTGAAATACACTTTGTATGTTGCTTTGGAGGAAAGCATCTGCTAAATGATTAAATGTAAATGAAAATATCAGCAACCCAGGCAATTCCAGGGCTTTTCAAACACATGAATTCAGCAGTATGGTGAGCCAGGATGCCTTGTGCACAAGGTTTGTCTGAAATCACAACGTTACGTATTTATTCTATAAGAGACCCCAAAAAAACAAAACCAGAAAATGTTACCTTCTCTGTCAGTCTCCTTGTCCCCCTGCCACCAGTCATCTTCCTCAAGCCAGGTCATACACACCATCATAGTTAGTGCACATTAAAATGATTATTTTTTTAAATTTTCTGTTATTAATTGCTATTTGTTTCACTTCAGTGTGTTACACAAGTTTTTTCTTACATTAGGCATTATTCGGGGGTGATATTTGGATGAACTTGGGATAGGGTTGGAATGAATTGTAATTAATAATGGAATAAGTATTTTCATAAGTAATTTCATTCAATCTTTCAATATTTAGTCAGGAATAAATTCGGACTGGTGAAATATACTAAATACTCCACAAAAAGTTCATATTAGAAAATGTTTACTATACAGCTTAGACTGATACATTTCTTTTCCTTCCCTGATTCACACAACTGCCACAGTTTCTACATGAATACCACCAGTTCTTTTCCCAGCAAGAAATGGATTCTCACACTCGTTGACAGACTACATCTTGAGGAAGTGTGATGCTGTTCCATGTTCTATGCTCTCTCTGGCAGCTGGGGGAACAGAAAAATTGCTGCCTATATGCCCAGTAAACCTGCATAAAGGCTCCTCTTCAGGCTACTCTACACTTTTTTAAATGAGTTGGGGAGGCAAAGCAGGACACTTGTGCAACAGTTGGTCAATTACAGACTTTTGCACAGCAAACCAGGCTGCATGTGCTAAACTGAACTGACATCAAATATGAAACAAGAGTTAATGAACTGAACAGAGTGATATTTTTTAATTAGTTGTTGCATAAGTCCCTCTAGTTAAAGGAGCTCTGTATTAAGTGTCTTTAATGTTAGGCCAATCGCCAATTGTTTTAATACTTGACTTTCCTACCTAATTGCAAGCTGTAAAGTAACACTTTGAATTACTGAGCTACAGTAGAGTAACACAGTGGCCAAGTCTTAATGCACCATCCTTAAAAAGTTTAAAAAAACCCTAAACAAACACAAAATTCAAATTCTGATATGTCTTCTAATGTTAACTAAATGTGTACAATACAGTGGGCATGACTTTACCAAACAGCTACTATAAAGCTATACATTTGAAGACAGCTTGGGAGATAACTGAACGTTTCATTTTGTAGAATCTGCAAATATTACAGAATCAATGACTTACATTATAGATTACACACAACATACAGCGCAGTGTCACCTCAGTGTATGAGGAGTAAAACCACACGCTATTAACATGCCACCACCCAGGGAGGTAAAGTTGTCGCAGAAGTTCCAGAAAGGGCAACTTCTGCTGCATTACTGAGCACAACTTAGAAAAATTTCTCAAAATGCAACAAAGCTTTAGAAATGAGTACAAGTGCAAGTTATGTTCAGTGCTTTGGATGAAAGCATCTGTTAAGCAACTGAACAATGTAAATTATAATAAGAGCAGGGCCCTTCTTGCCAGAGGGCTTTGTTTAACACCCACTGAGTTGACCACTGTGTCGTGTTAACAATGCTGCTGTTTATTCTGTTGTGTGCTTGGCGTGAACTATGCTGAAATCAAAACTGATCTTTGCACTGAGAGATTTTCAGAGAAAATACATACACAGTTAATCCTCGGATGACCTGATTAATGGGGGAAGAGGGGTCCGATCATGATAGTTATCGGTAAAAAAATTTGAACAAAATTTAACTAAGTGCTTTTTTGTGCTTATATTAGAGTTATATGCAAATTACTTGAAACTTTGATTTTTTTTTTTTTAAACAGAATGTGTTCAGTTTTCCCAATATGCTTCAACTAGTCATAATAATGACTGATGATCCTAATGAGATGGAAGAGACAGGTGCAGACAATATGATGATTCCAGTTTGCCCAGCCCCCCCCAAAAAATTATTTATGGATAGTTGTATGGTTGAAAAATCACTTTAAACATTTAAATTAACTCTCTTTTTAACAGTTTTGGTTTTATTTTGCCAATTAAATCAACCATTTTTCTTATCTGTCTGTCTATCTGTCTATCTATCTGTTTTTAAGTCTGGAAAATATGTTTAAAAAATACTGAAATAAACTGGACTGTCAGGTCAATCCAATATCAAGTCAGCTGAGGTCCTGTAACGCACAGGTAAACTTTAGTATTTTTTTTAATCAATGTGGCGCTAACATCATTGCTATATTACAGTACATTATGATCAAGTGGTCCTTCATGCAGTCAGAGAAACAGGAAAGAATAATGTTCCCTCCAACCAGGAAACTCAATGGCCCGTTTACCGTGGTGAAAATCTTGGTGAAACACAATCAGTTCTGCCACAATCTAAACCAGAGAGCAACATAAAAAGCATGGTGTATGAGTGCCCCTGACCTCTGAGGCCCTCCCTTCTCACCTCCCCCACCACTGGCCAACGCTCTCAGAGTGCTGGTTCTGACACCGGGTGGCCACTTTTCGGACAGACCCTCTGTTTGCTTTCACTTACTCTTGCGCTCAGACTCCATTGTCTTTTTGCCCAGTGGTCTGTTTCTACCCCCTCCAAGCTCCGCCTGTCACTCCACAATGAGGGCATTATGCAAATTTATTCACCGACTACACCGAGTGGCTGTTGGTTTTAAAAGGGCATTCACAAATAAATTTAAATGACAAGGAAAAAAGGATCCGTAGTTTGCCAGCGGTGCTGAGGCAAATCAAGTAAAAGAAGCAGAGTCCAGTATTTTGAAAGGACTCCATCGTTCATGGTGCCTGGGTGTCAGTCACGTCTGATCGGCTTTAAAAAGCTGGCCACGCAGCTCAGTCCCATCCACTTTAGCGGCTGCTCAACGGACCCTGCCGAAAGCGGCTAACTTGCATCCGACTCCCTGCCGGGGAGAGGGGGTGCTCACATCCCATTCTTTTACGCCACGGTTTCGTTCCAAGAGTGGTTTAATGAATTCAGAGCACATAAACTGTGTGCAAAGGTCAGCACAGGATGGAATTTGGGACATCCTCGTGCACATACCGTATCCTGGCTATCCCCTGCTACCTTTAATGACACATTTTCAGCGATTCGTTTACTGAATAAACTTCCACTGGCTTTATTTCTCTTTATTTATTATTTTCCTCTTTGAGTTCGGCAGCTCAGAAAATTTCTAGTTCTTGTCTGAATGTTAATAGGTAACGCAGGGCAGTCTGCCTACCACATAAACCTTGTTCTGTAAAAATGATGAGCAAGTTGAAACAACACATCATTTTAAGACTAAACGACTGCAGTGGCTCTAAAGCAAGCCATAAACAATTTTAATGGATGGCCTTTGATGGCCTCGCTCAGAGTCCACCTACCTTCACCAGGTAAACTTCCTACAGCTCTGAGTTTTATAGGAAGCACCTACAGGCACCAGCATAACCAATCAAAGGTCTTGATCAGCTGGGGCAGCTGTGGCTGATGTTTGACCCCCTCCCTTCAACAACACTACAAATCAGTTCTTGCAGAAAAACCTCAAACTATGTGAACTCAAACTATTTTGCCTGTACACTCTCAGGGAAAACAATGGGTTTTCAAGCAGTGCCCCCATCAACCTGGGAATCATACATAACAATCCATATCCAAACCCATATCTGATTTTACTTAGATATGGTCAAACACTGTAGGCCACTGTTTGCGCCGATTTTATATTATTTAAAGTTTATTTACTTTTGATGGCTCCATAGCTTGATAGAGGTCCATAGCTTCTGTATGTCGAAGGAAGAAGGATTCTAATTCCTTGTATGTGCTAACATACTTGGCCATTAAAATTTTCTTTATGACTTTCACAGAGTTTACCAGTACCCCCAGCTGCCCCACGTTAACTGATACATGCGTCAGTTTGGTTAGAATAGTCATCTATAATACCTTCAGTTGAATGGGGGTTTGACAATTATGTGGGTGCACCATCCTCCTCATATTTGCACTTCCATGCACCACAGCACTCACACAAACCGAATGACTCAGGAAGGAGAAAGCAGGCAGTAACTGTGAACATGAATAAAACAACAATTGTTGCATTTCAAATAAGGTCATATGTCAGGCAAACAAACAGCACTTTATCGTAGGAAGCAGAACATTAGAACATTGCACATCCCACACATACTCGCGTTTGAAAAATCACCTCCACAGGAAGCTCTAACCTTCCTCTGTAAACAAAAAAAAAAAAACCAAAGGCTTACATGGCTTTTCATGCCACGAGAAGAAATAGCACTAGTCCAGTGTCCCATGCAAAATACCTTTCTAAATGTTCAAATCCAACTCCGTCACTATAACGGTGCACAAATGCAGCTTCATGCTATAAAGTATGAGTGACAACAAGTGTAAAAGAAGCAACATCCTTAACTCAGTTGTTCTTAACCTGGGGTCCACAGATGGATTTTGGGGAGTCTATGATGCACAGACTTGCTTTGAAAACACAAAAAAACAATTTAAGAAATTAAAAATACTACTATGCTACTAGTACATAATTCTACACGAAGGTAATCAAATATAAGTTAAATAAATCAAGTGTAATATTTTCTTAAAATTTTATTATAGACGTTTTCCTAGGTGGGGACACTTAGCTTTCATGAGGCATTTAAAGATGTCCATGGTCTACAAAATGTGTAGAACCTTTGTCCTACCCTCATTCAAATTTAAAAAGTCACATTATTCACGTAAGACTGAAGGCGTATACAAATGACTAAAGTCAGATGAACATCTCTCCTGACAATACGTACCACCCTCTACCTGGAATTTGGTTGTCTGCTAATAACACTACATATCAAGATAATAACATGTCTTGTTTTGAATAAATAAATCCACAGTAACAAGGCACACTGTATGTGCTGAGATTAAAGGAACATCTTGTCAAGTTAAATGCAGCCCACTGTTAAAACCACTGGTTAAAGCCGCCACCTACTCAGCTGCAGTAAAAAGGGCTGAAACGCGAACCTTTCGTATGTCTACGGGGACTCTATTCTACATTTTGCCTGAAACTACAGGATGGAGCATGCTGCTTCTGCGGTATGTGTGGATTTCACAAAATCAAGCAATACTAGATAATGTTGCTTCGAAGAAATTTGCTTAACACTGTGATACTAGCAGCAGTCTCTACCCCAAAGCCACAACACATTTTAGGGAAGTGTTTTTCAAACATTTTTTTCCAAGCTGCATACAAACATTCACCACGAAATGCAATTTACAGTTTACAAACTAGATAAGGTTTCTGCCAGGTGAAAAAAAATGTCTCATGATCATAAACATCTGGCTACTGTGTTTGGTCATGACTAGAGCCAAAGGAAGACTGGTGACTTCAGTACTGTTATGTTATCACTCTATGGGAATGTATAACAATTGAGGTGGGAATAATGTGGCTGGATTCTTTTTAATTTACATTGCATTATGATGACTAGTAATGCTATTGTCTATACACCCTGTATGGTACATCAAGACAAAGGTTCAATCAGTGGGCCATAGATGGTCTTTCCTCCATATATCTCCATGTAGTAAAATGGAGACAAAGACCTTTTTCATGTTACTCCTGTAACTTACCTTTCAAATTAAGGGTTTTTGCCCCAAGTATCATCTCTTTCATAATCAGAAACATGATTTTTGTACCTTTTCCTACAGTTCCCTTTACTCGTCCCAAACCTCCAAATACACAGAGGATGGCGAGGTGTGGTACTACCATCCATGCCCCATAATACTCACCCTGCTTCCAAAATGACAGCCGAAAAGATACTGGAAACCATAAGGAAGGAAGAGGAAGGCTGTTAATTAAGAAGATGCATGGTGTTCTTTAATGAAAACTGCAAGTATGTGGAATCAACAAGGCTGATTCTACTTTTACAAGCAAGATCATCAACACTGGCACAAAGCAGGTTGAACGTGGAATGGCCATGGAATGTGAAGGACACATATGGCACTAGGAGGGCAATGCAAATAGTAACACAACTGAGAAATTCCCAAAGAAACAGGAGATAGAGGCTGCCAATGAACATCAAATAGGCTACAAGTGGAACCAAACTAGAGAAGATGGCAAAGAAGTGAATTACTCTAGTGAACTACTGCTGGTGGTCTATCCCTCATCAAGGTTGATGGGTAAAACTACCCCTTATACCAATTTGTTCATCCACCAAGAGGGGTAACACTGAAGTATTAACAAAACCTCAGCCTCCCACTTCTACCGTGCAGGCCCTTTTCTAGGCAACTTTCCCTGGACTTTTCTCCTACTGTGAAATTTCCATGCCTGCTCCCATGAGACACTGAGCCTTCTCCACGAAATCAAGGTGTAAGTAACTGCTACAGACTTCCCGAGGGAACTGGAGTTGCCTTCTAAGGTTCACCTCCATGTGCACTCTACTTATGGTATGAGGAGCTCTGATGTTGCCCTCTCTCTGTATTTAGCTACCGTTTGCCCCAGCATGGTAAACAGCACCTTCTGAAATGTTGCTGGTGGCATTCCTTTTTTGCTTTGCTGTAATTTCTAGTTTTTCTGCAAGCTTTATCAGATCTGGCTGTGCTTGTACCTATATCAGGTGAAGGCTTGGATTTTGGAAGTTCTATAAAGATGGCCAGCCTCCTCTGACTAACAATAAAACACAAAATGACTTAATTTGCATTGTTTTTTGTTCCTCAAAAGGGATGTGTTCATGAACTTTGCTAAATGTTCCTTCATATTCTATTCTGCCCTGGTGGCTTTTATTCAAACCTTTCTAATAATACCTGAACATCATTCAACTTAAAATATCAAGAGGATAACAATGCTTAAATATAACCTACATAACCTTTATAAATAGAATATAAACTGCTCTAAAGTCTTTTGCATAACATTAGCAATTGTTCATCTTTAAGTTATAACTAAAAACAGCAGTAAACTTGAGTACCTATGTATTTGAAGTGTGATAGAAAGCACTATAATCTGCCTCGTACAAAAAGTTTGGATATCTCAAGAAAGCAAAATGATCAGAGGAGATAAACACCACAAAGCTGTGAGAACATTTACTTGGAAAGGCTTGCATTCCATCTGTTCTACTACATTTACAGAATTATTACGTACATGTTTTACTTTTTTAATATTGACTTTTTTTAACAGTGATTTTCATTTTACAGTTTTTTAGTGCAAGAAGCTGAAAAAACTCCTAAAAACTGAAGTACCAAACTTCAACCTGGTATTAGAGTATTTGTCAGAGGAAAAACCTTAACATGAGTAAAATATGCTGTTGAAAAGCGTGAGGTAATGGCGTAATGACAGAATTTGTGTATGCAGTGTATTAATACAGCACCGGTGAAAACTGTGACTACACATGGGCAATGTGGACAATACATGTAAAGGACAAACTGGACAGAAGAGCAGAAAGAGGGTAACACCTAAGTGTCCTGCATATGTGGGAATTGGTGTAGAAGAGCTGAGAAGATACGGCAGCTGGTTTCCCCCAGAATTTTGTTAACCAAATGCCTTGTACAATAATCTATACAGCATGCAAGGGACCTGTAGTAGCTGAAGAGCTAAGAGGAGGTATTAAGAGAAGTAGCAGTTATGAACCAGTAAGAAACAGCAGTACCTAAACTTGTCTAAATATTTAAAAAAAAAAAAAAAAAAAAAAATCACAAAATTCAGCTCTAGTCTGATTTAAGACAAGTACAGCTAACAAATACACAGCATGTCTATCTAATGTTGGATTTCAATGACAGGACATAGCCTGCAGCAAAACAGCCCAGACATATTTTTCTTGTACTTTTTACCATAACTTTTGCTGCTAGTTGTTTAGACTTAGAAGCCCAAAGCCAGAAACTGCCTTCAGACACAGATCACTTGGATTCTAACAGTATTAGTAAATGTGCATAAAAAACCCTTTCATTTCAGAGTGAGTCAACTGTCCTCCTTTCCTTCATCAGTCTTTCTCTTGCATAATGCAAAAAATTTGACTTTGAAAAATGTTTTATACAGATCAACGCAAATTTCTTCACAGCACAGAGGACCTTGGCTCAGTATTAAAAATGCTGTAAATCAGCCTGAGGTACAACCATATGGTTAACCCCAAAATCAGTTATAAAACATTTTTTTGTAGCAAAATACATCCACTTATGTTTGATGCAGTGTCAAGAACGAGCCAATAATTCTGCACCATAAAAATCCTTAAATAATCATAGTAGGACACTGAAGAAAGGCTCGGCATTCAGCAGTAGACATGAATGGCTCAGTTACATAACCATATTAACAGGCCAGGGTAAAGAAAAAGCATATATTCCACACACTAACATCCTATTTTAAATTAAAGGCACACATTGCTGAGATTTTGAGACTAAGTAATCAGACTGTGTGCTTTCTCCTCATCCATGACATCAACATTTATTCCAGCAATGCAGCTGTCTGACATTCCTTTGCCGGTCCATGTGCATGCTGGGACTACTGGAGTAAATCTGTAGTGTGCCCTAGTATAACCCCCATGTGGACGCGTATACCATGGATCTCCATCAGATATCCCCTTTTCTTTTCATGCCTATGTTAAACAGCACTAGTTAGCAAAGTGGGCATTAGTCAATCCATTGTAACAGCTGCAATTACCGGCAAATAATAACTGATAATAATTGACATTTTAAGGAGCTACTGACAGACAATCAGTTTTTGTCAGGAGTGGAGATCATATGGCTGATTTCTTTGTTTGAAGACAGATGGAGTGGTGGTTAGAGCTGCTGCCTTTTAGTAAAAGGACCCAGGTTGAAATCCCACCTCTTGCTGTAGCACCATTGAGTAACATACTGACTCTGAATTGACAGGGAAAAGGAGAGCCTCCTGTATAAATAGGAGAAGCACTAAAAGAAGCATCTTAGCAGTGTATAATGCTTTGCAGAGAATCCTCAGCTAAAAAAGTAAATGTAAAGGAAGAATGCAGTTTGACCTCAGTAACTAAGAAGAATTAAAATGAAAAACCATCTTGGTTTTCACATATTCCACCTGCTCAAAGTCTTCTGTAGCACAACCTGCCATTTTCCATGCTAATTTTCTGCTTTCATTAAAGAGAATACTGACATGTTCAGCACTGAAATAATTCAGCCTAATAACCCTGCTTATCGAGGTAGCAACTCATTATCTTGAATATAGAAAGAAAGCAAACAACTGACTTAAAAACAGTTACATTTCACGAAAAATTTAGCAATGTCTAAGCTTATTTTTTTAACAAAGCAGCTAGAGGATAAATGTCATCCTTAGAAACCAGCTTTTACAAAGTCAACTAACAAAGTGCTCAAGTTGCATGTCTATCCAGTTGTACTTTATTAACAGCTGGGTTACATTCAGAACTCGGTCCACTTGGTCTGTTAAGACAAACAACTGTGTTAATTTGCAGCACCCAGCTGGTGTTTTTAAGTGTCCAAAAAGAAGTAATTTGCCACCACATAAGCACAACTCTGGCAGTGATCTTCACCATCAGAGCAGGAAACAGCAACACACCACAATTAACTTCAGCTTCAATTCCTGTTAAGTTCCTTTTCAAATTAGATTTTTTACAACATTATGTTTAACTGATTTAATATTTTTAAACCACATTGTGAAACTGTTCCACTAGATTATTCTCATGTGCTTCCTAAATGGAAAAAGACCAACAGCCTCCAAAATAACTCTGGCCGTGGCAGAAAATACACATCACAGCTGTTCTGGGCAGAAACCCACTCGGCCTGTGTGACACACATTCACCAGTAGTGCATTCATTAGCATGTTCCCCACATTTACCAGAATGGATACAACAAACCAGTGGCATCGTGAGGAAAGAGGAACAGCATGGGAATGACTTCTACTCACTGCTCCTATCACCTCCTTCCCTGCTACCTTAGACTCAAAGAACTCACATACGAATCCCACTTCCAGCTCTAGTGCCCTTGAAGGTATTTACCTTGAATTGATATGGTAAAAATTACCCTTCTATATAAAAGGGGAAATAAGTATAAACAGCTTAAAATGCTAAGATGCTTTGGAGAAGAGTATCACCTGAATGAGTAAATGTGACTGTAACTATCTTATTCAATTGTACAACAGTGATAGTCCTGTTGGGATGGGACAGCAACCTTGGGGCTGCTTTTGAACCATGGTACCCATGTGGGACAGCAAGCCCTGGGGTCACAAGTAACCTGACACGAGCTGTTAGCACTGACACTTCCAGACCATGGGTCAAGTTCTCAGAAACAGGTGCTGTTGCCCCATTTCTCCTGACCGTAAAAAGGATGGGGTTCTTACTCTTGCCAGGGCTGCAGGCGGGAAATCCCACGTGCCGAGCTGAAGGCAGCTGTCGCTGTTCGTTCCTGCTGAAGGAGCCTCCAGCCTTTTCAAGTGTTTGTGCCAGTAGGCAGATCCCGCCACGTTCCAGGATCATTCGAACTCAAACACATGGCATGGGGCCAAGACGTACTGGGAGAGGCGCCGCTGAGCTCAATGCAAGTGACAGCGCACCCTGTGAACCACGTGAGCCCTGTTTCCCTGTCAGTGGATGCTAAATGCTAGAGTTCCAGAAACTCTGCATAATGCCATTGTGGGAGTGGGACTGAGTGTCTACAGCTCTAGCCGTGCCTTACGCAGGAAAACAAACCATTTGCATTTATTCATTTAGCAGTCACTTTTCTCCCAAGCAATGTAAAACTCTAAGTAAACAAGGCGCATCACCAAAAAACAATTTTTTAGATACAGAGACATGACTGCTGAAGTCCATTTTTCCAATACTAGCATTTTTGCCCATTTACTGAGCTGTTACCAGATCACGAAAGAAATGGGACTGAAAGAAACGCAATTTGAGAACCTTCTTAAAGGCTGAAAGGGACTCAGCTGTGCTGAGGGACAGAGGGAGCTCAATTCACCACATTGGAGATGAAACTGAGAACCTGTGACTCTTGATTTGGGAACTGCAGTAAATGGGACCATCAAGAGGCCAGATATGGATGAGTGCAACAGTCTAGCTGGGGTTTAGCGAGTGATCAGATATTGATGTTGGGTGTCCAGACATACTTATACTGGATAATGTGGATGCAATATTAACATACTGTGGTGAACTGGGCACTAAGCACTTGGTCTTAAACATGACCATTTAACATTGTATCTTCGACAAGAACTGTAATGACGCTTCTGCATAGCAGGGAACAATTAATAGCTACATAAAGACTGAGAAACGCCATTTCAGGAAAAGTTTGAAATTTATCTAGATCAATTTGTTTGGAAGGAAAGACAGACTATTCCTGTGTCAACCAGCATGACTTTCAGCAGCAGGCCATTCTTTTACCTTTCCACTTATTCATTTAGTTGACACTTCTGTCCAAAGTAATTTACACTGCTAGATCTGTCTACAAAGCTACTTACAATGATTTACTAATTTATACAGTTGAGTCATTTCTGCTGAAGCAACTCAGGGCAAATATCTTGATAAAGAGTGCCACAGCAGGAGGTGGAATTTGAACCAGGGTATTTTGATTGCAATACTGTAGTTGTAACCATTATGCCACCTTCTGCATCAAAACCGGAGTGAAAAATAATACACTGTAAAACAGTGAGGATAAGGATTTCAATTACAGAAAATACAAGTTACTATGGACCATCCCTATTCAAAAAGTAACAGGAGCAGAGCAGAAAACAAACTGGAAACTTCAAGCGCAGAGCAGGGGCTGTGAGGTGGAAGCCACAACATTCTCGTACTTGTGAACTTCCGCACCCCACTGCTTCCCACACATTTACACAACACTTTCCACAATGTGGGCTCCCCAACTACCATTTGTCGGGACATGTGAATAACCATCTAGAGATAAAGCCCCTGCCACTGTGAAGTCTTCACCTGGCCTACAAACACACACGCTTACGCAAAGCCTTGGTCAAGTCATCATGAGTGCAAATCCACTGGTCCATAGAGGATCAGGACTGGCCATCGTTTTCTGGCAGCCATAGAAGGGCTAGACCAAGTTAACGCACAGCATGGCAAGGTGGTGTACTCTCCAGGGGGTGGGGCGTTGTCACAGTAACCAGCTCAGGTGAACACACATTCACAGCCAAACTATGTACACAGGCAGCATGACTGCTCCCACACAGCCCGCCAGGTTTTCACAGCCCCTGGCGACAGTCAGGACTACTCTCTCCTGCTCTCTTGCGCACGCAAGCACACACACACACACACACACAAGAAGGTGGGGGCCCTTTTCCAACAGTTACACTTAAAAAAAAGGACACAGGGTGTCAGTTATGGGGAAAAATGAGACTTACTGGAGGAAGGAAATTCAGGGTCACATTGTACAGCTCATCTGTGCACGACTAGACCAAGGGTAACCTAGTGCATTTTTCTTGCATTTTCAAAAAAGAAAAAATCTTTTCAAAACTGGAAAAGTGGAAAACACCCTTAAAAATCCCTCTATTTTAATATTATGTGATTTAGTTGCATTAAAAAATTATGTATACAATAATTTAAAATATTGCATTATAAATGCAGATTTGGTTAAGAACTGTTGTAAACACTGAACCATCTTGCAACATGGCATCACAGTCATCAACAATTTTTTCTTTTTGGTAGTTGGTTTATTTAAGAAATGAAACATGGTTGAAATGGTTACACCTTAAGTGATTTACAAAAATACAACTCAAAGTCTTAACATGTAGATAAAACACTGTATTTACATATATCAAGACTACTTAAGATTATAATTAAACATTAGTGTGTATACACATATGTATTGCAATATGTGTGATTTTTGTTTTGTGATTTTCACAAGAATCACATATAAAACACATTTTAATATGTGGTCTAACGCATTAGCAGAAGCTCATCCACTTCTAATCTGGTTGTGCAAGGATGAACTGTACAGTACTTAGCTTTTCAATAAATATAACACTGATTTTGGGTCATAGGGATGCAAATAAAACATGGAACAGCACCACCCTTCTGCTCATTGGAACAGCTTGCACAGACACAGGGCACCAAAGCCACTCACTTCATCTTCACTGTACAGACTGTTTAAATTCATGCTGCAAACAGTACAGCGGAAGGAGGTCTCAAAGACGACATTTCATGCACCTCTGTCTTTGCGTCTGTTGGTGCTGGCTGGTGCTGCCCTGCCCATTTCATTCTGGAATGTGAATTTGCAGGTTTGCAGAGGAACAAAGGACCCCCCACCACACAGACACAAGGCCTCGTGGGACATAGCTGAGATGCATGACATCTAGATGGTGTCCAAACTTGACGTGCCTCATGGCCAGTGGGTCCTGTCATCCTGATGACACTTCCTCCACTGAGACCACAGCGAATGCAGCAATCCACTGTCTTTCAAGTCACTGCAGATGACTGACTCTTTTAATTTTTATTATTTTATCATTAAGGAAAAAGCAATACAAAGAGTAATAACAATGCCAGGGTGTTGCATGTTTCATAAAGAGATTGAAAGAAATACGCTGCTTATATGTTTTTAGGGCTTTACAGGTAGCAGAGGTTAAGATGGTATTAATGGTGCTGCTTCTTGTTACTGTACTTACAGAATATACTGAATTTTCTCTTACGAGCATTACATTTTGCTAGTAAGACAGCAAGACTTCAGATGACTGGTGATAATTAATAATCACCACTCTTATTAATAATCACAATTATGATAATTAATATTATTATATTTGTCAAAGTTGATTTACACACCTTACACTTGCGCCTGTGTACAGCAATATGTACTGTTTCAGCACAAGTGCCAACACAAAAAGTACAATAGCAGTGCCCATGTGGGGACTTGAACCAGCAACCTGTTACTGAACAAGAGAGAAATCTCACTCCACCCAAATAACACAAAGGCCTCTGTACATTCATTCTAGAAATACTTTTGGGAAAAACCCTAATATACCATGTGCAGTTGAACAGCCTGTATGTGAGGGAAGTGACTAATGCAGACAGACGGCGTGATGAGTGAACCTGACTGTCAAAATAAGTTTTTCTGCCCTGGAAAAAAATGACACACATCTGTCTTGGCACAAATCTCAAGCCTTCTTCTACTGATCAAACAAAGTGACACACTCAACACCCAAGTAATTCCTCTGCTTCGTTAACTAAACAATCACAGCATTTAAGGCTACGAACCTGAAAAGTTTCCTATCTGAGACTCAAAAAGACCCCTTGAGCATGATACTCAACCTCAACTTCTGCTGTAAATATTTAAACAAGGTGTAAAACAAAGTCACTTCCATTAAATGTACTGGCTAATGAGCAATATGTTAAAAAAAAGCTAATTCAAAAGCATATATTAGTAATTTGAATACATTTACACTGATTTTATAAGCAAAGTGACTTACACTGAATAATGTGTAGCATTTAGTTGACACATTCTTCTAAGGTGTCCTACAGTGGTAGATATGCTACAGTATACTGTTTGCAGTCAATCATTCATCTACACTCCAGAGCACACTTTGATACCCACCGTAGGCAATTTTAGTAACCAATCCACCTGAAAAAAATCTTTGGACTGTGGTAGGAAAACAGAGCAGTCTGAGGAAGCCCATGCATGGGGAAAACATGCAGACTCTACTCAGCAGGGACAAAGCAGGGAGCGAAAGCAGGGATTTTGCCTACTTTATTCTCAATTTCCACTACAGTGAGAAACACCCATTGCTTCCAAAATTACTCACAAGTGTAGTGCAACATGAGAACAGAGTCACACAAACAAAAGTTAGCATTTTTAAATAAAACGCAACAAAACTCTTTGCTCAAGAACAGCAAAAGCATGCCTGCTGACACATTCACATTCGCTCCTTAAGCCAACTCTTTCCTCTAAAGAAACACAGAGTTTTAAGCTACTTACAATTATTTACTCATTTATACAGCTAGGTAATTTTTACTGTATTTATTCAGAGTAAGAACCTTGATCAAGACTATGACAACAGGACATAGAATTCGAACCAGGGACCTTTGAGTCTAAGGCGGCTGTGAACTATCTACGCAAACTGCTACCACTACATGCTGCCCACTATTCATAGAAAGTGGATCATGTACCAAATGTTTCCGTCCATCCCTTCCACCACCTGGAACATCTGACAGCATAACCGTCTGATCTCAAGCTAACGTGTCACTGCGTTTATTTATTCCACTCTGAAAGCCTCAGGTACCACAGGTGCCTCATACGTGTGTCTCCCACGTGCAGCACAGACTGCTGCAGGATGTGGCCCCCAGTCCAATCAGGGATGTGTCATTAGGGGAACTTCCTGGGGACAGTCCAACTATACCTTCAGTGCAAAGAACACCCCACCTGTTGTGCTCCTGCACCTCCATCTCAGGAGTCAAGAGGCTCAGCTCCACCCTCCAGCAACCTCATCTTTTCCCTTCTTCCCCCTTGTTTCAGGATGCTGTTGCCACGCCAACAGTTGTCTTAGCACACAAATGATGTAACAATGGAAAGTGACATTTAAAACAAAAAGAAGCGGCACTGTCATATTCATTTTGGTTTAGGCAAATGCTCCTCCTCCTCTCATACAAAACCTCCCTCCACAGTGTTTGCTCCTGGGATTGATGCATCACCATTTCAAGCTTGATGCTTCTTTCTGGACCGCTCTACAATGCAGCATCCACTCTGGGTCAACCACTACATCCACTAAATCACTACAGCCGGCCAGCCAAGAGAACAGGGATCCTTTCCACACTCAGATCACTGCGGCGGTGCGGTGGAGGACATACTGCAGGAAAAGGCATGACATCACTTTGGAGAGATGTGCCAGCGCCACACTGGTGAGCAGCACAAAGCATCAGCCTCCTGTTGCAGTGATTTCATAACTGCCTCCAGGACAAATCCGGATGCAGCTACTACTCTCAGTGCAAAGTCATAAGCTGTGATCTGGTGTGCACAGAACTGAGTATTAATATGTGTACGATGAAACTGGACATAATATGTCAGGAACACAAAATAACTATTAGTTATATTAAAAATATAAAATGTATTGATACCCCCAGGCACAAGCAAGCTGAGAAAAGATTTAAAATATATGCATTCAGAGTGTTTTCAATGTAAGAGCTCTCTTGTTCAAGCTAGTCAAAATAACAGTGAAAAACAGTTTTATCATAGGACCACTTAATATTTGCTGAAAACCAGTTTCATTTTCAGCACCTTTTGATGATTTTTAAGTTCAGCCATTGTCCAGTTAATGTCAGGGTAAGGGATCAATGATCTGCTGGTAACTGCAGCCATCTGCTAACCACTGTACTGTTGGACACACCATATCCTATGGGGTCCTATATCTGGCAGCATTTCAATTAGGAAATGGCAGTATATAGTTATTTTAGTGTAAAATTGTTAAAATTACACAATGCATATTAAAAATGAGCACAAGTTGTTAGATAAATTCAGAAAAATAAATATTTTTTCAAAATTTGTTATGTGTTCTTATTTTTCATTATGTAGGTGATGTCACATAATGGAAAACGTACAGTCAAGAATATTATAATGTATGTTTTAGCACTTTATTTGCAAACGTTTAATGAATATCTGTATATCTTATGCCTGTAAGCAACTCACATGTGGGAAACGTGCCACCGGCACAGTGGTCAATATTATTAAGAGGTAGTGCAGTTTCAATACTAGTCATGAGCATCCACGAAAATGTACTTATGAGTAGAGGCCCTAAAGTGAGCCTTAGTGACCACGGTGCAAAAATGGCATGGTTGTAAAGTGTGCTGTCCTTAACTGTGGATGATGTTAACTGCTCAATGTTGGAATGCCTTCCTGAATGGGTATTGTGGTCTCCTGATGCTGCAACACCAACACACACTCAAAATCTAGCACATTCCAGTGGATGGCAAAATGCAGCTTCCCTTCCCTTAAAAAAATAGTCAAATGGCACAGAGTACACAAAACCTGAAAGCGCGATACAGAAACATGGTATGTTTTGAAACCTAGCTTAACCATCACTTGTGGTAAAATGTCCAGCCATCACTTTGAGGAAAATATTGGTTGATGACTCTCTGTACCACAGTTCCACTGCATTTCATGCCAGCGCTCCTCAGTCTTTCGGGGTTTCAGAAGGATAGAAAACACAGGAGGTAAGTGCTTTGCAAAAAGGGAACTACAGCAGGAAAGCAAAATTTCAACCTCGATGTTGCAAGAACAAGGCAGTCGCTCTAACTACCATGCTACCTACTCCCTTCATTCATAGAAAGGGACCGAGGACAGCGACTGCAAAGGCAACCGAGCTGCACTGAAATGCAACAGCTGAGAAACAGCAAGACACGGGACCCACTGCTGGCCCAAAAATACAAAGGGAAAGCTAAAAAGAAGCTGTCTACACAAAGGCACATCTTTTTCCCATCAATATTTTCTAATAAAGGAGACAGCTGCGATTTCTCATTAGGTGGCGACACGGCAAATTTGTGCAGCACGTTACCAAGCGAGGGAACAGAGCTGGTGAAAAGGCCACCAGATAAATCATGGCTGATCCCCTCCTTTGACCTCAACATGTTCCTCTCATGTTAATAACACAGATTACATCCTCAGCAACAGGATCATCATATTCATATTCAGCTCCCCATGTGGACCACATGAGCCTACAAGCACAAATCAGGAATGCAGTTCTGGTGTTTCAGGTAGGCTGGAACCAGAAGTTAGCAAGCTGCCAGGATAGTGGCCTTCATGTCAGCCTGTCTATCTCGTGGAATGGCTGGCCCACATAGAATCTTAAAGGTCAACATTCCAAAATCCATTAGCTATCCAATTATGAGGACAGAATTATAGCTACAGTAATCCAAAAATTAAACAAATTTTCTACAAAAAGTTAAGATGTACCTAGGGCTAGGTGATCCATTAAATACTGGTGATATTCTCATTTTAATTTTGTAGCCAATATAAAATGACATCATATCAAGAGCATCATGTTCTGCTTACTGTAATATTCAGACCAAATGCTGCTGATAACCCAGTCAGCTGACCAAGCAGCAACATGGAGGACACACGCACTTGGAGTTTCACTCTATAACCAACAACCAATACAATACTTATAAAATCACAGGCAACATAATTATGGGAGCAGTTCTTGCTTTCTGAGACGTGTCTTTTAAGGTTAATTACTGGAAATATGGAATGAGTTCTGCAGAAATATAACTAATTATTGAAAGGGAAGAACAGATATTAAATGAGACATACCTTTTACGCCTTCTCAAATAGCAAAACAATACAAATAAGGTATTTTGACAAACTTTCCTAGGGGAAACAAATGTTCATGGTTTAAAATACATTTAACAGTTTCCTTTCATAACTTTGAAACCGTAATGACAGAGGACTGCTGTTTTTTTTGATGGAATTCCCCTTTAAATCCCACACACATATACTGTAAATGTTTTAAGAGGGAAAAAAGTACAGTAGTTAACTCAAATGATGGAAAAGCTGAACTGGTAGTCTTATCACCCTGCTAACTTAGTGGTTTGTGGCACAAGTGTGAAACTGGTGTCAGAAAGCAATGAATGAAATAACACTACCTGACCAAGTGATCACACTTCTGAACATAACCAAGGTGCAGTCTCAGCTATGGGACGCTCAGGGCTTGTCCACCATGGACATGGCAACGCTGCTGTATTGCCCTTCTTGGTGGTCAGCGCTGCTAGAATATATGTCTACTGACTTGACCAACTACTCACTATAACTTAATCCGATGATGTTAGGTATACAGGTTAACATCAGTACAGTACACTTTACCTCATTCACAAATAACAGCATTTCTTAATCTGTGCAAACAAGTTCTATCATTCTAAAAGACATCATATTGGACGTATATTTTCTTTGGCACTTATTCATTTAGCTGACCCTTCTCTCCAAAGCAACTTATAATTTCACTTACAGTGATTTACCCACTTGCACAGTGTGGTAATTTTTACTGTATCAATTCATGCTAAATACCTTCCTCAAGGGTACTGCAGCAGGAGGTGGAATTAAAACCAGGGTCCTTCAAGTAGACCATGGCAGCTATAAGCACTACGCCTCCTACTGCCCTTTCTTCGGAGGACAAGGCACACACTCTAAATGTCAGAGATGTAGGGAAGCAGGGGTCACATCCCAGACGTGGCAGTGGACTAGCCTGGTCCATTAATGTTATTTCACCCCACAGCATGGGCTCAGCTCTGTCCCCTGCCGCAACACCTGGGCCAAGTTAGGGTTAGCAAGGCTGAGCCTCTGATCACTACAAAGCTGTCGGGGGTATCCATACTGATGGAGGGAGTTCTCTGCAGCCACATACAACACAAGCAGCAGGGGTCAGAGGCCAGGCGAGCAGGGCATACATTGAACATTGATACTACAACAGCTGTCAGTGCTGAAATAACACAACCAGAGTGAACGCCCACAATCCAAACACTCATACATCAGCGCATGTGAGATCTGAGGTTCAACCCTAGACACACCTGATAGCTGAAAATACCTGCTGCATGGTTAGCAACAGGAGCCCAGCGAGAAAACAGTTTTGACCGTGTCTATAGTTATATACATTTCAGTAATAAAGGTTCCAGTAAAGACAGAGAGCCCATCATCATGATTAAGCAGTAAAACAAGTAAATGCTGACACTGCAGAGCAACAAACTAACACACTTTCCTTCCGTTTGGGGAAAAAAGGCCCTGCTGAGCCTGCCCTTTGCTGTGCTCATACTAATGTAGGGAATAAAGCGAGCCATGAACAGAGTGGCAAATTTAGAACTGTTAGCAAGCTGTAAAAAAAATATATTTCCAGAGAGTGGACAGAAAAAGTGTGACAAAGTGTGATAGCACATGTAGAGGCCACTGAGGCCATACTGCTGGGGATGTTCTGAGGTTTGGGTTCTTTTTGAGACCTTATTCTTTCGAGGATCATCTAAAGGCTGCTCACCTACGTACAGTAACCCATTTTTTCTCGAGATGCCCCAGATACTGTGGGGGGCAACAAAACATGCCCCTTCTTTCATTATTTCTCATGTGGCTTCTCATCATCATCATGATGATCATCAGCACTCTGAGGGTTCCAATGTCCACTGTCTCTACACACTCCACACATGGGGTCAAGAGCCCAGCATCCCTCTCATCCAGCACTCAAACTGCTGACACTCACTCACCACAGATCACATGCCTGCACAAAAAACACATCACTGACACACTATCAACACATCATCCGTACAACATATATACACCATACATACACTGCTGTATTGCGTGTGGGACTGGCGCGTGCCGCTAACCTTCATAAACAGCTCCAGGAGTGTCCAGTTTTCAGGGAGTGAAATGTTCTCAAAGGAGGAAAAACTATCAATAAAAAAATCGAACCGGCAAAAAGAGGGAAATCCGAGTAGGATTCAGCCACTGCAACCCCGCTGGAACCTCGTCGTCATCTTTATCTTCCTCCTCATCATCATCTTCAACATCACTATCATGCTCGTGGAGGTGGTCGTCTTTCCGAGGCGGAACACACACACACACACACGCGCGCGCGCGCGCACACGCACACAGGCGCGCACACACACACACAGTCACAACGGGGCCTCCCGGAGGGTATCCCACCCAGGCGAAGTGCACATTAGCCGCGGGAAACCGCCGGGTAGCGTAGCTGGAGCTGCCGGTTCCACGTTCCCTGCTACCGAGACTGAGGCGGAAAGCAGCGCAACAAGATGTCTGTCAGTTCTTCTCTTTTTGGTGGCGGCGCTACACAGTGAGTTCGCCCGCTTCCCTTCCTCCGCGTCCCAGAGCTTCACTCGCTTCTACTGCAGAAGCAATAGCACAGCGACGAAACATGGCGCAAGAACCGCAGAGGCGCCAGCGCAGGGGGCGGAGCCGTTTGGCAAGGGGCGGGGCGAGGGTGGATACCCGGGGTTAGAAGGCGAGGCAGGGCGCGGCAGGCGGATCCTCCGAAGAAAGAGGCGTGACGAGAGGTGGAGCCTCTGGATAGATTTCACGCACGGTGGGGAGGAATCATACGATAAAGAACCGTGACTGGGCGGGTCAGTAAGTAAAGGGGTGGAGTCTTGGCTTAAGGAGGCGTGGTTTAAATGTATGAACTCATATCTCTGTGTTTTTATTGGCACTCGCATATATATGTGTATATATAATATATACGTGTGTGTGTGTGTGTGTGTGTGTGTGTACATATATATATATATATATATAAATAAATATGGGTATACCTGTTCATGTGTTTTTGTTAAACCAATGGAAATATACTTTCTATGTTAGATGAATTTAATCGTCTATATGCCTGATTCAGCTGATTCGTTAATTAATGTAAAAAACTTTTTTGGTGCTTGTAGGGTGTAACTAGGGGCACTATCACTTTTCAGGCATTTTGAAGGGACCAATAATATTAGGAATACTATTTAGGGGGTTACGCATAAATATAGCGGTTGAACACAGGATGAGGGTGGGGGGTGACAGCACTCTTGTTGCAGCAATAGATGTAATAAATGCTCTACAGTTGTGTTATCCGGATTTTTAGGTTAAGTTAGAAAAGTGAGAACCTTTTAATTATAGATTTATTTGTAAAAGTACTATTTGCATCAGTGTTTGGAGGACTTGTTTATTTTTACATTTGAAGCAGGTGGATTGAGAATTGTTTCTTGGTATGCAGAATGGAGTGTGTTTCACAGGTGTAAATATAGGTATGCATGTAGTCATCAAACTGCTGGATGTTATTCTGTGTTTTTTTTTTGCCTTTTATGAGGAATCTTCTTCTGTTTCAATTTTGATAGTGTGCTGAATAATAAAGGATTAAAAATGACTATACAGAAGTAGTGGAGGTTCCCAAGAAGAGGATTTGAAGGCCTTGATTAGTTACTTATGAGTAGATATCATAGCATATCTTTAATGCAGTTGTTTGCATTAAATGAATTTATAGTTTTTCAACCAACTCGGTGTAACCTGTCAAACCCAACACACCATACACGGGTATCTAAACTTTGGAGACAAGATTACTTATCTGTGAAGAAACACAATCAAAAACATATATTCGTAGGCTCTTCATTATACAGAGGCAGCATTTTCTATTACTTATGTCAAGTTATCATATCAGGTGAATTTTTATGAACAAATTGAAACCTTCAACAGTGCAGAGTGGGCTTTCTGTGCTAGCAAACAATCAATGGTGCAATTCTGGATATATTACAGTTAAGGAACAGATTTGCGACCTGGATACTAAACTGACTGCCATCAGTATGTGCCAGCCTTATGTGCTCATTTATAAGCCCAGTGACCATCAGTGACGAGATGTTTATTAGAGGATGATGATACTTTCTGAGTCTTTCAGGTTACTTAGTCATTCTAAAGTGCCCATGATATGTGACTGCGTCCATGTGGGGCCATTCTCTCATGGACTGGCATCCCATCCACCCAGGGTGTAGATATTCTAGTGCCCACTGATTCCAGGACAGGCTCCAGACCACTGTGACCTTGTTCTGGATAAAGCAGTTCAAAATAATGGATGCATATTGTGTTACAATTTATTTATTTATTTTTTATAGCTTTGTCTTTTATAGAACCTAACCCTTTAATAAGTAGAAAGACATCTGTACCATTCAACTTGGTTAAGAGTTAATGGTAAAAGTGACTTCCAGTATTGTGTTCATAACTGAGGATCTACAGTAGTGCATACAACTGATCATATGTTTTGCCAAACTTCTGGGCTACTGTAAACATTGTCAAAGTGAAAGGCTATCAAATGAACTAAAGTGACACTTTGTGGTCGACCGTGGTATTTCAAACAAGAACTCACAAAGCACACGTCAAAATAACCAGTAATGAACAACTGACTTCATTTACATTTGCACTGTTTTGTTGTTATTTTTAATTTACTACATTTGGAATATGAGTTACAAATTTAAGAAGCTTTTTACAAAGCTACTAAACTGCTGACTTAATTCCTGTACTGGTAATTTCTTTAGTTTTCCTTTATATATTCCTTTTGTTCTTTCACAATCCTTAATTACTGTAAGCCACTCTGTTCAAAGTGACATAAATTTTGTTCATACATTGTCACAGTTTGCACAGTTGTGTGTATTGGAATTATGGTAAGTACAGTAGATTGCTTTCGGTTACGACAGCAGGACCAGGCAACAGAACCCAGCTTCTTCTGGTTGCAAAGTGCAAACCGCTGCAAACTACCTGCTCTGCCATGCCCTGCCTTACATTATGTTATATTCTCCAGTTTTGGTTGGAGATGAAAACACACACGCATTCTTACAGTCATGTGAAGGAAAAAGTACATGCTCTTTGAATTTTGTGCTTTTATATTTCTTAAAAATTTATCTGGTCCTTGCCAGGTCCTAAAATGAGGTAAATCTAACCTCAGCTGACAACACATAACATATTCCACTGTGTCCTTATTTATTCAGTAAAAAGTAACACAAAATTCAGAAGCTATGTGGGGAAAAATTAAGTATGTTGTGTTGGGATAGACTGCATATATACAGTATCCCAGGAGAAAGCACAGCTACAGCCTCACATGGTAGAAAGCAAATTATCTCAGCCTGTCTGAAACAATGACTACTGCTCTCAAATGTACACTTGGCAGTAAAACTGCAACTGACCCACACCCAGTGGGAGGTTACACACTGGGCAGCCAAGCCATTTTCACACCATGTCCTAATTTTTCCACGGTACTTTCTCATGCCTCTGGCTCTCTTAGTGGTTTGGCTGCACCTGCATGTTCCTCCAGTTAAAAGTATGTGACAAGTCTGTTTTGTAGTTTCCCAATTTGCCAAAAGGTGCTCCTGTGGCGAGACATTGATGTTTTGATAATTTTAGATAAAACATCATTTTTCAGGGCAAGTGTAGTTGTACACTTTAAGAACAAGAACCCACACACACAGGTAAAAAGTGTTATATTTATATAGACCTCATTTTTGAGGGACATCAAAACAAAAGTGTATGAATAGCATAATGTATTCAGTTCCAAAAATGATGTAATTTTAACTTTGAATATAAACCTATGTGTACCAGTAAAACTTTATGGATACCTTAATGGATGCATTAAGCACGTCTACCTGTTACTGGGTGCTGTTTTGGATCCAGCCCACCATTCTTGACTTGGCTAGTTTATAAACCACTCAAAAGAGAGACAGCACAACTATAAATATTTACAGTTAATAATGAAACTAAATGGAGTTGTTACTCAGGAGATACTGTCTCTAACACAGCTATATTGATTGAAAATAAAAGTGAGACAAACAGGGTTAATTTAAGAGAACATAAAGTGGTTCTCATCACTGTGATAACATTCATTCATGTGATCCTTGAAACAAAAACCCTTGACCTGCATTATTCCATCCAACTGTTATCCATAACTGCTTGTCCAATATAGGGTTGCAGTGGTCTGGATTCTATCCCAGATGCATAGGTTGTGAGGGAAAATAGATCCTGAATGAGATGGCAGTCCATTGCAGGCCTTTTAGACTCACCAATCCATTTGAAACAGATGTCTTTGGACTGTGAGAGGAAACAGGAGCACCTAGAAACCCATGCAGACTCAGAGAGAACATACTTACACTATATAGAGTGAGTCAGATTAGAATCCACAGCCAATAGAGCACAACCCAGGATCTGTGAGGTACCAGCAGTACTCACAGTGGCCCTGTACAGCTCCTACACTATTATTCTGAAGAATTTTAAATGATTTGACATCACATCTAAAGAATGTCTTTGTTCTAAATGACAGCTGCTACATGTTGTAACTTTTTAACCTTGTACCCATTCTTCCTTTTCTCTGTATACTGACTGCATCTTTGTTCTATTAAATACACACATACAAACAAACAAACAAGCAGGAACAATGACTGGAAAATTGCTGGCAGAGTTTGGTTTGATTAAGTTTTATTTGTAGGGTGTGTGTTTTCCAGTGTAAATTCATTTTTTAAACCCAACAATTTTAAACATCATGTGAATGTTTATAGATGGCAGAGACTTGTGGAAAAAAGTTTTAACTTGTTGTGGAACACCACATTTTGCAAATCAGTATATTTTACATGAGATATGATGGTGCAGCATCTGAATTTCAGCCAATCCTGCTTTAGGCAGGATTATTGCCATGGTGCAGACTAGTAAAACCAGAAATTCAGACTGGACCTGTACCCGGTAAGTTGCAAGTCCACCTGCTTAATTCATATACACTACTCAATGGAGATTATGTACTTAACACTTTTAAGCAACTTGTACTAATTCCCATTTATACAGCAGGACATTTCACCAGTGCCCCCCAAGTTTATTTTGCTGTATGGAGCTGTTATCATTACATTAAGTGTCCAGTGCAAACCAGCAGTGAGCAAATAAAAAACATACTTTAAGAATAAATAGCAGCATAAATTAATCTTAGGCTTTGTCATCTTTCAGTAGGTTTGCAATTCTGTCCCTCCTAGAGGTGTATGGTGCATGTTTGAGTGTGAGCAAACTGGCAGGGAACAGGTTACCAGTTGGGGCATACATCTGTTCCCCTTTGGGCCCCATCAAGGCACGCAGGGTTCTGTTTCTGGACATAATTTTGTCATAAAACTCTAGCCCTCCTTTTGCATAGTCCCTGGAGAGGCTGGCAGCCCGCCGGTCTGAACGGTACTCCAACCGCTGGTTCACAGCATCAGATGCGAGGGCATAGGAAATCGCACCCAAGGCCAATGCCAACATGTTCACTGTGCCACGCAAAAGTGCTGAACCAGCATAGAGTCCAAATATTTGCTTGACAGCCACTCCATAGGCACATGCCCCAACCAGACAGGTGGGGGCCACAGTGGCATGAAGCAGAGGGCTGCCATCTTGCAGCCACGCCACCTCCCTGGCCAGAGCAAAACGCTGGGCCTCCGGTGAGAACACCAGCGCCTCCTTCAAAGCGGCGCCTGAGGAGCTGTCCCACTCCACTTGCTTGCCATTTATAAGGACCACCCGGTTGGTGATGCCCTCCATTTTGTCTGGTGTGCTGTTGAAGTTCGCTGGGAGACCCACCTGAGCTCCTGAGGGGAGCCAAGGCACACCAGCACCCACTGGGTGGAAGCCAAAGGCTGCAAAGGCCTTGTAGTTTTTGGGGGATTGGATGCCCATGTCCTTAAGAACATTCTGGAACGTCTCTTCCAGTTTGTCAGAGAGGCTCGCTGGCTGGTCTTTACTCCAGGCCTGGTACACCTTTTTGTAGGTCTGCTCTGGGAACACGTGATACAGCACATTGACAGAGAAGAGGCCGCCGCACCCAGCGATGAGCAGTCCTGTCCGATACTTCCTCACAAAAACACTCACTTTGGCACCAAATGTGGACGCCATGGTAAGTGTCCCTTCAATAACCTGTAACCAAGAAGAACAAATCTGACAACAGGAAACAGGATTAATGGGCTTTTAACTGTTTGATTTGAATTTCTAATATAGTAGTCATAAATGCTAACAGAAAAAAAACCATTTGATTAAAAACAGTTGAGAATTGACACATTTTCCCATCATTTACAATCAGATCTTGACCATAGAGCAGGAAGCTGCATGATGGTTAGAGCCGTTTATTACAAACCAAAGGTTCTGGTTTTAAATCCCACTGCTGTAGAAGTGCCAAGCTATTTACCCTGAATACATACGATAAGAATACCCTGTAGTCTAATTGTGTGAAACTTTCAGGAACATAAAAAAATATATATTAATATTGATGGGATAAAAATACATACACGAAGTAAATTTGTAGAAAAGGACAATCTATAATCAAAAGGACCAGTATTGCTACATTACTGCTACAAATTTGGACACGAACTTGTTTCCAACACAATTTCTGAAAACGTTTTTAGTTAACTTCAGGTAATCCGATAATTTTCTCGTACCACACTCACGCACAAAACCCCTAAACCTACTGCATAAACAAGACTCAACTTTACCTGCAAGTCACACGTGGAGAGCACACATTGAAGAGACCGCTGCCGTAAAGGAGGTTCACGTTACTGCACTACGACACTTTCGCGACACCGTGACATTTTTACAGCTTAAATATTTGCAAAAAATGTATCCAGGGAACATCCATTTTAATCTCACATTTAAAATGTATAAATAAATATATACGAAAACACGTGTTCAGTTTCGTCTGTTTACGGTTTCAATACGTTCTTTAACTAGACCGCAGCTAGTTTCGCAAACCTTCATTTCAATCAGTCGTCGCCAGGGGTCAGAGTTCAACAAGGATACCGACCAGACGAAAACTGACGTATTAGTTACGTAACGACTTAAAAAATATTATTATGCAGTTAATTACTTATGAGATTTAATTGTTTTATTTAAGAGAAAACATACTGTTCAAGAGACTTTGAATGAAAATTAAAACTACATGTTATTTTTCTCGTCCTATTAATTTGCATATGCGGGATTGCAAAGTTTTGTACCTTATAACATTTAAAATGTGCTGCCAGCTGACAGACTGTTGCCTTTAGTTTGTAAACTGAAAATAACCTTATTTTGCATGTTGTTTTTCTTAGCATTAGGACTGATCAGTATAAGATGAGCTCAGTCTTACTGTTTTTTTTTTTTTTCATAACTGACTGATTTTCAGCACAACCTTGACATACAACAAAGCAGACCTTTCTCTTGTGAATTTCCATTATTCATCTGATGACGGACGTTAGATTAGAACAAGAGGCTTGTTTTGAAATCCCAGCTGAATTTCAACTTTTCTTGCTTTTACCCAAATGCTAATTATGTTTATTGTTAAAGTTTAATTTAGTAAGGCGTTTAGAGCTGTTTCTGCTATAGAACACTACTGTCCGCAACATGAAAACTCTGAGTCGTGTATTTGATTAAAATCTTAAGCCTTCATTGCAATATTGAAAATACAGTATGTGAATATATAATTCAGTTAAATTAGCTTTTAACAGAAATAATGTATTCTGAAGCATATGGTGCATATCCAAGTTTGAAGATTATGGTTTTACAGATAAAAAATATTTTTAGATGAAACTATTGACCATAAACTTCCTGAATCAGAAAGTTATCCACAGCTAGTCCTGTAACAGAATACACATCATATTCAGATTTACAAAGAAAAACTTGTATGAACAGAGATGCCAGAGGGCACTGCCTAAAGAATTTAAACAAAAAAACTGACTACTAATTAAAATAACTCTCAGAATTCTAGTGTAGCTTTCCATGGCTACAGCCTCTGGAAACTATCAAGGAGTTCAGAACCCCATGAAAACTGGGGCAGCTGGCCATAAGCTGGAATATAAAATATAACAATTATGCAAATGTCACATATTATACAAAATAAATTTAGGACTGTTGTTTTTGTTCATTTATGGGAAACTGTGGAAAACCTGCTCCTGTGTTTCTACTTATGTGGATTTTCTTAGACTGAATTTGAATGAGCTGCTTATCCATCTTTCCTTTTTGTACTACTTTCCTTCTCGAGAGGGTAAAGCATCAGAAAAATCCAAGAATAGACACTGGTCTGTATGCTGAACTCAGAATGGAGGGTGGTATGACAAGAAGGGTGGGGTAAGCACCTGAAAAATGTCTCATACTCAAAGGATCTAATAACATCTCAAGATCGGATTTAGCTGATGGGAAAGTGGTGGCACTGAGAAGAACAGGTCAGCAGAGGTTTATCAAAATATCAAGCAGAAAAGAAATAACCGAGGGCAGTGATTAAAATATCTCATCTGTATCAGTGGTCACATTATGTAAGTTGGGACATTCCCCAAAACAGGGCAAAACTGGCAGCTTGATTTGCTCTTGCACTACAGACAGCTGACTGTGTTTCAGGTTTCAGATGGCAGTTTTTATGTGTCATTCCCATTTTCACCATTGTCCCTTCTCTGTAACTTTAAAACTTTTTTTTAAAACCTGAAAAGGATTACCGTAGACAAACACCAATGACATATTGACATTTTGTCATGACTATCTTTATGCACAGTTTTAATGCCCTGACAAGGATGTTTTCTTTGACACAGATCCCTGAAGTGAGCCAGCACAGCATAGTACATTACAGTACTGAAGAACGCAGAAGCTGAAAGGAGGATTGTAACTCCTAGACCAACACCAGGGAAGCATGTCATAAAATTGTGATGCTGAATTTTTTAACGTATTTTTGCCAATTTTTTTTCATTTTTTTCATTCTCTCGAGCAGATCAGCATGTAATTTGAAACCTGGTGTTAAAAATAAAATCACATTTTATTGAAAATGCATTCAAGGGATTATATCTGTTTTTTTGGGAGTAGCACAATGTTTTCAACTTTGGTTTTTATGATTTCATTTAGCACTAATTTAAAAAGAGTAGGTTCTTCTTTCATTTATTTATACCCAAAGGGGCTTTTGTCATTTTGTTCTGTCATCCAGAAAAACCTTTTCCCCATCTTGAGGTTGGGGATACCCAAATGGGACTTTCCTTGGATGGAAAAGCTTATTTTTATTTTTCTTTTGTCTTTTGTCTTAATTTATTCTTTAAAGAAGAGAGAATAAACTTTGTAATTTCACCATCTTTCTGCCTCAAACCACACACACTTCAGTGTACCACACAAACATGTATTCATACAGTGTCAACCTTTATAGATTTATGAATTATATGTTTTGAATTATTCCTATTGCAGCAAGCACCATTATATTTTAGCCCTGATTTGATTTTCTCTCATTTAATTTTAGTAAATGCACACAGTTCAACTCTCCTGAATTATTACTTGATCCTGTATATTTTTGCATCTTGTCTATGTACTATATATGTAATTGTAATTGAAACTTTTGAAATCAATATTTAAATGAACATCACATCATTCTTGCCCTCAGCAGTTGTCTGATCAATCACTGTAATTGGCCAGTCGATCAGTCAGTCTGGCACCCTTGTAAACATTTGAACTGCTGCACTTTACAGCCTAAAATAATCAATTCTCTTGGACTCACTGGTCTAAAGAAGACCTTATTTGACTTATTATAGATAGCCATGAAAGAACGTGAAGAACAAAAAGAATTTGGTGATATATTGATAAAATGGAAAGGTAAGTTTATCGTCATGTGTAAAATATATTTTTAAATGTATGAACAGCTGATACAGTTAAGAATGAATGTTTTGCTCAAATTAAAATCAAAACAAGCAACTTCAAGCACCCCTAAAATATTTATGCTAATCATTTTCAGAGTATTTTACAATGTTAATTATTTGTAATTTACCATTAGTTTTATTTTAAAACATTTATAAGCATTTTAAGTAAAGCAAATTACAAGCCAAAACGTTCTTTGTATTGTGTTTTGTATTGCTTGGATTCTCCTGGTGGATGGACAGCTTCTTTGGAAACTGTGTTTACCACAACTTATTGTGTGAGTCTCTGTGACTCACCGATTTCCCTCCCAGTTGATAAAATAAATATGTCTGTCCCTTTCATTTTAGCTATGAAAAGCTTATGTAACAATGGAGAATGTAGAGTAGATTTGTGGTGTAAATCAGTGAAATAATAAGAATTTAATTTGAACTGTACTTATTTTAACTCAGAACATAAAAAATGCAAAAGGGTATGGAACTGTTTTAATCCACTGTATATGTGTAAGAACCCGAGTACCATATAAGGTACAGAATAATGTAAATATTATTGTTAATTTATAATACAGATTGGTAAAAACAGATGTCATCCACTTCATCAAAGATCTTCTGAATAACAAATGACTCAAATGTCTGCGTCACGCAACACATGGAAGCCATAACCAGATCCTGCAGATACCTCCTGTATAACAATCTGCAGGATCTGCCTGTGTCTCATGCATAGCTCTGATCCAGACCATGGTGATAACCCATCTGGACTACTGCACCTTCCATAGGTCTGGTCATCCTGGCTCAGCTGTTAAGCTTGTACAGCTGATCCAGAAAGCCATGGTACAAGTTGTGTTTGACCCGTACATCTCATGCTTGTTTCCTTCCTCTGGCTTTGTGTAGCTGCCTGTATCAACTTGAAGACGTTCAAAGGATCAGTGCCCTGCTACCTACAAAGTCTGACCAATCCCAACAACCCTACAAGAGTGCTACACTCCTCAGCCTCTGGGTGTGTGGTAATTTTACACATAAAAGGTTGAAAATTGAAAGGTTTTAGGTTCTCAGTTTTTTTACCAAGCTGGTGAATGAGCCCCCCCCCCCCTTAGAACTGGTGAATCCCTTTCATCATTAAAGAAAGGTCTAAAAGTACACCTCCCCTGATCCCACTTCTGTACTGATCTCCAAACAGTGACAAGAACTTGCTCAACATCTGCCATAATTATCCAGTTTCTAAATGTCTGCATTGCAATAATATAATTTGTTGATGTGCACTAAAAAATGGTGTGTTTAACAATTGTGTATTGTGTCTAAAGTTGTTTTAAGGCAATTTTTATACCCTTTACATTGCTTTAGAGAAAAGCATCTGCTGATTGAATACAGTATTTCAGCTGCTTACCAAAAATATATTGTCCCTGAACAATGCCCAGTATTGAAACCATATTTAAATATTTTATCAAATTTAACTGCTCTAACCTAATATAAGTGTCTAATGAAAGTAACACCAGTCCTGAAGATGACAGATTGTACATAATGCACTTCACATCCATTAAAAGTTGATTTGTGGACTAGAATTGTATGGTGATTGAAGCCTTGTTAGAAAAAACTGCTAATACTTTTCTCAGTTATGACAATATTAGACTTCCCTCACATGAAATGAGTTTGCAGAAAATTAAGTCATGTGAAAAAGTTACCTGTAAAACAAGTGAAACAGTCAATGAAAGGCTGAAAAATGTCTCGGGACCCTCATAGTTATTATGTAATATAATATTAAATGCTAATTAAAATGGGAAGGGACTTCCCAAGTCCTATGTAACAATATTTGAGGTGTTTGGAAACTTTTATGAATCTCTGTTGCTGAGAAATATTTTAAAGGTGTAAATAATGGCAGCAACAATGGCAGCAAAAAGTGTTTACTTACTCAGGAGCCAAATTTATGTCAGCCTTTATTTGTGAGATGTTTTTTTGGATGGTTGTATGATTAAAGTTGTCTAAATGTAATGACACCTACAGGCTAACCTGAAAAAAAAAACTGGTTTGTACAAAGATGCTGCAATGAATGGATTTTTCACAAAAGCGCTGTGGGTGTGTCTCGGTGGTGATTTCAAAAAGCACTGGGTTTGCTACTGTGGTTTTTTTTTTATTACGCACTGTGGGTTTTTTATTGCAGGCATTTCCCTTTCATTGTACTTTGCTGTGCATGAGAGTATTATGCATTTTCTGGTTGCTAATGGGGAGCTCACAAGTGAAAACCATATCCATTAAATATCCATTATCAAAGATCACCTGACAGAAAGTGAATTTGTGGTAAACATGGCTGATATGAAATGTGCAGCCCTGCTGACAACACGATGCACTTCTGCTCACATTTTATGTTCATGTAACAGTGGAGAATGTAGAGTAGATTTGTGGTGTAAATCAGTGAAATGATAAGAATTTAGTCTGAACTGTACGTATTTTAAGTCAGAACATAAGAAACGGACAAATGTATGGAACTGTTTTAATCCACTGTATGTGTGTAAGAACCCGAGTACCATATAAGGTACAGAATAATGTAAATATTATTGTTAATTCATAATACAGATTGGTAAAAGCAGATGTCTGTCAGAAGTCTCTGTTGGGGATCCATCATGGGGACCCATTACAGCCACTCTGCAGAGATGCACTGTAGTGTGGTGGCTGAGTTCAAAATACTGTATAAGATCCATTTATGTCCATTCTGATACACTGCATTACGATCCTCTTATTGTGACTTTGCAGTGTTTTCCCATGATTAGCAGCCAACACATGTGTGACGTACAGAAATCCACACACAGATCGGGACTCACTGTCAGCTCTGGTGTTACATGCTGTAGACTGACCCTTAGTAGTAATGGCTACTGGACAATGAAATAACATAGCTCATATATATAACTAATATAGCAATCATGCTACTGTACCCCAACCAAATAAGCTGTAGTTTCATGTGACAAATGAAACAATAGAAGCAAAACAAATAAACACACTGCACATGGAAAATCAATTATAAACCATTTTAATTTAACAATAGCTTGAAATAAAGTGAAGCTCACTGGCATTTTTTCAGTAAAATCATGAATGACTATGCATAAATGTTGACTTTGTTCGAATGAAAATGGTAAATGGATTTAACAAAAAACCTAATATTGCACAGATGGCCAGCCATACCTGTAAAACTATTTTCTGTGGGGGTTCTATCACCTAATACAGCAAGTGCAGGTTGCACTCAGTATTTTATGGTGCACATGTTCTGTATTACCAGACTTTTTCTCAGAATACAGCCATTATTTTGGAATCTTAATCCATATTGCACTCTTTATTTTTAATCCTGACATTTCTGTTTGCCATTTATCGTTGTCCTTGCACGCTGCCATGGCCCTCCTTCTTTAACTTGACTGTCGAAAGGGAAGCGTCACTTATGCTTCCTCAAAATATCAAAATCCATTAGTGCAGTCACCACATGATCATTAGCTGACTAACTGTGACCAGGTTTCAGTTCACGCTTGGTCCAATTCACAAGCAGCCATTTCACAATCCCCAATATTACTACAAAGTAAAGACCTTGGCTGTGCAATGTCTTACACACACACACACACACACACACACACACACACACACATATATATATATATATATATATACACACTACACACACACACACACACATATATATATACATATATATATATATATATACACATACAGTCTTAGGCATGCAACTTCAATGTGTGTGTTGAGAAGTATAGGTAGATTCTTATCTACCATCAGGGAGGTTTCTGATTGGTCCCAAATTCATTCTGCAGCCTGAGAATGACCTCAAACACCCAATCTCAGTCATACACAACTATCTTGAGCAAAAAGAAGGAATCCTGCAACAGATGGTATGGTCCCCACAGAGCCCTGATCTCAACATGATCAAGTCAGTCTGGGAGGACATGCAGAGACGGTCAAAGTCTGCAGAAGAACTGCAGAAATGTTTGGAAGAACCTACCAACCTCTACCTTAAACTGCATGCAAGTTTGCATAAGAGAATTGATGATGTTTTAAAGGCAAAGGGTGGTCCCACCAAATATTGATTTGATTGAGGTTTTTTTTTGGCTACTGCACTTTTTAGAAGGTTTATTGATTAATAAGTATTCATAGCATTATTTTTGGAACCATCCTCACTTTATAACATTTTTCCCACAGGTGCCTAAGACTTTTGCACACTACGCTTACCAGCTACAATGACAAACTAGCCCAGTTTGGAAACTGCCAGGTCCTTTGTGCAAGCCAGGTGGTTAGTGCAAACCAGCAACTTTCAACCAGTCAACCAAAACCTTACCAGCATTGTGGGAAAAAGTGCCGATTTCAGATTACACAGTAGGTAGTATTAACACATAACATATCGGCACTGTAAGCGTGGCTCTACACAACCAATGTACATTTAAACTATATAATTCTTTAGCCTGTCTTCTCCTTGTGCACAAACAAGTCAGTGACATGTAATTCAGATGCTGCCTAAAAGACAGAAAAACACTTAATTATAGGGCGAGTCGGTAGTCCAAATAAAGGGCAGCAACATCCCGAAAGACATTTGATGGTGTGGAACAGTTGTTTGCCCGGAAGTGGTTGAAAGTTACTGCTGCCAACACTTAGAGAGGGACTGTGTTACAATTTTGAAATTTAAAGATGCAAAGGTACTTATTTTGTCCTGAAGGACTTCTGCCTTAGGTGCAAATTTAATGGTCACCTTTGGAAACTCACTTTGTAACCACACATTAAGCCTGTGAGCTCAAGTGTGCTGTGTGGCTCTGTTTCACAGGATATGGATCAGCTTTTAAATTTTTGGAAATGTATATAAATTCGTGGCCAGGTCTGGCACAATTGCAATTTTAAGCAAACATCACCTTCTGGTTTCACCTTAACTGTGAAAAAACCTAATTGAAGGAAAAAACCTAAATGAAGGAAAAAATATGTAATTCTCCTATATATAAAAAATATAATTTTTCAGTTGATTTCCCAGCTTAGGTTTACAGGTACAGAAAAAGACGTCTTGAGATCAACAAGCTATAGCAAATACATCTGTTGTAGCTGTTAGAATGTCCTCAGAAGATTCATTGTAGGCGTAAACTGCTGCAGGGCTGACATGGTATTCTGGGAAAATTTCCTTAAGGGCTCTCTTAGAAATACTGCATTCCAGGCCCTCAGTGATGGGGAGGATGCCAAGAGAAACCTACCTGTTGCTTGGCAACCTCTGTACTCCTTGATGAAAGGCAACACTTAAAGCGAGACCACCTCCTCATGAGCTCCAACAACACGATATTAGGCTTGATATTGTTTTGGTACAAGGCCTTCAATAAAAGGGCAAAACACACCAAAATTTAAATGAAATGGCCATATCAGATAGTCAGGAATGATTTTAAAGCAGACTCAGAAGTTGAATGAAGGGATAATCCTGTTATTCCACTTCAATGACACAGAGGCGTCAGGAATTCTGATGATGAGAAACAGAAACTGAGCTCATGTAAACCTCTGGTTAGGCATCATTTACCTTGAGAGGCGTTAATTATACTACTAAAAGTATACAAATGTAGAGAAACTGAATATTTATTCTTAAAAAATCAGCTAAAAGTACAAGTATTAAACATTTAATAAATTTTTGTTTACATGTTCTTTATTTCATTTGTTTTTTTTGCATGTGCACGAGGATAGATACCTGATTATGTTTTTTAACTAATAGCCTTAAAACTTCAACTGAGACCCAGCCTTTCAAAACTATGGAATTTATGGTTCCGTTGTAAAATTCACTGAACGTTTACCCTCCATTTACAGGTTAATGCAGAGCATGATTAGACTCTACTTATACCCCTGAGAGATAATGTTTTTCTCTCTGTGGGAGTCTATCTGTGGCTCACACACAAACCTCCACAGGCACTTGACATATGATGGCCCCAGCACTATGTTGATCTGCTTGAGCTTTCTTTTCTCCATCAGAGCATACATCATCATCAGCTATGATGAACGGTCAGAGTGTGTGTGTGTGTGGGCGGGTGGGTGTGGCTGTGGGTGTGTGTGCTTTGTCTGAATACATATGCATCTATGTGTGCGGGTGTGTGTTTATCTGTTTGTCCGTGACCCTGTCTCTGTCTTTTTGTGCTGCACACAGAAGGTTTGCTTGAAGAAAAAGGTGACAGTGATAATCAGTATCATTTATTTCAAGAATATTGTCTTGGGAAAGTAGAAATATTGTTCACAGTTATTTTGTTGTGACTGTCCTGAAGTTGATCTTTTTTGCCTCTCACAGTGGGCACCATTCATGTCCTACTTCTGAAGCACTATCTACAGTGCTACCTATGTCTGCTGTGTCCACCTTCATTGTTTCCATTATGATTCTCTGTGTCCTCCATTCTGAATTTATAGATGGGTTGCTGAATACATCCATGCTTGTGGAACTGCTGTGTCTGTGTATTTATGTTTTTAGCCACATTATAATGTTATCTTTCCTGTTTGTTCTTTCTTTAGTTCCTGCTGAGTAGCTCTAGACAGCCTGTGAAAAACTGCTGTACCTCAGAGATGATTGATAAAAATAAACACAAAAATAAACTAAACCATCGGTTTTGTGGTAACAATTGTCAGAAATATAAACCAATAAAAAGCATTAAATCGTTTCATCAAGTACACACTGGTTTGGGTTTTGAGTCATTTGTGTATGTTTCTGTTAGAAATGGGAACTAGAGGAAAGCTAATTAGTTGTTATTGCTGAACAAAAGAAAAAAGCAATACAGTAAAACAAAAAAAGCACAAACTTGAGGGTCATTTTGGGTATTTGTTGCTCATAATGACTCAAGCAGATATGCCTCCTAAAGGGGTTGATATGGTTTGTAGAATAAAGCAACTTTGTTGGATGGAAGGGACTAGGAACACAAAGGCACCTTTAAGTTTTGCTTTGGGCCACTACAATTTTGCAGATTTTTTAAAAAACGGCTTGATTCGCTGAACAATACTGGGTCACAGCAGCATAGAGACAGAAACAGTGCACAGCGATGTCAAATATATCTACATATATAAAAGAAGGACAAGAAGTTACAATATGTCAAAGGTATAATCACGACCCCTATCTAAGAAAATCCAAAAGGTGTCCAAATGTTTAAATTAATCATCTTACTTTACTAAACATTACATTGTCTAGCAGAAAAAAATGAATTTTGGTCATTCAAATACTGTGCTTAGAGAGGGAGCATTGGGTATAGACTATAACAATGCATTTCCTTGGCAAGTATGTAAGATTAATCAACATATCATATCATATGATATCATATCATAGCAGGTCCTCTCACATCGTATCACATCACGTCAAACAAAAAGGAAGGTTTGTTGTGGTTTAAGAAGAAAACAAATGAAAATAAATTTCTTTTGCTTACAGCAGCACATATTTATTTTAAATAACCAACAGTGTTGACCATGAGGGATGAAGGTAGGTTTATACTGAAGGGCTGTTGAACAGTAAAATGAATGTTGCTGCACAATGGGTACATTTTAATCATCAGTTACATGGAGGTGGTGTGGTGGTTAAGAGCTGTTGTTTTGCAGACCGACGGCTCTCGGTTCAGATCCTGTCTCTGCTGCAGTACCTTTGATCATGGCCCTTGTCCTGAACTGGTACAGTAAGAATATCCTGCTGCATAAATAGGTAAATCATGTGTTTTTGCTGTATAAAGCTTACTCTGTAAGTCACTTTAAACAAAGCCGTGAGCTACACAAAGGTAAATAATAACAAGCTGAAGCCTCTTTTCGTATATACTGTATTTTACAACTTTCTAAGTTCTGACTGTACAAAAAAGACAGTATTGTACATAAAAGTTAAAATAGTATGTGTCATTAATATAATTTTATTTATAAATTTAAAAGTATTTAAAATATTATTTTAAAATATTGTTTTAAACATGCAGTTTGCTTTTGGCATCATCCTTATGCTTATATACCTTTGACACTTTTTTTTGAACACACTGATTTACACATATTGTCAATGTAACTCATTCATTTAATGCAACAAGACCAATAAATTATTAAATATGTGGTGGTAATTTAATAACCGTATACAGACCACTTATCTGTTCATATATGATCACGTTACACTGAAATATACGGACAGTAGCGGGGGCAGCACAACAGCTGACTGTCACTATTAATGTCTCCAGACTCGTTTGCCGTTATAAACATGTAATGACAACTTTATTGAACCGTTATTGCCGTTTTCACACATATTCCACCTTAAAGCGGTGCGCGAGGGGCGCCACGGCGGAACAGTCCACTTCCACACGGCGAGGGGGAGCCGCCCGGGCCGCGGCTCTCTGTGACACCGCGCGCACACACACACGCACGCACGCACGCACGCACACGCACGCACGCACACACACACACACACACACGCACACGCGCGCGCGCGCTGTTAGATACAATACGCGACGTTCGCACGACGAAGGGAGTTACGGGTTTATCGTGGGAGAACATTTGGAAGGGATGGTTATTAAAGAGCTTTCCGCCGACTGAATGGCCCTCCCCTATTGGGCGTTTCTTTTTATAGCAGCGGACGTTGCGATATAAAGAAATGGTTGAGTGTGGATTTTGCCGTATTTGCTGCAATATAAACCGCGTTTTATGTGGCCTTTAGCGGATGGTTAAGGAGCGCCGGAGCGCGGAGAGGGGGCGCCACAGCCCGGCAGCGACGGACGGAGCCGCTTGAGCTGCTTGGGGAACCGATAACCGCACATGTGCCCGGAACCATGGTAAATAACGGTCCGCTCGTTCCGCTACATACGTCCGCATCCCCAGGCGGGTCGGGGAAATGGCTGTGAAATGAGGCACGAACTGTTAAGACAGACTGTGTTCTTAGTGGTGTTTGTGGCACTTGGTGTAAAGCAGAGTATTTACTGTGATTCACTGGACATGTCAGGCAAAGTTGTCGCGTGTGTCCAAGCGCAAGACGGAGGACGTGCTTCACTGAGACAGCTGTCAAAACCGCGAAAAACGGAAGTGTCTCCACTTCGACTCGTCTCCGAAGATAGGCAACATATGCCATTTAGTGCAAATGTAAGTGCAATTTTATGGCAAAGTGTTAAACGCAGCAGTTTTCACCAGTAACTAGTGGCTGCTTCAACACTTGTTGAATGTCCTAACTTGTAGACTTCTTTTTTCTTTTTTTTTTTTTTTTACTTTTGTTTCCACTGCCCTCCACAATTGAATTTCAGTATGAAAAGACACGATGATGGTTGGAAATATGAATGCAGTGACTGCCTTTCATGACTCAGTACAAGTGGGTGAGATCACCACCCAGCAGCCTCTGAACACCTCCTATTCATACTGATGTAGACCAACCACAAGCAAAATTATTTCAGTCGTACCATCCAAAAAATTCTTAGGTTTTTCCTGTTTTGGATAGTATTCTGTCTAATAGGATATGATTCCATCAAAACGATCCTATAAAATTAGGTTGCATTTCATTAACTTGAGATGCATATTTCCTGCATGACACAGCCGCTTTGGGGATCCCATACCAAGGGGGAATAAATTAAATTTGCAAAATTAATCCTCCTGTTCTCCTGCTTTACTCATGTGTTTGTCTTACATATCATAATAGAAGCAAGGACTGAATTGGTGCTTTTTCGTTTTTTGCTGTGTCTGAATGTTTCTTAAACGGGTTTGCGAGCGAAACTCTCTGGGTTGTGTAACCCTGACAGAGAGGAAGTGATCAAATGGGACTGTCCGTATAACGCAGAATTTTAAACAGTACTTTCTCTTGACAGGACGTAAAATTCCCGCTCAGAAAAGTATTATTTTAAATGAAGGCTGAGATAAGTTTACCCAAGAATGTAACGTGAAAGAACAGGGTTAAAGAAATAAACTATAGATGAAAGTATAAATTCTGGGTGGGGATTTTAAACCCCCATAATGAGTGCAAAATGCACTTTTTCTGTATCACGCAGGAGGTAAACTAATAATAGTTTGACAGAGTCCCCTGAAATAGAATCAATAATTCACCAAAGAGTTAGTTAGCCATCCATGGTTCTGCATCTGGCTTTCTGCTCCAAAACACATGCAAGTTATGCAAATAACTAAACTTTTCCAGCATCAGAGTGCTTCTGCAGAAATCAGAATTGTGTCACACTTACTGTTTTTCTCTTTGTCAAGTGTCAGACCTGCGTTTACCTGTAAATTGTTTTCTGACACTCCGGTCCTTACTGGTCCCATTATGTAAATACCATGTTCTGCTGTACTGTATCAGCTGATCCTTACTGCCTCATCTTCAGCTGTTTCAACTTTGCCCAACAACTGGTTAGCTTTCACGTGTGGAGATAAAAACAATGCCTTAAATCCTGACAAGGTGTCCTTGTGTTGTGTTGGACCTGCTGTAGTTATGAGATGGAAGAGGTATGGGGTGGGGGGATCCCTGTGCAAGGGAAGTACTTTGCTTCCAGGCATTGTGGACAGTGGGAAAAGGAGCCTTAACCTTATTAGAGATCTTGCCCCACTGTGGTGCTTTGTAGCCCAGTTTTCTGCTGCCCAAATGACCAAGCATTTAGACACCCCCCCCCCCCCCAGCATGGTCTTTGCCTGGTTAGATTTTTTACGCTGGCAGAAAAAAACTATCCTCCTTTAGTGTTTGCTTGTGCAATCTTACTGTTGGGACTTTAAATTTATATAGCTGATGCTCTTCTTCAGAGCAACATATGTTCATTTACATTATGCTGCTTACAGTGATTTGCCCATTTATACACGTGGGTAATTTTTATTTTGTACAGCAACAGCAGCTGTGGTTTGACTCATAATCAGTGGAGTCTGGGTCTTTGGAGAACCTCTAACCACTGCTCCACCTGGTGGCCTGTTTCCATTATAAACCCAGTATGTTAAGCAGTCACATGTTAAAGAATGGCAGTTCATCCAGATTATTCTTTTACCCTTTGCTTTACACAAGTTGAAGGACATTCACTCAGTGTGACTATATAACATTTGTTCTATTTCCAATGACATGGATAGGTTACCTAAGTTATGGCAAGATTAACTCATTTAACTTTAATTGGACCCACTGGTAGTTAAGTAGAAATAGTGAATTAGGGAGCTGTCTGGATTTTGGTGACATGATTTAGTACAGTTCTGTGAAAAACATTGAGAAATAAATCCTTACAATTGTTAAAGTGCATATTTCATCTGATATCTTACTGCAGTGGTCAACTACCAGGGGATAATTAATTTCTATACTGACTTCTAGAACCTCCCAGACTGATTTTAAAAGAAGAATGTGACTGAATCCTCTCATGGTCACACTGGCAGTATTGATGGAGCCCTTAGGAAACTCAAAAGCAGATTTAGCAACTCAGTGGGGGGAAATCCCACTAGTGTAGTCCTTAAAGCTCCTGCCTTACACACAAAGGATCTAGTTTCAAATCCCACTTGCCGGTTTTGTACCCTTGAGCAAGATATTTACTCTAAATTGCTCCAGGAAAAAAAAGTTACTGCACTGTCTAAAATGTTAGATCATTGTAATTAACCTAATGTTGGAAGTTTGATTAGAAAAAGTGTCTACAAAATGAATGCAAATGTTTTCAGCAAGTTATTTCTCTCAAACACAATGTTTCTCTCTGTGTTTATCAGCATAATGTGCCGCTTTTCAAAATGGAAGCAGGGCTCAGTGTTTCTGGACGACATTGTGTAGTGTGCATATAATGATGTCATACAACAGGAAAATGAACGGAAGCAGCCAGTTAATGTGGAGGGAAAGAGCACTGGTCCTTGGGCCAGAAGAAAAAATGGCCAGAGTGGTGGAGCCGCGGCCGGATTCAGTTACAGTGAAAGCTGAGGTAAAGCCACAGCTCCCTAGTAATCCATATGTCTAGACCATATTTCCTAGCTGTGCAATTGTCCTCCTGACAGCTTGGGAAAGACTGCAATTGGTGCTTAGATTGGTGCTCTGGGTAGAGTAGGGTGTTTTTTGCCCCACAGACAACTCTACTGTTAGAAGATCCTTGTGGATCTGGCCTTGTCTCCAACAGACCGCTTCTCTGCTCTCATCTTTAATTTAGTTTTGTTCTCATTGCCCCCCACTGACACAGGAGCCACTGCCGATGAATATGAAACATTGGTGTGCTGTGCAGGACTGAGGTCAAACAGAGTGGAGTTGGGACAGCGGTTTTGATTTGTTTTGTGTTGAAAAGTAGATTTTCTAGCCCTCTGCTCCAGCTTCTTTTGCTGCATACTCAGCTCCTTTCATTTTCTCTCCTCCATGATGTGATGGGAGTGGGCATTGGTGCTACCATCACCACCAACATCGATCGTCAAGTAATGCAATCATTGTGCCACACAGTTTTCTTGCCTCTGCTTTTCAGGTGTAGCTGTCTCCATGGCAACCAGTGCTGTTCCCAGCGACAACCTCCCCACATACAAGCTGGTGGTGGTGGGAGATGGCGGCGTGGGGAAAAGTGCACTCACCATCCAGTTCTTCCAGAAAATCTTTGTGCCTGACTATGACCCCACCATTGAGGACTCATACCTGAAGCACACGGAGATCGATGGCCAGTGGGCCATCCTGGACGGTAAAGTGGCACTTGTGGTCATGCTTGTTAAGGACAACTCCCACGTTGCATGATTTCCATTTTGGAGCAAACAAACTTGTTTTGTTGTGAGGGATGTTCAGTGGTCTGTCTTTGCACGACAGACATGCCTCTCTACTCTCCTCACCATCCAAATGAGGTGATTCATCAATCTGGATTCATGACTCACACTTATACAACACTGTAGGGGAGAAGGCCAGAAACAGGTTTTATTTCATTTTCGAATCTAGTTACAGTTCTTCACACCCTCATTGTATCACAGGGAGCTGAGTTTTGGTGATGAGGACACCAGGAGTTGTGCTGCACCCTCTTCTTCAGCACAACTCTTTATGATACTTTCCTTGCAATGAGAGCAAAGGAGAACCCATCTGAAACAAAACCTTAGGGCTAAAAAGAAAGCAAAAGAGTTTGGGGAGAATATTTGATGGATGTATTTTGGTTTGTGCTTTTGAGGTTTTTGATAGAATTTTCAAAATGTTCAAAATTTTGAGACCTAACACCTGGTAATTTCTTGGACCATACACATCCCATTGTATCACTTAGCTGTATCTGCCTCTGTTGTCAAGGTTGAGTTAACTGGTCTGAAGAGAATAGTTTATCACTGTGATTTACCTCAGAGCTGCTGAATGGTTGAAGAATGGTGTCAAAAAGGACCTGTTTTGAATCCAGTTCTCTGCTGATCTCTTAACAGCTCCATAAATTTCCATCATTCAGTCTGTCACAGTCATCACCTTTGCATTTCCTATCTATAGCTACCATGATGTGCACAAGTAAAAATGGTAGAACTGGACAAACTAACCATTCTTGCACGATTATTTGTCGGCATGTAAAAACTCTTTGCCTGTTCTGACGTGCACTTTTGTTTACTCTGAGTTGTACGATGCTTTAGAGAAATTGTCCGCTAAAGGATAAAATGTAGAGTTAAAATGTTATCACGTATTGTAGTGTGATGTTTTATCAGGTAAATGTAATTCATGACAAATGCCTGCATACAGTCGGCCTAGAGGAGCTCATCACTATACAGGAATAATTTGTACTTTTGTGTATTTATCTGTATTTTCTGCAGTCCTAGACACAGCAGGCCAGGAAGAGTTTAGTGCCATGAGGGAACAATACATGCGCACTGGGGATGGCTTCCTCATCGTCTTCTCTGTGACAGACAAGGCCAGCTTTGAACATGTTGACCGCTTCCACCAGCTCATTCTGCGTGTGAAGGACAGGTGATCAGGGCCTGGAATGTGTTTCTTCATGTGCTGTTATTCTAATGATTCTGCAACTCCTGTAGGAACCTCGAACCATCTGTTTCAGAAAACAGTTTAATAAATTCTCAAAATGAGGTAGTTCACAGGCATCTTTAAGTTTAACCTGTTAGTCTAGTTTTTTAACATTATCACTTGGTTTAAGGTCACTTTTGCTGTAAAACTGTTGCTTTACTACTTCTTGTAATGAACTAATTGGATCAAAGGCTTAAAAATAGCTATTTTCATTGATGCAAATTATAATGCCTTCCACTTTAGTACACAGTTAAACTGGTGATTAACTGACATAAACTTACTTCACATCCACAGTACATTATAACATTAAAATATGTACTTATTTGGTAAAACACCAGTTGACTCCAGTTGCAGCCATTTTTACATTTTTCAATAGTTTAGGAGTGAATATTATTTGTATGTCACTTTTCTATTAACTGTATTTTCTCTTACACATACACATGTGTATGTTCCAGTCAGGATTTTAAGCACATTTATCAATAACGTTCATTTTTTGTTGCCCCTCCTACACCCACCGCTCTTTTGCTGCTTGTTCACCATGATCACATCACTGTGACTGATCACTGGCTGCACACTGGTGAGCGTTCAAATTTCCTGTCGCAAAGGGTGTTTTCCCTTTTGTCCTCCATTGCTTCCTCTGCACATTATTTCCACTTTCGCTCAACTGTCATAATTTACAAACTCCTTCTTGTGCAGAGGGATATGTTCACCTTTCACTGCCATCGTGGACCTTCTAGCATGCTACACACCACAGGATTCTTTGTCACAGTGGCCATATTACCATTTCTTATTCCATACAGCCAATGTGCATGTAGTCACTTATTGGTTTGTTGTTCTTTTTTGACATTTCAGGGAGTCCTTTCCTATGATCTTGGTTGCGAACAAAGTGGACTTGGTGCACCTGCGCAAAGTGACGAGTGAGCAGGGCAGGGAGATGGCGGCTAAACACAGTGTGAGTATCCTGGAAGTGTCTGTTCTGGGTGCCTGCAGGGAGGAAGGTGAGAAGATGGTTCTGTAGATGGCTTCTACACTGTTACTCCAACAGTACAATAGGTGGTAAAATGGCTACAGCTGTCATGTCAGAGTTTGTCTGGGATTCAAATCCTGCTTTTCCTGCAGTACATTTGAGTAAAGGGCTGCCAAATTGCCCCCAAAATGCTGCATCAATAGGTAAATAATTGCAAGTATGTTATTATCTATACCTAACATGGTCAGACGAGATAAATAAATAGTAACTTTCATGTTTAAAACCTCAAATGTGCAGTTCTATTGCTTAAACAGAATTATATTTATGAAACCTGCAATGATCTTTGCAGGGTGTCCCCATTTAGCCTTGTGTGCAGTAAATCAGGAATGGGCTCCAGACCACTGAAACCCTGACATAGGGCAAGCAATTAATGAAAGTGACATAAGAGTGAGCGTGACATTTATGAAACTATAAAATAATGTTCCAAATAATATGCTGTACTTTGAACTCAAGAGATCTTAATGTTACCCTACTTTTAATTTAAAGTACAGTGTTCCTCAATTTACAAATGCAGTGCTTTCCAAAATGCTTTACAAAAACCCTTTGTAAGGTAAAATCTCTATGCCTAAAATTTTAGGCATAATTACCATTCTTTTTAAGATTAAAAATTTTTATATGCTCCAGAGCCCCAAAATTAACATGTATTTATGGTAAAATATGAACAGTTCCAATTCAGATGGACACAGTTACCTTAATAGCTAACATTAGTTTTCATAACAACATAATAAGGCAGTTTCCCATCATTAATTACGCTGTAGTACTGTATAGCCTGTGCTTGGTAAGCTCTTTTGTACCTATTATCTATTGTACACTTCCAAATAAAACATATAAGCAATATTCTATGTAATAATTCAATCTGACATAACAGTAGAGACAAAGACAAAATAAATCAATGAAAGCAATGCAAATGAGTTTACGCTCCCCAACAAAATTTGCATAATTTGCACAGTTCAAATTGGGGCCATGATTACTGAGTTTATAACAGTTGAAACTAGCAAACTATAACTGCAAAGAAGAGTGCCTAACGGTGCTGATCTGTGGTCTGGGCAGCACATAGTGCACATAGTCACTGCTCAGTGCGATTCAGTGTCGGTTTGACACCTGCTTCGTATGTGTGGAGCTCGGTATGGTCTGCCCAACTTTACTGGCTGGGCCACCGCACCACCGAAAAAAGAAAAACAAATTATAAAAAGACCAATATAGAGAGAATAAATATACTATACATACGAAAGCCCCTTTCACAAATAAATCCCCCATGTCATCCCATATTTTTCTTCCCATTTTTTTTGGGGGGGGGAACTGTTTCAGGTGATCTAGTGACTCTAAATTGCCTGTAGTGTCTATATGTGTGTGAGTGTGTTACATTGCACTGCTGTATAAATGGGCATGTAACTTTAGGGGTTTTAAGTGCAGCATATTTAGCTCTGTAAGTCACTTTGGGTAAAGGTGTCAGCTAAATACGAGTTAATAAACATTCAAAATTGCTTTGTAGAAAAGAATCTGCTAAAGGAACATAAATAAATTAAAATAAGATAGATGAAAATATCTTGAACCCCCCCCAGCTGTCAGAAGGTGTGCATAATGCATGAAGAAATGCCTTGTAGGCTGAAACAGAGATGTTAAATGAAACTTGTCATGAAGATGAATTCTTTTCGACTTTAGCTGGTGTGTCTTGGGGTGTAACTCCTTGAAGGGTTTACCCTCTAAAACCTGAAAGTAAGAAGCAAAGGATACATCTTACACTAGTAATTAATGTGTTGTGTATCTGAGGTATATAACTTGAAATGTAGTGAAAATTTGACAAAGTAGACAATGCTAAGCAACACAGTTAGGGGTTTTCCCTGCTACACCACTGCTACCCATTTGTGGCTTGCAAGCCTCGCTGTGGGTGTGGCACTCCGGTGCAGGAGTGGGGGCCCGCTGACGCTGTGGAGTGCAGATGCGGCATGTCAGTGAGACGTTGCACCCAGATTCTCATCAGGCCGCACCGCCTTCAGTGCGACTGAAACTGTCTTTGAAAGTGAGAACAAATTCACAGGTCTCCTGGCAGTATTGCTCAAGAGGTAGAGGCAAAATGCAGCAGCCTTAAGATAGGCAGCTGTACGACACATCCAAATCTGATCTTTTTATTTCCTTTTCCTTTTATGCTGAATATATCAGGAAGAAATGAAGGTAGTAAGAATTAAGAATTAAGGCTCTTGCCCTCTGCAGCTTTGAATAAGTCAGTTTTGACTTTTTTTAAAGTAAAATTTCATAAATCAGTCAGTTTCCTGCCTTGCTTGTCCTGGTGAGGGCAGGGGTGAGAGCAGGCTGAGAAGGTGGGCCTAGACCCTCCTGTTCCCCGCAATGGTCTCTAGCTCTTCCTAGGCGATTCTCAAATGCTACCATACCAGCTGAGAGATATAATCCCTCTAGTGTGTCCTGCGTCTGCGCTGGGGTCTCCTCCCAGTGAGACGTGCCTGGTACAGCTCTGAAAGGAGTCGTGCAGGAGGTAACCGCACAACATGCCCCACTGGAAGATCATCACCTTGAAGTTGTGGTAGGGCTTGTGTGTCTCCATGAACCTCAGAGCTATGTTGTATGGTGCATAGAGCTCCTGGTAGGGTCTCCCTCGGAGAACAGACCTGGGGGAGTCTAAACAAAGAATGGTCCACAGTGATCCGCTTGAGTGCACAAAAAACAGCAGAGTCTACCCTGCCTGGGTTACTAGGACCCACCTGTGGAGCCAGGCCAGGTCTGGCTCTGGCCAAAACAGCAATGCGAAACTATCTTGTTGGTTCAGCATCTGCAAGGTGAGGTGTGAGGGGTCGGGTGCCGTGCCAGCCTGACGGGGGCACGCTTGAGTGGCATTTCATACATCATTTGTCCTCATTTCCTATTGTCATTAACTGCTGTGTCCTGGTCAGGGCTGCAGCTGTCTGGAGCCTATCCTGTACATCCTATACAAATTTTCTGATATTTTTCATATATTGCTTATCAATAGTGTGTCTCGGTTTTAAGGTTTCCTTGAAAAATCATGTCAGTCTGGTAGTATTGAATTTTGAAAATTAAAACAAAATGCATTGCAATGTGTCTAAACTTTATAATTGTTTTACATTGTGATTGTACTGCAGTGACATAGGAGGTACAAATATTAGTATATAGTTTTTAGTAATGAAGTAGTAAGTGCTACAAAACCAGCTATATTTGACTGACTAAGTTCAAATTTATTCTTTTGGCTACCCTGTTTGAAAGACAACAAAATCCTTAGTTTACCATAGAAATATTGCAAAAAAAGGAAAATTGCAAAACTGGAAAAGGCAGACGTTTCTGCAGTTCAGAGGACTTGTTTCTATTCTGTTTTACTGAGCTCCGCATGAAAACCAAATAACAAAACAGAAAGTAAACAGACTTGTTTATGTGCGTTTCTATTTTTATAGCTGTACCAGCACACTGCCTCTTTAAGTCACTGCGCCACCATTAAATTAAGAAAGGAAACTTAAGGGCAGGGAAAGTGAATTAAAGGAACTTCGTGCAACACAGTGTATCGGATTTTATACTGTGAAGTAATCTGAATGTATACAGTCACTGTAAGCAAACCTGAACCTGAAGTGCTCAGGCATAATTTTGCGATGTCACAGTGTAGTTCAGGGCAGCTGGCAGCAAGTATTCAGTTGTAACCTGACATGTATCAGGTGAAGTTTCCTGTGCTGAACTTATGGCGAAAATATTCTTTTTCTGTGTTCTTTATTTTGACCTCAAAGGAATTTCTGAAATTGGATGGTAATTCACCTGTATTGATGAGCTGTGATTCCACAATTCCGTGTCCTCGATCACTCTTGGTAATTGCATTTCGCTATTTGCAGATTACTTACATTGAAACAAGTGCCAAGGACCCGCCGATGAATGTGGACAAGGCCTTTCACGAGCTGGTAAGAGTAATCAGGTAGGTAAGCCGGACTCACCGCAGGAAAACTGACTGGATATCTGCGTGGTACCCGTCACTGTAGGGCTGTAACCGATGGCAGAATGAACAGTACAGCACTACAGGGCCACTCACAACCTCAGTGATCCAAACAAATTTCTGCAAAGTTTCTCCTTTCCATGCAGTTACGCCCTAAGCTGGTTAAAGAAGGTGGCAACTCAAATGCAAATAGTATGTCACTGCTAAAAATTTTTGCAAAAAAAAATGAGCTTGCTCTATGACAGATAAATAATTGTAAGTGGCTTAACAGCTTCTGTGGAACACAAGTGTGAGATAAATAAATGTAAATGTATTGGATGCTTGATTACTTGCTGTAGTACCCTTGAGCGTGGTACTTACCTTGAAGAGTAACAATTACCCGACTATAAACGGGTAACTCGGGGTTTCTTTGGAGAAAGGCATTAGATAAATAAATAAAAGTAGATATGTCTGTATTTCTCTGATGTTCATAAAACAATGGAAATCATTTTTATATTGGCGTCTCATGAAAGATTTTGAGGACGTGTGCTGTCGACCGCGGCCAACTGACACCAAAAAACCAAAGCTGTGGTAGTGCTGGCTTGCTGGGGAACCGACCCCTTCTCTGTTGGGGGGGGGGGGGGGGGGGAGGAAAAAGTACCTTCAGTGCATCTTTCCTCTGTTTTCCGTAGGGTAATAANGGGGGGGGGGGGGGGGGGGGCATGCAACGATCATCTTTTCTTCACTGCATTTTGGCCCACCTTGAACAGAGGGCCCTGTGTGTTCTGCAGATTGAGGGTTAAAGGTGGAATCAGGATTTGGGAACCAATAAGAGGAACTTTGTTTTGAAGCCAGACTCCTCACAATTGTCTTTTCATTTGTGGTAGAAATAGGATTATGTCTGTTTGGGTTTCTAGTAAATGGGTGAGGGAAATTTATGCAGTTTAGTCTACAAAGTGAGGCAACATGCTCACAGTACAACAGGGCCTGAAGTGTTCTGTACATACAAGTAATAGCTCTGAATTCTGGCTTTGGTGAAGCTCCTTGTTGGATCTGGCGGTTTTTTTCTGGTTTTGAGGAGTTTTGGTAGAGAGGAATGAATGTCCTTTATCTTGTGATCTTGTCTCATTAAATTGCCTGAAAAAAGCTGCCTCAGAATGGATTGTTAACTGTCGTGAAACATGGGTCATGTGGAGCAGTAGCTCTCGTAAGCGCATCAAGAAAGCAGAACAGCACAGAACATAGTAATGGCAGTGCATGCTGAAACTCAGCAGGCTCTTGAATATGCAATTTCCGGGAAAAGCTGATGGAGTAATTTTGTAGGAATCTGGCATCTGTTGATTTGCGGTGTGGTCATATCCTGTGCCGGCGCCTGCAGCGAGAGGCCCTTGAGCTGGCGCTAAGAAGGGGTTATCTACTACATCCCTTTGTCCAGTTCTCCTTCCCTTTATCCCTCCCCTCACTCCACCCTCATCCTGTCCTTTTGCAGGCAGCAGATCCCTGAGAAGAACCAGAAAAAGAAGAAGGCCAAGTGGCGTGGGGACAGATCCACTGGTTCCCACAGACTTCACTGTGTCATCCTGTGATGGCCTCCTCCCCCGTTACCCCCACTTCCACCACCCTCCTCCAGCTTTTCCTGGTGGCCCACTCCCAAAGGCTGCTCCACTTTTCCTGCAGGCAAGAGGGAGATGGAACAAAGCTTGTCTGTTTCAACTCAGCATGGTTCTCAACTCACAGTACAGAGACCATGGTCCTCACAGGGAAAAGCATGAACATGCCCAGCTTGGACAGGGAATTCTGTTCCAGCAGGACTTTGTTGAGAAACTGGAGGGTCTTTGCACTTCACTTCTTTTGGACTTCTGCTGGAGGAGAATGGGGCAAACTCAAGGTTTTCTCAAGGGTTTGCAGTTGTTCACAGAGAGTCAACCCTTGTATTTTTGTGTTGTGGCTTTCTAGCACAGAAAAGCGGCTCGGGTAATGAATGTGGCTGAAGGCCCGCTCTGTAGCCTAATCTCCTGTTTATTTTGCGAGCCCCAGGGACGTCTAGCAGCCATGAAAGGCTGACATGGCAGGAGAAGGGACATGACTGTTTGTATTAGGATCAGCAGCACTGCTTGCAGACCAGAGCAGGGAGTGCAATGAGCGAACATTTGGATGTCTCGATGGGTTCCAGCTGGTGAGTTAATGTGGGGTTCTCCAAACACTGCCTGAAAGCATGGAAAGCTGCCAAAGTGTACTCCACAGATAAACAAAAAGGCAAAATTTGCAGATCACCTCCCCCTGCAATCTTGAGTAAATTGGTGAAAGAGAAATGTGCTTCAAACTGATAACTTCAGGATATAAAGGCCGATCTCATACCGATGACTTTAAGTCCTTACGTTCAACACTGTTGGCGTACCTGCCCACATTCTGTGTAGTTTACACTGAACAAGCCTTCACCAGCACATGCTGGACACAGACAAAAAATTGAGACATTACTTGGACAGAGACTTGTGCTGATGTGGGAAAAGGGAATATTAATAAGGGTTGGGAGCACGATGTAACATTGTGCTTCTCTTAGGTGGAAATGTGGAATCATGCAGTTTAGTAGTGTTTAGGATGATCAAATGGTTTTGGTATGTGTTTTTACATGACTAATTTATTACTCATTTCAGTTGGATCACTGAATGTGGTTTAGGTAGAAACAGCTGTTAGCGGTTTGACTGCAGAACTGAAGGACTAACCTTCAACCTGTCAGTCCGATCTGCTGAGTCAAAAATTTGCAAGAAAATAATAAAAAAATTGCCTTTAAAAAATTGACTGATGCCAAGAGCACAGTTCATTAGTTGTACACAAACATCAGTGTTGTCTTTTGTATTTCTACAGATGTGAAACTTGTGTTGCACTTAAATCTAAATAATATGGTAACTGTAATAACATTGAGCAGCAGAAAGGTTAGACGCATGGTCGCGGTTAGAAATGTGGTGTTTTATCCATGGGCCAGGGTTCAAATCCCACCTCCATGAACTGATCTCGTGAACTTCATCCAGCTGTACGAATGGGTAAGTCAACATAAATAGTTAAATGAACTGTAACAACTGGTTTTCCTATTTCACAGTTTAATAGTTGCATCACCATAGTGAAGTGAAGTTTTTTTCTACCTTAGATGTCTGTAGTCTTCACTTTTAAACTCCTGTAATGCATACTTTTATTAACAACCTGCCTGTGTTGTCATGTTCAGACACTGATGGTCCCTGGTGCTTTTGACAGGCATGCAGGGAGAAAAAATACACGTGGTTACCTGAAACACACCTACAAGGAAGCCGCAGACTGTCACCCAGTTATGACCCTGTTCTTCATGACTAGTAATGCTACTGTGCTGCCTATGTGAAACTTTACATATGTTTGTCCTCTGTTTGCTGGATAAAAGGAACACGGGTCATGTCCCACCATGCAGGTCCTCCAGGGGTGAGGTAACATGCATACCTTACTGAAGGGGGTTGTTTTATTTTGTTGCTGTGGTATGCAGAGGCATGCAGAGTCCAGGGAGTGACCAGGCAGAAAACAGTTGTGGGTGGAATAAAGTGCCTGTTTTATCCGTCCTCCCCAAATGTAATCAGCTACTCAAAAATAAACAGCATCACAGCCCTCGGACAAGAGCGTAATAAAAGACTAGAACTCCCAGTAAGGAAACGCAACATCAGAATTTCCTTTAACTTAACATCTACAAGTCTCAAATACTGAAACAGTCTTCCAGAAACAGACTACACTGCAGAGCCACAAACTCTGCAAATCTCACTGCCCCAGTGCTTGGGAGTCTCTGACTTATAAAAGAGCGCTTGTTTGTGACCAGTATGCCACACCTCTTGCTCTGTTCCTGTTAAAATGTCCATGCTGGGTGTGGCTGTGTGGTCAGGCAGTGAGGGGGAGTGGACTGTCACTCCTCAGCCTGTCATAGTTATTTTAACTGGCTCTTCTGTCCTTTCATCCAGATAACATATTTTTCATATGTGGCATTTTACCAGAGCAATTTGGGGTAATTATCCTTTCCACTGGCACCTGAACAAGTATTTGTACTGGCAATCATTGCTTGAGAAGCCAGAGTCCTTAACCATTCTGTTACCTGCTGACGGGATCCTCACAGCTCCAGGTTTCTGAGTCCAGTGCTCAAGGTCTTGCCAGTCTGGGTGATTTTCTCATGGTTTGGATGAACATGCTGAAGACAAATTATCCTCATCCGGCATGAGGCGTGATCCTGTGGGAGCGTCTTGTCATCGTGTGTTACTCTTGACCCAGCTGGGAGACTGGAATTCTCTTCCTTCTGTTGTACTGCATGTCACAGTCAGCAGGCCCTCTGGGAGCTACTTTCTGTGGCTTTTTGCTGTCTCACCATCTTTGCATTATTTTTTCCAGAATTTTCATCATCTAGAAGACTCTGGCCACTTGCACAGCTAACACTTATAAAAATACATTTAGCTGCATAATCGTATGAATGAGGTTTAATTTTTTTTAAACAAAAGTATTATTTTATGTAACAGTAGACATAAAAATCATTAAGTCCCCAAACATTTTCTTCAAAAGCCCACATATTTAACGATTGCAGAATCTGTGCAGTAAAGCAAACATATTATAAACACGTAAGCTGATAATGCAAGTGCTGTTTGCAGAAAAAAAGACTTGTAAGGGTTCCTTTGTCATACAGTGAGGTAAAACATGCATGTTCAGCATTTCTCCATTCCTAGATCAACCCAGGTTTTAATCCACATGTCCTGTATCTCAATAACATGACTTGCAAGCAATTGCAAGTAAAGCATATATTGATTTTTTTTTCTACTGCTGTTATCAGCTGCTAATCTAGGCACAGGATGCCAATACCTCATTTTCGTCAAAGGAGACACCCACACCAGTTTACGGTGCTTTCCAGGTCAGGTTTGTATTTCTCATTTACTGCTGCAATAGAACATGCGTTCGTCTTTCTTTCGAAATTCTAAATGTTTTAGTCTAACAGGCGGTACAATAAAAGCACTCAGTTCTGTTGTGCTACTGGAGTGACAAGAAAACAAACAACAATAACAATCCATGTTCACAGATATTTATCCATTTGTCCCTCTGAAGGTAGGGGTAACACGTTCCTGGAAATCAGCAGTATGGTGAAATCTCATACAGAGATTGTAAATACCATTATGGAGCAAACTTTGGAAATTCCCCCAGTTTCCCCACACTTGGCTCTTGTTACTTGTAGATGAGAAGAATCAGTCTCTTATTTGGTCATAACTTGCTAAAGGCTGTTAAATAATGTCACATACAGTACTGTGCAAAAGTGTTAGGCACCTGTGGGAAAAATACTATAAAGTGAGGATGGTTCCAGAAATAATGCCATGAATACTTATTAATCAGTAAACCTTCTAAAAAGTGCAGTAGACAGAAAAAACCTCAGTCAGATCAATATTTGGTGGGACCACCCTTTGCCTTTAAAACAGCATCAATTCTCTTATACAAACTTGCATGCAGTTTAAGGTAGAGGTTGGTAGGTTCTTCCAAACATTTCTGCAGTTCTTCTGCAGACTTTGACTGTCTCTGCATGTCCTCCCAGACTGACTAGATCATGTTGAGATCAGGGCTCTGTGGGGACCATACCATCTGTTGCAGGATTCCTTCTTTTTGCTCAAGATAGTTGTGTATGACTGAGTTTGGGTGTTTGAGGTCATTCTCAGGCTGCAGAATGAATTTGGGACCAATCAGAAACCCCCCTGATGGTAGATAAGAATCTACCTGTACTTCTCAACACACATTGAAGTCGCATGCCTAAGACTTTTGCACAGTACTGTACATGTGAAAACATGCAAGTCAAAGACTTGTGTTTCGAGGGATACCTATACTTTGCTTCAGCCGTTTCAGATCTGCGTTTTGTAGTGTTCAAATTAAATGTGAAGAATGTGTTTTGTCTTTAAAGTAAATAAAATGCAAGAGATGGAAGGTGACATCTCTCTTTAAGTATCCTGATTTGCATGCACAAACCTGCCCTGGTCAAAGGCTTTAAAATCAATCATCACAAATGCCTTCGGGGTCCGTTCTGTAGTGCTCACATTCATGTAGAGCGCTATGTTAAAATTCTACATCTTTCCAAAAGTAACCAGAAATGTACTGAAGTTTCTTTCACACTCCATTGTTCCTGATAGTCTAACTTAATAATTTGTACATCAGCCTGTACTATTTACCAGTGTATTTCTCAGGCTCAGAGAACCAACCCATCCCATTGCTTCACTGTGGGTTTTGTGCAGCAGTGTAAGAAAGTACTCAACAGAAATAAGATTTTACCAAAATCAAACTGTTTTTAACCTTCCGCTGGCTTTGCAGAAAATGAGCAGAAAGGAATCATTTCTCATGCAAATAATGAGACCAGACCGTGTAATTTGATCAAAGGTCTTGAAACAGAATAAAAATATGAAAAATAGAAACTAAGCTGTGAAAACATATATGAAAACCTGCCTTTAGGGGTGTTTTTTTTTTTTAATCATACAAACCCATCCATGCATTGTTACCCTGCGGTGATGTGAAACATGTAACAGGAAGCAGTGTGGGGTTTACTTGGCGTTTACTTTGGATCGGATGGAAATCACCGCGCTGGTCCAAGCTCAACACGCTGTACTGTGGGAGGAAACCTGCAAAATTAACATTGAACTTATGCACAGGGATTTCCAGCCTTCAAACAGGAAACAGAAGAGTATCTGCCAGTTTCACATGAATAGACACTGAAGCAACATTGCATGCAGAGAACTGAAGGTTGCACTGCACACCACCCTGGAGCAGGTGGCCACAACCGCATGGAAATACAGCCTGAAGTTTGCAAATGAATTTCTGAAAAAAATGTATAAACAGCTGCAGAAATATTGCCTCAATAACGTGTTGTTTTGTAGCAGTGATTCTTTTAAAAGGATTTATTCAGTTTCTGATGACAAGGACCCTAGCCGGTAGGTGAGTCCTGGATCTTCTGGGAAACGCAGGAGGAGGTACTCTGCAGCTGGACTAGTGAGATGCGCAGGAGCAAGAACTACTGGAGTAGTCGTGTCTGCTGTTGATAGTACTGTGCAGCCGTTGTTTCTGCCCGTTAAATTTAACGAACTCTTCTGATCGGCCGCGGAAAAGCAAGTAGCGGCACAAGTTCGCACAATTCTGGAGAGGGGGGTCCTCTGGTGGCTGTGGGAGGTATCTTACTTCAAACACAAGTTCACTGGAAATCTCTTGCTGTCTTCATTCACATATTAGCTTTATAACAGTTATCTAACCTTGTTTCTAAGAATATAAAGTCATTATATTATATTATATTATATTATATTATATTATATTATTATAAAGCCATTTTGTAGTAAAGCAAACCATACAATCTGAACCTTTCAGCAAAGTATGTTGTCATGGCTTTTAAAAGGCCACACAAATGAACATTTTGTCAGCTGTTTTTCAGCTACACAGTTAGATTATAAAACGATGAGAAGTGGGCAGTTACAAGTTACGTTCATTTGTTACTTGTGTAATTTTTATAGAAATTGTAGTTTTCAGGGCAGTCTTAGCCAGTGTTTAGTAGATTTTTCAACGAATACTCAAACACAATTGTAAGAAATGATCTTTTAGTTTACTCTGTATGTGTCACCATCTTTTTACTTTAGAATGTTGCTCATTTAAAATTTTAAACATCTCACCTTAAAACCAATAAAATGCCATTTGCTGCCAGCAGGGAGCAACACCTTCCTCCTGTCCAGTGTGTGAACATCCAGACCAGGGTGGTACCGGTGGTGGTGGGAGCTTCAGGAACATTCAGGAAACACAACCTGCTCCCTGGCCCTGAGCAGAGAAGATCCTGCAAATGGGAACTGCACAGATCCTGAATGCTTGACTGAATTTCTTTGGTCTTCTGGTGGCATCTGAATTCATCATGAACCCATTGAGATATTTGGCTGACAGGTAAAATGACCCTGTTACAATTAATAAAAAAAGTGTAGTAACAGGAATGACATACCTTTTAATGATAATAAACAGCACGGCCACCTCACAGCACCTAGGCTGTTCCGACGTGGATTTCAATCCAGTTCAGTACGTGTGGCGTTTACATGTGATATGGGATACATTTCTATTTATTTACCTGTTCATCATCTCACCTCTTCACTCATGCAGACTGTTTACTGTTTAGTGCTCCATGGTCCAGGAGAAATTTAATTTCTTTCTTTGAATAAGGAAGAATGACTGTAATGTGAACCTTGAACCTCGTGTAGCACATTTAAAAGCTTAAATAAGCAATTACTAAGGGCATTTAAAAAGTACAACACAACAATAGAAGGACAGAAAAAAATCAATAAAATAAAAAATATCAGAACAATAAAAATGTTACAAATGCTCATTTGCATCAACATATGGTGTCTTGAGACGCTCGTGGCAGACAGAAGTGCTCTGTGAAGTCAGAGATCATTCCTCCAGCTCTTCCATCCTTCTTCTGAGACATCACAGCAAAGAATCAGTTCCTCTGGTTCCTCCTCGGGGTAACGTCTGTGACTGTGATTCCCTCAGAGGTTTCCATGTACCAAGACAGTTCCTTTTTTCAAAGTCTCCTTTTCACTGTGTCCTTTGATAATGCTGCATTATTGTCTTTTTATCTGCTCATTTTCTGTGGGATATTATTAATAATGCTGTCCCCAGCATACACGATGTCAGGTCAGTTCCAACAGGAGTGTCTGTAATTCTTTTGGGAGAGATTAAGCTTAATTTCATTCTTTGATACATTTGTAAGTACCATTTATTTTATTTTATTTTGAATTTGCAGTAAAGTGGTGTTTCAGGGCCTGTGGACCCCAGTTCCCTCAGTGACATCCGGCCCTTTTTCTTATTGCTTGTTGCCCTTTATCACTCGGGAATTTATCCAAACAACACTCTTTTTGTATTTGCTTCATATAAATAAGTATAATTAATATACTATAATATTCTAAATATTCTAAATATTAATATTCTATACTTAAAGAAAAACTTGAAAGACTACACGCAATTAACAGATGAATTTCTGTTGTATATTTTTGAGACCAGGAGATGGCGATGTAACATCTGCGCCACAATATAATCAGTGTATTCTGACGAATAGACTGAAAAAACTGTTTGTTCCTTCCAAATAATAATAATAATAATAATAATAATAATAATAATAAAACATCTGACCTGAGAAATTCACATTCAAACGCTCCTGTAAGAGTTAGTCCTGGAGAACACTGGGATGACTGTGACAAAAGACAGTGTAGCAGATACAGCATTCCTTTATATCATTTTTTAAAAAGTTTTCTAAATATTTATTTATCATACACCCCAGTGGGATGATACAATAGAGCTAAAAGACTATTATATTTAATATCTGATAAAATAATACAGTTATTCATATTTCAAGGTTTGTGAATTAAACAATCATTTTTTTAAGAATAGAGGAGGCTTTGAATTCAAAAAAACTAATTACATCCCTGAAAATGATGAGCAGTGTTTCATTTTTCCTCAAATACTCAAACACAATTGTAAGAAATAATCTCTTAATTTACTCTGCATGTGTCACCAACTTGTTACGTTAGAATTTTGCTCATTTAAAATTTTAAACATCTCACCTTAAAACCAGTAAAATGCCATTTGCTGCAAACAGGTAGTATATTTTTAATACCAAACCCAAGACCTTGTAGAGTTCACGCTTACTTTGTCAATAGGAATTATGGTTAATGTCATTATTACAGAATGGCCTCCAGCTCTCTCAGAAAATAGGAATGTATTACTGACATGTAAAAGAGGAGCTCATCATGCAACATAAACTAAAGGACAGGACAAGTTTTAAAATAACTTACTCCTCTCAAAATACATCGCACTTTGCTAATATTATAATAAAAGTTTAACATCTCATTCAAACACCTATTTCATTTGGTGATCATGCCCATTAAAAATGCTGATGTGCCCTTCAGCTCATATCTCGAGCTAGAAATGAAATGGTACCTTTTCAGTTGCATAGCGACCATTGAGTGGCACAGCCGCTAGATTTAATAATTATTCTTTTCGTACTCTGTGCACTTAATAAAACGTGAGCATATAATTCATTGAAATGTTAAAAAATTGTAATGTTCTAAACAGGTCTGTCAGTGGACTCCTTTGAATACTACATCCGCTATCATGTGATGATGCAGAGAACCTTATTATGACAGTTTTCATTAATGAGGCTGCCATTAGTCACGTCTCTTGAGTAACTGCAAAACAGCATTGACTGTACAGTATTTTGCACATGCATTTGCAAAGCTTCAATTATGTAAAGGCAAACACTTCAGAATGTAATTTACAGTGGGAAGCTAAAATGCACTATGTTTGTGTCTGGCTATAAATAATGGAGAAAACCTGGATTTTCACGACTGTTTGACTACAATCCTACAGATCCCATCAGTTAGCTGCAGTTGGGGCAGAAAGGAGAAATGCGACGTTCATCAGGGTCCAGAGACAGTCCTGCGATCGCCCAGGCCTGGCCACCAGTCCATCACAGCTGTGTCTCCCAAAGACATGCTAAGGGCAAATTTAAAAAGTTGCACGAATGTCACCAAATGAAACCATACTTAACGAAACGCGCACATCTTGTTCCCCGTAAATATTCCATTTAAAAATCCAAGTCAAATCACGTTACAGGTTACGACTGCTAACACAGTGAGTGACATCTCATAAGTCAGAGATGTAATTACCATTAAGTTTGATGGGAAAATGTTTTAAGAGTTCCTGGACCCACAAACACACCCCTTGTTTGCTCAAGTAATGCCAAAGCCCATCAAAATGGAAAAAAATAGTGAAGTTTATATTTAAAAAAGATTTATTTCCATTAATAATATGATATTATTGTTATGCATCTTAGGAATGTCTTGTGTTATGTGTCCTATGTAGCCAGCTGCTGTATGGACAAATTTTCCTGCAAGCATTTAACAACATCCTATTCTATCCTATACTGCCCTGTTTTACCCTATCACTTCTATAATTACCATATATATTCTGTTAAGGACAAGTTGCTGTGACTCCACTGTGACATAACAGTGTGTCTCATGCTCTGTCTCTAGGTGTCCATCTCTCATCTGCCACCCTCCCCTACACCCTATAGCTTTGAATTCCGTGTTTCTCTGAAGTCATGTAAGATGTATATAGTTCATAGGCTGTGAGCTTCTGAGCAAAATTTCAATTTAAAAGAATAACAATTACAGGCCATTGTCAGTGTAATTTAAATGCTCACTCAGTGTCATTATATTAACCTTTCATTGTATAAAGAATTTGTCAAATGCTGATTTCTTGAAAATGACGTTTAATGAAAACAGTTATTTAACATTTACAATTAAACAAGAAAACAATAGAATAAACAACAATTAAAGTTGTTTGAGTAAAAAATGCAATATGCAGTATGTCTGTGTTCCTTCATTACAGCTCTGCAAAAGAAATATTCTTAAACAGGTTACCTGTGCAATCTAAATCAACAAGGCTTTATTTGACTGAATGCACCTGTATTAGATGAATATGTCTGATTTAGTCAGAAATGATATATTAGCATAAGGCTGAAAAATCTCATCAACCCAAAATGAATCCTAAATGATTCATTTCAAAATAATTAAGGTGACTAATTATCCCACTTTGTCGAGCAAACCATTTAATCTTACCTTAAATTACTAGTGCAAAGCCATTTAAATATGCTTTTAAATCCTATTTAAAAAGAAAAAAAAAATCCCCCATCTCCCTAAACCCGCAGTTTTTAACAGCTGTCTGTTGCTGGACATTGCCCTTGGCTCATTTTATCACAACGTGTAACAGCTAGAGAAACACTTTTTAAAAAAGTTGCTTGAAACTTTGATGCTTTGTCTGGAAAATCCACACTGAAAATGTACATGTTTTGGAAAGCACTTACAGCTATAAAAATAAGGCCGAAAGTCTGTGAAGTAAAGCACTCCCACATTTTTCATTAAAAAATCATTTGTTTTTTTTAGCCGAGGACCTGGAGGTCCAAACACCATATGCTAAGAGGTCACACTTTTAAATCAAATTTTCCAGTTTCATAAATACAGGCTGTATCTTTCAACAAGCAGTATTAAACAGTAATTTAAAAAGAAAAATAAGTATTGTGGTCTTTGGCCCTATGCAGGCCCTTCAACACCCCCAAGCACAGTTTCGCAACTTTATTAAGAGCCCTGGGACACAACCCCCCCCCCCCCAGTAAAGGCATAGGCTTATGACCACAGGTAAAAGGCTTTAGATACTGGTGAACCTGATAACCTGATGTTGCCTGTACCCTCCGCCTGTCCGAACCTGACACTCCAGAGCTGCCCTGGGCAGCACCTCTGGCAGCTCTCAACTCACCTCTGCAGGTAAAAATCTTGCACATGTCACCCGAAGAGCCTTTACTCACCATTTAGCATAACCCTAATTTTATAGAGGGGAAAAGCACTGGATTCTACAGTAGTTCTCTGTAGTGCTGCGTGGAAGAACGTGGGCGCATCTTAGTGCAGTCAGTCAAAAGACGTTATAATGCAGTAAATATATAATAACACAGAAACCTTGTTAGAGGTACTTCATTACAATGTGGAAGTGGTTATAATATATTACTAACTTTCCCCATTTGTTTGGAAATGACCTCTAAGTCTTATATAAACAAATGAAGGATTTGTCAACAAGTGTTTTAAAAGTGTGTTTAAAATTTTTGTATTGCATCTATTTCATGTGGCAAAATTAAATATTTTACATATTGTATCAGCCATTTCTGCTTGTACGAAAAAATAAGTACGGCATTTTAACGTAGCAACTATCAACTAGACCGTTTTTAAATTCCGTATCTTTAACATACATTTTGTTTTTCTGATATTCTTCTGAACTGTTTATGAAATTAATTGGGTTCCAGAGTTGGTTTGTTGCTCAAAAACCTTTGTTAGTCGCAGGATGGTTCCAAAAAACATGACAGTCCCTTTTCTTTACTCCCGTGGCCTGGACAGTCCCCACCTCTCAATCCAGTACAGCATCACTTAGATGAGGTGAAATGTGATGTTAGCAGAATAAATGTCCCACCACATTCAGAAATTCTAAGACGTTAGTTATCAAGCCAACATGAAAGAAAAACCCTGAGGAATGTGTCCAACACCAAGTTGCTGAATTCATGCTCTTCTGGAGGCAAAAGCGGCTCCTAGCCAGTACTTACCAGATGTACCTAATAAAGAGGCCAGCGAGTGTATTTGGAAAGGCAAGACCACCCCTTTCTATAGGCATTACAGCGATTTAATTTTCAGTCAAGATTTCTTTCTGTTATCAGTGGTTCTAGAAAATGCCCTCTCAGAAATTTTTACTCAACCACAAGTGAAACTCTTAAAAATATAAAAGGGGAGGGAGAACATTCACCCTGCTGGCACTTCACATCTCTTTATAGCTATTGCAGTAGGGGTGAATTCAGCTTTCACAGGCCCTTAAGATGTGGAGACTCTTTAATCCTGATATAGGGAATCTGTTTAAAAGAAAAGTTCAAAAGAAAAGAGATCCTGCGACATCAAAACGGTCTGCGGGCTTCTCCTCATTCCCGCCATTGTAAATTTTGTAACCAGGAACATAACCTAGTTCATCAGTGACTGACAAAAAGAAGTGATGCTGATGTTTCACCAAATGGACTGAATAACAAAATATGATATCCACAGAAGGATGTTTTATGCAAAGCATCTCTTAGCCTTAAATCTTTATGCAGGTGAGCATTCTGGCTAATGTGAATAGTAGTGGGCTTGGGGGGGGGGCTGCCCTGTACATCTGTTGAAGGCTATGTTTTCAGACATAGGTCTTGGAGTTTCAATACAAGTGGATGGTGTTGTTATGGTATTTGTGTGAATGTGTCCGTAATGTCAAATAGCTGGCTATCTCCTACAGTGTTGAATGACTTTAATCGAATCCCCGGCGGTTCACATTTGAACTGTTCAGAATAGTTTGTACAGTTTGTTTCAGCTGAGAAGCAATTTTGTATGAAGTCGGTCTGTTAAAATTGCTAAGGACATGGCAAGAGCCCCTTGATCATCCCTTCCAGTAACTGTGAGAGCAACAAAATATCATGACCATTTAAAGTACATTACTCATGCTGGGGTGGGATTCTGGTTTTGTTTTAGATCACATAGATATTTGCCAGATTTAAAGTTGGAAGGTCATAATGAATGAATTTGCATTCTAATATATAAGGATGGGTATTTCACAGAAGTTGGGACAGTGCCACCTGACCCCTGGGGTTTTTGTGACTTATAAGTATGAGCATTCAAGTCACATCCTGCAAGACTGGCCTCTACAAGCACCTTGGAATTATCAAGGAAATAATCCATCCATCCATCCATCCACCCATCCATCCATCCATCCACCCATTATCATTAACTACTGTGTCCTGGTCACCCTGGATGGGACACCAACACATTGCAGGGTGGCCACATGCACACAGTCACACACACATGCACACATGCTACTGGCAATTTAGAGTGACCAGTTAACCTGAAACACATCTTTGGACTGTGGAAAGAAACTCAAATGGACACTGGCAGAACTTACTAGATTTATTAATGTTAGAGGCAGAAGGTAGTATAGTGTTTAGTGCCAAGCAATGAATCATCCCAGGTATCTTATCCCCTTCAACCCAGAGCAAAATACGGTCTCAGGATTTCTTCAGTAAAAAATACTCAGCTGTATAAATGAGACAATGAAAGCTGCTTCATGTACAAATGTGTTATATATTAAAAATTATGTTGTATAAGTATCAGTGGAGTATCAAGGGAGGAATGAAACCTCAAAGGTGTTGGTAATATTGTACTTTCCCCATATAGACCATACCAAATAACAGCATGTGTTATCCTTCAACATTCAGCAACATCCTTACTGAAGTGAAGGCTTACAACCTGGATAGATGGTTAGTAACACCATGACTGCTGGTGTGAGGCAGTAATCTGGGTGCATTTCATATAAGCAGGGGTCCGGGAGAGGGGCTGTCTTGGATTTCTCTAGAATGAGAGAGGCACATAACAAGATTTAGGCTTGTGATTTATTCCTTGATTTTCAATTATTTATCAAGGGAAACTGCTTCACCTTCATCTTCCCTTGGCTCCTAGCAGACACCGTGAAACAGATATGGTGACACAATGCATCATGGGGAATCAGCAACTAGGATCAACCAAAAAAAGGAAAGAAATAAAAAATATGTACTGTAACAGTTTGGATGGCATCAGGAGCGGTAGAAAAGACACTGTTTTGCAGGAAATGAGCCAGTTTCTGTCGCATTCCTGCTCCCGCCATTTAACAGGATCTATTTGCTGTAGCAAGGCAACGTATCATAAAAAAGCTTATTTATATATTTAGAATTACTCACTCATAATAATAGGCATAAAAGGAACAGGTACAACATATTTCTGTAGCTCTCAAAACAAATGGAACATTAAGTGAGCACATGTCTCATTAACTATATGAATTATTATTTATGAATATAGATCATTCATTTGTTTATTCAGTCTTAAAGAGTGCCATTTAAGCAGTAGATATATTTGTAGTTATAGTAATATGCTGGCCAGAAAAAAAAGCACAACCAGAGTATTCCTGAAAACGTTGCCCAGTTTGAAGAAATGCACATGTCATGTCCAGGAATAGATCGATGCAAACAAAACCACATCTGTGGCATTTCACTCCACTCAATACAGCCCGAGCTTCCTGTGGGTCCTTAAAAGTCTTGTTCTGTCCGTCTTGTCAAAGAGGGCATTACAAGCAAATACATTATATGACAAATTTTCCTGCTGCGGAGCCACACATGACAAAGCTTTGAGGGAGATGAAGAATAAGAGGAAGAGGAGGTGGGATAGATCAGTATATAACACTCCAAAGTTTTTATGGTTTAAAAAGTCGGACTCCACTATTTTTGATTGCCTTCCAAAATTTGTACTTATGGACACAAGGACCATTTGCAGGAGCTTAGAAAAGCAACGTGGGTCCCTTTCACAAAAACCTGCTCAAGTCCGTTGCACGTCAGTCACTGGCATCTTTCACAGGGGCAGCAGGTTTTGTAATGTTAGAACTTAAAATCAGAAGGTTTGACCACAGACCGCTTGAGCAAAGTGCCTTCCCTGAATTCATCCCATAAAAGTGCAACATTCTTCATGTTGATACTGATCACCACCTCCCAGCAACACCAGACATGAGCTTTAAACACTGAGGAACAGAGAAGAATTAGGCAATGCCACACTCCTATTGTATTTTCTTTTAAAAAATTTAGGTGAAAAAAATGTAATTAAAAATGAATAACCTGGATAAATGTTTCAATATCTGAAAATTCTTAGGGTTACAGATTGAGGGCTTAAAATGGATTTTTAATTTGAACTCTGTTCATCAGCAGCATCATATTGCAGTATTTCTTTTGAAATGTCCAGAACAGTTCATAGCTGCAAATTCCAGAACTTAATTATTTTTAAAAAATATTTTGTTAAGATTTCTGCTATGTGTATCATGTTGAATGGAACTTTTTTGTTTTATTGATGTATGCAGTACCCTGTCCCATACCAAGGCATCAGATTATTGTGACCCTCCATTAGTCAAGCAGTTACTTCTAATGACTAAATAAATGAATAAAACATAGGTTTATGGTAAATTTCATATTTTGTAACGTAGTTAAGTTAAAAATATTTTGCAGCACCTAAATGAACTGACTACTCTTCAGCAGCAGCAAATTCATGGCTAAGTGCCTACAGCAGAATACAGGCAAAAATCTTCTAAAAATTAGATTAAAATATGTCTGTCAAGTATCTTCACGGAGTGTTTTCAGAGAGACACTGTGAAGAATGAAGTAGCTGCAGGACAGAGCTGTTGAAACTGTAACATGGTGCAGTTCAGGTAGAAGGGAACCTGTGTGTTTTGTTTGGCTACCTGAAGGACTACTGACTTTGACCTCTTCCGCTCCCTGCTTAGTCTCTGACACCGTGCTTGGCTTTGCTGTTCAAATTTCAGTTGCCACATATTTTCCAGAGGTGTTTTGAAGATGAGAAACGTGGCAGGCAGGGCCTGGAGGAACTTCCAATAAAGGCGCCTTCGTCTTGTTTCAGATGGTGTGGCTGAAATCCGCTACTTGGCAGAACTTTCGAGAAGCCTGTTATAGTAATTTACTGTCACTCTCATCTCTGGCCTTCACTGCAGGTCTCCTGCTTTACAGCACCCTTGAATTTTCCACCTTTTAATTTTCATAGATTGCTGTGTGGCCCTGTGACAAACTGACTTCTATGTTTTGTGTAGCAGAGGATGACGGGAAGACATGTGTGTTCTGTAGGCGGGAGACATTTAGCCAGTTTCCCTCTCCCAGTCTCCATTTGCATGTGTGTGCACATTTTTTTGCATATATGTGGATGTTTCCCAGTTTGGATGTGTTACCTATTACCTGTTTATATGTTATCTGTTAGTGTTTTTATGACTGACCATGAGTGCGACAGCTGCCTGTAATTCTATGCATTTCAGTGTGTTTGATATTCTTTTGTCTGTGTGCCTTTGTGTGTATATATTTGTGTACTTTTCCAGGTATCTGTCTACGCCCTGATATGTTTTTGCGGGTCTCTACGAGCGTGTTATTTATCTGAAAGTACCCATTTCGGTTTGTGCCCGTGTGAGTAGACGCGTCCGTGTGTTTCTGTACATTTTGTCAGGGTGTGAGTCCGTGTAGTCGCTAAGCTTCTCTGTATTTGTATGCATACGTCGGAGTGTTTGTGAACGTAAGTGTTTCTGTCTGCGCCTGCGAGAGGAGGTGTGTATGCGTGCGTGTGTGTGTGTGTGTATGTACGTGTACTCCTGTTTTTTTTTTCACGGGTCTATGAGCCAATTAAAAAGTGAGCTTGACAAAGCCCCTGCATGTATACAGTCCTGCCTTCCTTCCCTCTGCCTCATTAGGCTGCCAGGCGAGGAAAGGGTTGACACATAGGATCAAAAAGCACATTATAAAGGAACGTTTCTCTACCCATTAAGTCGCTATAAAAAGAGAACCTTTGCAAACTAACAAACGCCTCGAATTCCCCCTCCTGCCATCCGTCCTCCTGTGCTGCTTCTTGTGTCATTTCTTTATTCACGCTAATGCTGTTGACATTAAGGCAAACCCTTTCAGAAGGAATTATTTTGACCTTATCCTGACAACTGGGAGTTTACACTAGAACTAATAAGTTTAAAACCTCCCCATTAACTTTCGCAGACTGTCCATTACAGCTATCACGTCAGGTCTCTTGAATAAGATAAGCAAATAAATAAATAAATGATGGCACAGCTGTACATTATTTCAGTTCACAGATGCTTCAGATCTCTGAAGGCTTTCATAAGCCTTCGCCGCAGAACCTAAGACTGAGCTTTAAAAGGCCCGTATGGAGCAACCACATAAATGAAACCCACAACCAGGTGCACACACTGCCTTGGGGGGGGTGATATGGGCAATGAGCTGCTGATGCTGCTTGTAGGGGGAACGCAAGTGGCTTGAGAAATGCAGCTCAGGATGCTGGCAGCTTCTCTATGGCTCCAGTTTGAAAAGATAAGAAAAGTATAGGTTTATTAGTGACACAAAGTGTGCTATCTCTCCAAACATCAGGAGAAGGAAGGCTTTACACAGGGATTTGGGGCACTTGAAATTGTAGATGAAAAAATGCAATGAGACTATATTTTTGGCTGCAGAGACTTGGGCTGCGTGTTTCTAGAATGTGTGGGTCTGTGATGTTGTAGTTAAGCAGCAGGTAAAGTAACAGGTCTAAGATGCAGGGGAAGCTGCTGTGGGGAACTCTATCCTTATACACAGCTGGGTGTTTTTATTAAAGAACTTTAGAAGTGTGCTACTCAGTAGTGCAATGGGTGTAAGAGGGAGTGGGACTCGAACTGGAAACCTGAGGGTTACAAGACCATGTCCGGAACCACTGCGTTTCTTACTGCTCCTTTGCACTACCCAGCATTTACAGTGCAGTAAATCCCCATGCTGCTGTGCTCTGGAATCAGACAAATTCACATATAACGTGGTTCTTGACTGGCTCCTATCCTCCTGCTCCTGTTCCAATGACCAGCGTTTTCTTCTGATGGCGACAGATAGGATTTACGGAAGACAACACACGTTTGGGTAGCATTTCTATTAGTATTAATATTGTAGCTGTGGCAGGGGTGCCATGGCTCTCCCATAATGTACTACTGCTGCATGCTTGTAAATAGTTACTCATTGTGATAAATTATAGGAGGCTTCCGGTGTTCCATTTGTATAGTAGTTTTGGGGCAGAAATTTTGTTGTGGTCTGAGCACCGATGCTTAAACATGACAGGCAGAAGTGTGTGTTCACACAGTCGAGTTTCTTGATCCTCCCTTCATAATGTTGCCACACAGCCCAGTCAACGCAGAACGGTCCAGTATTATCATTCGATTAGTACATATTGTATTTGTCTTATGTATGTGTGTAGTAACTGGTGTACTTCTTACAAGTCTAATAAATGAAAACATTTTTTCCTTTTTCTTTTCACCTAGTAAATGCAAGACCGATTGAAAAATATAACTTTTCATTAACCTCACAAAAAGGCGACTCCGCATTTACGCAATTATGTTTTTTACAGAGGGGTTTCACTGTATTTAAACATCCGTGTCTCTAGTGAACTGTTCCACTACATAAATGCAAAAATTTGTACGCCAGTCTAAAAAAAAAAGTCTAATAAAATAATCTTATACCTCAGATATACTCACATCAGCTGCTGGTCTAAATGCAAATGCAAGTGGTTTGCAATAATCTGCATTATTTGCAAAGAAAAACAAGATGTCAAAATCAAGTATAAAGTATTAATCTCACTATAGTTGTTAGTTTTTAGGGCATTTTTAAAGGCCCTGTGCAGATTTGTAATGTCATCATGAATACCCATAATTACACATTTGCTTACAGCTGTCAGTGAATGAATGAATCGGAATTCACACGATGTCTCCCTTAATCTGCTGGGACAATAGCCGTGCATAATGAAGACATCAAACATCAAAATGAGTTGATGCTGGAGACAGTGGAGGCGGATGCTACAGTGAAGACAAGCTCCTTACAGGTTGTTATTAAACTGCTTTTAATCAGCCCTATTTGTTAGATCTTCCACGTCATGTCCAGTCTCCAGTATAACAAGGACTGTCGTGAAGGAGGCTTTTCTACAAAGTCCTGCTTTCTGCACGATCGGCAGTGTAGGAAACTAAACTATGCCTTGGTGTAAATCGAAGCCACGGCCTTGCCGGAAACATAGTCGTGACCAGAAAGTGAAGCTACACGAACGTCAAATAATCGACAGGTTATGCAGGTCAAAAACTGTACAATTTGCAGGAATGGGTAACAGAGGTTTCACCGAGGACCAGTGCTACAAAATTTTACATAATAAAATAAGATTAAAATAGGCAATAAATAGGTAAATAAAATAGACAAAGGACAGAAAATGGGATCCATCCATTGTCATGAACTGTTTAGTCCTGTCAGGGATTCGGGGGTCTGGGTCCTGTCCCTGAATCACTGGGTGCAAGGCAGGGGGTTCACCCTCGACGTCCATCGTGGATTAACAGCAAGCAGACATGACAAATAATTGTCCGATATGTTCTGAAAGAGCAGCTCAGGCTCCAGCAGAGTATATGGATGCGAAGTTTTGCTGTAATCTCCTGATTCACACAGTAACGTCGATATTTTCTACATTAACACTTATCCATTACTAACTTGTATGAAAAGAAAAATGTTTTATTTTGTTACATTTTTTAATGTTAATGAGAATTAATGTGTACACATTGTTGACTACAAGAAGTATAGATTATAGACAAATGAGTTGAATAGATTAGCAAGACAATATGCATATAAACAGCCTTTCAGCTTTTTTTTTTTTTTACAATCAACAGAATTAGAAATATTTAGGAGGAGATGTGTTTTAAAGCCTCAAAGTGCAACAAATTGCACAAAATAAACTACAGAGTTACATAGTTGAATGTAAATTTTGTTCATTTGCATCACAAAAAAGTGATATTCACAATAAATGTATATTATACTGTGTTAAAAAACAAATGACTGAACTGAAAAGCATTATAGAAAACATACAAAACACAACATAAAACAAAAAACTTTCTTAAAAAATTATTTGTGGTTTCATTTTAAGTTACAAAAGATACGGGTGTCTCCACTTCCTTCTGATTGAAAGAAAAACTTCTTATACAAAAAAAGTGCCATTATATTTTTGTCCTTTTATGTTTATACTATAAAATAGTTGTGTGGTAAATCTGTATGTCCTATTGTTCCACATACTTGCTTTTTTATTTATGTATCACAGTTAAAATACAACCTCTCTCTCATTCACACATTTCCATTAACTGCTTGTCCTGCTCACCCTGAATGAGAGAAAATATAAACATCTTAATTGTAAACTGTAGCACAGAAGGCCTGGCAATGTTTTAGGTCACAGTTTAAACTATTGCAAGTGAGAAAGAAAAACAAACAAATGTTATTGTTCCACAAATGCTGAAAAATTTGCCAACCACCAAGATGTCCTGTGCAGAGGGATACCAGAAATCCTTGTTTTCAAACAGTCGCTGGTGGGTGGTGGTCCTCCTCTTCTGCCCCTTTGGCTGCTTTTTTGGGTAATCTTGATATTATGCCAGATTCCCTCACGGTGGACGGCTCTTCTCAGTATTTCTCCTGACCTGAATCTCGGCTTCGGAAATCCATAGTCCGTTGAAAGTACCTCCTGTTCCTTTGAGATTTTGCGAAAGTCTGGCGTTGTTTGTGTCACACCGTTTTTCTGCACTTTCCAGCTTCAGAGGGCCCTCAGGTTCACGTAATAGTTTGTGAGAAAGCTTGCTGCTGTATGTACCATATCATAGCAGCCAAAAAGAAATAAGTCAGTCAGCCTTACGTTGCTGCTTCCTTGGTATCCATTGTTGTCATGGACTACTACATGTCTAAACAAAGATATGTTGCAGGATGATTCTAATATCAACACACCCTTGTGGAAGATGTTCTGTCTGCCTATCTATTCAAGGCACAACACTTAAGTACCAGCAAGACCCTTCATTTTTCCTCTGTGTTTTCTGAGCAGTGCATCCAGCATCAAGGCTTGAATTTGAAGAATCTGAAGAAGGCTTGATTCACACACATGGAAACCTGTAAAGCTGTGAAGAATGAGACCTACCACCCTTTTCATGATGATGCCATAAGCCTTTGATGGATTATGAACAGAGGCAGAAAGTGCCGTAGTACATTTACTTGCACTCACTTTCAATTCTGGAGGAACTATACTTGTCAGAGTATGTTTTTTGCATCAGTACTTTTACCTTCATTATCAAACATGTATGTTATGTTGAATAAATTTGAACCTTGCCTATAAAGGAAATTATTGATGTTGTTTTACGTCCTACACCTGACCAGGTGTAACTGTGTAGCTGAACTCTGCTTTAATCTTTAAACTGAATGCAAATTTCGCTCCCATTTGTCTCCTTTTGTTCTCTCTACATCATAGCAAGAAATACTATGATGAGTCTTGAGCTAAAATTTTTAAGCTCCCCTCAAAGCTATGTTACAGCTCTCAGGCTAGTTCTATAGTTGTCTTTGGCTGCCGCAAGGCATATAGTTAAGGAAACCTTGTTGTGAGATTTCCTAGAAAGATCCGACTGGCGTTCAAGTGCTTCTAAGAAAGATGGTGACTGTGTCACATTTTGGGCTTATGGATCCCCCAGCACTGCTTCTGTGTTTTCCTCCTGCTTGTTGAGAATTGATCATCAGGTGTCTACAGCAGGTAATTCTCCATCTGAAAAAGTCTCCCCTGTTTTTGTTTGCTCTCAGCCCCAGTCTTTCAGATTATAAGTACTGTCGGTATTCTCTGCTGCACAGTTCTGTATCTTGTCCTAACTGCCTTTCCTATTTTCCCAGTTACAATGGTGTTGTTGTTTGTGCACCAGTACAGAGTGCTTGGTAACCCTGTAGTACATGACCATTAGCTTTTCACTAAATTGCTGGGACTGACAGTATTATACAGAAGAGATTTTTTTTTTATTGAAGAAGATCCTTGAGTGCTGGTAGCCAGGTACCTCTTTGATGTAAAAGACTTCAGAATCCATTTCACTACATGTCTTGTGCGGATCTATTACAGAGAAAAGGACAGCTGCTTGCCGGAGTGAAAAAAAACAATCTAAGGTGTAAGATACTGCAAAGTGTGAAGCTAATCATGAATTTAAAGGCATCAGGAATGCAAACATCAGCAGAGAATTATTAGGGTTTCTCTTTCACTCCATTGCACTTTTGAAAGCTCGGTAGTTCCGCGCTTAATGCCGTGTTGTTCAGCACCGTTAATGGTAAAACGTTATAGCACGTGTGTGTGTAGTGCACCTGACATTGCATGTCTCCTTTCTGTCCTCTATACGCTCATAATCCTCTTTCTTGCATCTCTCCAGTGTCCGTGCCCCACAGGGTCTTCTGTGTGCTTCTCTTTTGGACCCCCCTCCAGTTCTGCCGCACATGGTGTGAGACGTCTGTTCTTGGCAGGCGCTCTCTCCACTGCTGCTGCCACACACAATTTGCAGGAATACACTCTCACATACATTTCCCCCCGGTGTGCGACTGAGAGCACATTACCACACCTTTCTTTCACCCATTTCACATGTGCCTTCCATGTTTTCCTTCAGCCTCAAAGTCTTCTGACAGCTGAACCTCGTGTGTGTGTGTGTGTGTGTGTGTGTGTGTGTGTGTGTGTGTGTGTGTGTGTGTGTGTGTGTGTGCGGGACTGGGACAAGTTGCCAGGAGGCGCTTTGGACACACAGTTATTGCAGTTGCTGCAATAAAACACAGAGGAGGATGCTGACCAGCTGAGGAGGAGGAAGAGAACTCACATTTTACTGTTTTTTTGTTGCAGTTTTACTGCATTTCACCATTTCAAGTATCTCCCTACATATTTTCATCCATGTGTACAATACCATTGCGAACACAAATAAAAAAACAACTATTTATGTGGCACTGATGAGAAAAGCTCATTATTGTTCTAATTTATTTGTATTGTCACCTAGCTAATAAAATATAATGGCCCCGTTTATTACTGTTGCAGTTTCTCGAAACGTATCCTGGGCAGTAACTGGGGTGTTAGAGTATCTCTGCCCTCAAAAATCTGCAGTTTTGCATCAAACTTGGTGAGAATATTGGTGAGACATAATCTCACCAGGACCAATATTTTATTATCTATATTGCTTTGTTTCAAAGGCAGTGCTGTTTTTTTAAATTTTTTCTGTCCTGGCAGTTACTGTGCTAAAACCATCTTCAATTTAATACCTTGTACCTCTGTAGTGATTCAAAGTATTTATTCAGCCTCCTTACTCAGTGAACCTCCAGTCAATCAGCTTTTCAGCTTCAGATAATCCAGCTCACCAGTAAGACAGCCTTCAGTTTCTGGCACATTTGGTTCATCTTCTCTCAAATTTCCTTCCTCCTTTCTCTACTGACATCTGCTTTTTCACAGATTTACACATTTTCTTAGTGTGACAAATCTTTTGACATTTCTTTACAACAATTATTAGAATAATGCTAGGTTTTGCTATTATAAAAACACGCCTGTCTTTTCTCATATGTCATGGATGACATTACATAGGTGGTTCCTTCCGCAGCTTTCTGTGTGAAATTCTGCTGGATCCTAGGCAGTCGTTGGCACTAATGCTGTCAAAGCATCTGTCACGCTGAACATATGTTTTTGTGCAGGCCACATGTGTCTGTCTAAAGGCCACGAGCCAAACTAACCATGACCCGCTCCATGTTTCAAAAAATTCTGACCTGCTGTATGTTTTCGACTGATTGCGCTTGTGGAATTGGAATCTTCTTCTTCTGCCAAAATGCATGTCTTTAAATGATCCAGCGAGGAATCTGCAATTTCTTCAGAACTTCTCACGAAAAGCTTTCCTGAGCTGCATTACAGGTTGTTGGTCTTAATTCCCAAGACACTTTTCGAAACAACAGCTGTTTTGTGGCTTTTGTGTTCCTGGCCGTGTAATGCTGCCCGCTTCCGAAACTTTCCAAATGCCCTTTGAATTGCTAAGATTGCTTGCATTTCCAGTGTAATCCGGCATTTAGTTTTTCTTCTTTATTTCAGCAAGGTAATTTTTCACTTTATAAGCAAGTGAAAATAAATTATGCTGTCGGTACAGTTTCTTATTTTTCTTCTAATTCCACTTGACCTGTCGAGTTGGTTGATCGGGTACAAACATCCTCATTGCTGTCTTTTCATGTATGTTGTAGCTGCATAACTGCAGCTTGTCACCCACCGAGCTGCAGTTCATTACTCACCTGCCTTTATTCAGCTGCTGCATTACATTCACACAGCAATACACGTCCTGCTTAATCTAAAGACACGACTGCACTCGCCGCTTTAGATTAATACGTTCCAAGGGACTAAGAGGAGAAAGTACGTACATTACACCCAGAATCTTAAGTACCATTTCTGGGGCTTTGATGTAGAGCTGGTTAGTCTGGATAAACAAGCAATTATTCATGAGGTACATTTCTGAAATAAAGAATATGGGGCCAGCTGTAACTTAATTGTCTGCCATGGGTTTTTGTGAGCTGGCTGCAGGGCTGATCTAACAGGGGTTTCTGTAGGACCACCAAAGCTGATGCCAAACAAAATGTTTCACAACCCTTTTACCACAAGGAAGAATGGCATTTGTAGGAGTCATGTAGCCACTTGGGCCACCTAAGGAAGTGAGCTATGGGTGGTGTTCAGACGTTTCATTGATAAAAGCCAACTTACCCAAGTGAGGACATTCACAATACAGCATTTTATGCAGCACATAGCTCTACCATCATGGTTCAGAAGAAATTCCCCAACTTTTACTTTGCTCTTTACCTTTGTGGTTCTTGGTGCTTAACATTTTTTACGCAGTGGAATTGAATTCAGCTTTTACTGCAGGGCTGGACGGTGGTCCTTCCATGTACATGTAGAAGCTGCAATTAGCTGCCCTCTCTAAACCTGGTGGTGGTCTGAGGGCAACACCAGCGCATAAAGGACCCTTTTAAGTGACCGCGGAAGCATGTGCAGGTCCTCAGTGGGCCGGGCTGCAGAACCAAGGCAGACGGCGGGCCTGCGGGTGGAAAGTGGGATCTCGGTGTGGCCTAATTATCGGCCATTAAACACACAAACGCTTCGCCCTCCTCGCCGGCCTCTAATTGCTGGACTCTTTGCTGTGAAGGTGACATCATGAGGAGGCAGTGAAACCTCCGCACATTTTCCTTGGTCTAATGAGCATTGGCAACATCTTTGTTGCCTCCATTTGGCTGAAGCAGCTACATTTTATGCTGCGGCTCCTTGCCTTGTTATTAGAAAAAATCTTATTCTGAAGGACAAATTTCTTCCAGCATCAGCCTTCTTCAAGTACTGCACTCTTTATATTTTCTGTGATTTTCTTGGCTAAATCAAAAGAATCAAATGAAAGGATAAAAGCCATTCCTTCTGTAAGAGCCATGTGAGCAAAAAAAAGAAAAAGGAATAAGGTATTTCATCCTTTGCACAAATTTGTCATTACCGCACATGAGAAAAGAATAATTACTTTGGAATTACAGCTTATTGTGACACGGCTGGCCATATTTGTTTTAGCAGTGAATAGGTGTAGGATTAGTCACACAGGAATTCACCGTGTTTGCCATGTTAAAAGCTTGTTAAAAGTGAGAATTCTGGTAGCAGTCATTTAGTTAGATGCATTTCCTTGCAGCCTTTCTATGGAAGTAACAGGAAGAGAGGAACGTATGGTCTACAGTACCCAAGGCAGCATACCTCTCAGCCCACAATGTGCATTTCTGCTAAGAGATTTTCAAAAACAGCAATCCTTGTCTCAACATTTTTTTTCCAGAAACCACAGTGAGACGACCACCGCTATAGTACAAAATTACATCTATTTTTGAAAAAAGAATCACCTTTTGAGAAACTCCAGAACACTCCCCTTCATAACATACATCAAAACAAGGAGAAATTTCTGGTTGGAAGCCTAGCATGGGCATTGAGATGACTTGACATTTCTCTTTTATGAAATGAAAGAAAATAATGAAAAGGTTCAGCATTGCAGCAGTACATAACTCAGCACTTCTCTTTCTGCATGTGCATCTCAAGCAGTAAACTGAGTTATATTATTGTGTGTTTTTGTAAGTGTTAATTTGTATTTAGGTGTAAGTGTTCTGCTGAGCTTGGCGTCATTCATAAGAATTCATGATTTAGCCATGTTAAAAACGTGCAAAAAATGTCCATGTGACAGGGGACTGTTTGCTTTATTGGACGTCATCCTCGCATTTATTCTGAAGTGACTGGAGTAAAGCAACACATACTGGTAAGGACCAGATGCCATATGAGAACAATGGGATGGTGGTTAGAATCTCCAGCGTCACCTCATCTCAGACCATTGCCATTGAGGTTAATCAGAAATGTTCCTCAGAAAGAGCAACATTTTTGGGCCCACGATGTTACCTTTTGTAAGTATTCAGTGGGGTTGAATCAATGCTTCTGCTTGGAAATACTTAAAGAACAAATTTTGCTTTCTTTTTTCCATTGCAGGGTACAATCTGTAAACAAAAAGGTCTGATTTTATTTGTTTTTTGGCCATTATGGAAACAAAACTTCTGAAGGGGTTTAGAGACTTCCTATACCTTCTGTATTTACCCGTGTTGGTGCTTGAAGCTGACTCTTTCTTGTCTTCCACGAAAAACTGACGGCTGTGATTTTCTAGAAGACCCATGAGAATATCGTTGTCTTGGAGATCTCTTTTCTTTACCACGTTTCAGGACAGTTTACATAGTTGTCCAAATTAGAACTCGGTTGTTAATGCACTCCAACTACACCATTCTGCACCGTGTTATATATTCTGTGGATATTTCACTACCGTCTTAAAAGGGAAAACATTCTTCCAATCAAGTAAATAAAGAATTCTTGGTTTTACACCTTGAACACTTCACCTTTCTCTTCTCTTGTAACTGCTCTGCTGAATATAGTAATATAGTGTTCACTGTGCTGCTGAATGACAGCAACATCATTTTAAATGCAATCCTGCTGAATATTAATTACAGTAAATAACTTAAAATCCAGTATAAACAGCACCACCGGTCATTGACTGCTGGTCATTCCTCTTTTGTGCGTAACTGAATTGGGAGTAGAGGACCAAAAGGACGTGGCTGATCGACCAAAGTATCTCATTTATTTCAGAATTTTTTTGCCCCTTATTTATCACGGAAGCCTTCTGCGACTTCACTTATAGATGCTAAAGCTCTGAGAACAAAATGAACAATTAAACAATTTGGACTGTGTAATAATTTTTGGGTTGTATAATTTGCTTTTACGCAAATGAAGTGCTAATATGCAAAGAGAGTTTGGCATTCAGACTTGTGTTTTTACAGCGCTCACATAAGAGTATCTGAATACTGTGCAGGAAAATAGTACAGCTCTCTGCGTTGTTTTAGCAGAAGCATTTAAAGTTCATAAACTGATCGGTACACAAATGTTTACAGCATCCATAGGCTCCGGTGACCACTAATGTTTTTTTTTTTTCAATTGTATCATCTAAAGAGCTGTTGGGGAAAATGGATCAGAACAAGTCTCCAGCTCTCCATCTCTCACCCCCACAGAAGTTCTCGGGTGTGAAGGGTGCTGTGTGTGTATGTGTATGGTTGTGAGTGCTCAGTATGTGTGTTCTGCCTGCCCTCTGTGCCACAACATCTTTGCACAAAGTCAATAAGTCCAAAAACATGTACTGTACTTGCTGAGCACATACACATGCAGCACCCGTCACTCCTGAGATCTTCTGCTGGAGGGAGAGATGGAGAGCTGGAGACCCGTTCTGATCCGTGTTCCCCGACCACTCACAGCAGCCCACCAGCTTCGGAATACAGAGAAATTAAACCAGAAATCCTGAGTCTGCATCCTCTTTTCTCAAGAATTGGTGGTCACAACATTTTATTGTAGCTTGTTGCTCTTCTGTTGCTCACTTAAATATCTATAGTAGGTGAAATTCAGGTAGCTGTAGAAAACCAGCTGTATAACATCTACTCAAACCAACACTGGCGATTTTGATGTTGTAAATGAACCTTTCTTCCTGACTGTCAGGTCAACTGGACTGAATGTACAATATGTTTAATTTATTGAAAAGATGAGCTAAAACTGCATATTGTATATTAATAATGTTTATAAAGCTTCAATTGAATCAATGTAACTTCTACTCAAATAAATTTGTTGCACGAGTACTTTTACTTTAGAAATTATTTTTGGAAAGTACTGCTTAAAAGTATTCCAGTACTGTCTGGGCACTGTACAACCTCTGTCCAGAAGTCGTCTTTTCAAGGTTTTCCTCAAAACTATGAAACATTTCTGGCTTCAAGCACAGGGTGAGTAACAGAGAGGTGACTTGACATTTCTCATTCACAAAATGAAGGGAAATAACAGAAAAGTTCAGCCTTGCAGCAGCTAATGACCACCTAGTGCTTCTCTTCCTCTGCAGGTCTCACGCATGGCAGGTCGAGGTAAACTGCGGTCCGTTTTAGCTGTTCGTCTGTATGCAGGTGTAAGTGCCCTTCCGAGCTTCGCTCTGCGTTGCTGAAGATTATTCACATGACAGTTGATGATTTGTTCATGCTTAAAAGCTTGTAAAAAGTGGATGTCCTTGTTACAAAGGCACTGTAATTTGTTTAATTTCTTCAGAGCATTTCTTTTGATCTGACGGGAGGCTGTAAGGACCAGCTGCCGAAGAACAAAGGATTTGTTGCCGCCTTTAGGATCTCGGCTGCTTCTCATCTCAAACTATTTCCAAAGAGGCCAGATTCTTGTTGTTTATCTTTTATTCGTCCTTGAGATGGTTCGGTTTTTCTGTCAGCTGTTGAAACAACGTCAAATGTATCACATTCGGTTTTGCCGCTGTTTTGATGAAAGGAATATTTAAATCCATATTATGTTGGTGAGACTTGAGGTCTACTTTAGGAAAATCAGGCAGTACATGTTATTTCTAGGGTAGGGTTTCCACAATTGCTTCATCAAGCAATGGGCTTGACTTCCAAAAGCTGTAGCTCTTGGACCTTTGGCTTTAGCACAAATGCACACGAGAGAGAGAGAGTGAAGAATGTATTTATCATAGCTGTACATTTTGGTCTTCTAATGCTGCCCAGAGAAATGTTGGGTTTGTTATTTATTTTTCTACACTTCTGATGGACTCTTTGCTGAAATCAGCACAAACTTTCCCCTTTGTGGCATTTCTTATCATTAACTGCTTGGAATTTTCACTCGGATTGCAACTAATATAAAGCTTTTGGATATAGACACACTCAGAAGATCGCACGGTGCCGCTCTTCAGCAGCATGGCGTGATGCTGAAGGTGAGACTGGCTTTGGCAACACAGCTTTACTCTTCTGTTCAGCTGGTCTCTCACATGGAAATTGAAAAGAATAGTTGTGATGGGTAACTCCATCATCTTTGATAAAGTGATAGTCATTGGTGTCTGGCACATGTGTACAGTCTTGACAGCCAGCAAGCATATACATGCATCACATAACTTTAAGAAGAAAGATGAAAACTGCATTCACCTGTCAGCTCATTGTTTAAATGGGTCCAGAAGGTAATAAAAAGCCAGTCCAACTGGTGACGTGTCAATGGGGCACTTGATCGGAGGTCTGTTAGGAGAAATGTGAAGATGCAGTAGTCAATACAAAAAATGCAGAAGGGTTCTTGTCAAGTTGGTGCTTCTCCTTGAGTGTTTGGTTTAAGGAGAAATGCTACATGACATCTTGCTACTTTGATTCTACACACAAATCCTCTGCACTACGACGTATGGCAGTACCATAATGGCCTATCAGGCTCCGAGCAGGATTACGCTCCCTTTGCATCACTGAAATGGCGAATTATATGGACACTTGTTTTTCCTGCAGCGTAAATTGAAGGGAAAAAAATATGCCTGCTTACTCGGGATTAAAGGACTGTTTACCTACAACTGGGAAAAAATAAATATTAAAAAAAAAAACTCACAACAGTCACCGATCTGCTAACAAAATGAAACATTCGTAACGCCGGCGACAGGAAGCAGACGAGTGCAGGTACAAGCTGACAGATCGCTGTTTATTGCCGAGGGAAGTTCCAAAGTCGTGGTCACAGAACAGGCGAGGGTCAAAACCAGTAAATAGGGTGACACAAGCGACGTAGCAAACAAGGATGAGACGCAGTCAAACAAAGGCAAGGGTCGACCACGGGAAAGGCTAGTAATAGAAACGCTCGCAACGCTCTGACAAGTCACGAGCAATTCATCACACCAGCTTGTCGGGAAACACAGGTTTAGATACTCCTAGGGGAAACAAGGAGCAGGTGCCGGCGATCATGGAACCGGGCGGAGTAGCAGGCGGAGCGGGGCGTGTGACAATATTGATGCGCTTTAGCTATTCATTTTAACTCGACTCCAATAACTTTCCTGCATCGCAGCCGTCGAGTTCTCAGTGACTCTGTGCAAATATCCTGTGTGCTCTCTGTGCAAATGTCCCCTCCTCCTCCTCCATTTCCCCACTGTAATTACAGGCTAGAACGGCACGAAAATAATCCCGGTGATGTTACTACAATATATAGAGCTTCTAATTGTAATGACCAACCAAAGTGGTGTGATGTTATGATAGGATGAATAGAAAGCCCATCTGTAATTATTCCCTCAAATTAACACCAGCGGAAGGCCGACGCATTTATTCCGCTGGGCGTAGTGGAGAACCGAACTTACTTGAAATGAGAAATTCGCTAAACGCAACGGCTGAAATGCCAGATGTGGACTTGAGTCACTGTGGTGAATGTGGTACGGGAAAGCTGTACAATGTGCGATGATGGCAAACACATCTACATGCCTGTCGTCCACAGCAGCGCACGTGCCGGACAAGGTGCAGCACAATGAGAGCAAACGGCAGACGATACAAGAGCTGCGCACTGTGACAATCTGCACTATTGTTTCGATTCAGTGACGCGTCTACAGAAGCTACCGGCTCATATTCACATTTAAATAATACAGCATCAGCGCTGTGCCGAACTAAAGGAAACTAAATCCCAGATGGAGTGGAAAGACTGCCAAGAGCACACAGCTTTGCAAGCGCTGGTAATCTTTAAAATATTCAGAAAGGCAAACTTTGCTTTTCACGTGGGTCACTATCCTCAAAGCGGCCAGCGCTCTGCTCTGTTTACTCAGGCTAAGACAGTGCGAGCTTTTAACTTACTGTGTGATATACACTACACACCTACTGATCTGGTGTTCATTCTTGAGGCCACTCTGGGTCGGAATGGCTCCTTTACGAATGTGAGCTGATATCAGCCAGGATCAGAAATGTTTGTCTGTGAAATGTACTGTCAAAATGTTTGTGCCAGAGATTAATTTGTATTCAGTTTGGAAAAAGGATGTAAACATTCACATCTTTCGGGAAGTCACTGACCCCTGAGCAACTCGTCTTGTACGTGAGGCCAAGCGGAGAGGGCCTTCAGTGACGAATTAGAGTGGTACAGCAGAAAAACCAGCTGGATCAAAAGGGACACGTGGATGTGAGGACCAACAAAATTCTTCTGATGTTCTTTTGAAGTGTTGCAGAAAGGATGTGGTGGAACGGGGTAAGCAAGCCTTCCTTGTTTTGAACTCTAGTTTTTGAGGCGGTATTGAGGATAACGCTGCTAGTGAGTGAAGGAAGATCTCTGAATGCGGCACTGAGACATGGTGGTTGAAACTGACCCGGAAATGAGTGGACAGACCTTGGTCAGTAGTATGAACAGAAAGGTGAGCATTAGCACGATGAGAGTGCGATGCAAAACATGTTTGAATGTCACAGAGTTGTGGACTTTGGGCCATTCATGCTGAGGGACGTTGCCATGCGCTTTGTGAGGGAGGCACCTAGAGTTTGACTTCAGCTCTCCTGAGGGAGTTGCTGCTGATTCCGGCTCCTGTTAAGAAGGGCAGGGCGGTGAAAACCCACAAGAGGGTAAGGCTTTCTGTATGACGGGACGCGTGTAGAAATAAAGTGTGCTGGGTGGTACAGTAGCTAGTGGTGCTGCTTTGGTGCAGGTTTGAATCCAGCTGAGTTTGTGTCGGCGAGGGTTTCTTCCCACAGTCCAAAGATATGTGTTTACGCAAGTAAATTTGCGCGTATGTGGCGAAGGACTCGCATCCCATTCAGGATGTACTTCTCCTTGCTTGACACCCAGTGATTTCACTGTCGGCTCTGAACGGCCGTGACCCTCACAGAGACAAGCGGTTGCTGAAAACGACCGAGTTTCTTTATTGAAAAACACAAAGTTTAGCATAGGCAGTAGCTAAAATTATTCCGGAATGTTCTATATGCTTTTATTTACTTATTTTTATGTATGCTTTGTTGTTTCATAGTTCAGAACTCAGCATTTCTCATCCTCTCGAACATAATTTCGTATGATTATGCAGCAAACCAGAGACGAGTAGGTGGCAAAGCCGTGTCGCCCACCTGTCAGATCTAATGACCTGGCTTTGAACAGGTAGAATTTACCCAACTAACAAGGGATATAAACAGAGAGCAAGAGAGAGGAAACAAAATCTGCCTTATTACAGAGAAAGAATTTTACTTTTGTTCAAATAGCCATTTAACTCGTGTCTGTATATAAACAGGTACTTATGTGGAACTCTATGTTCACACTGGTTAATGATCTCCTACCTGTTACGTGAAGTTAGATCCTAGTTTTTGCAATGTAATATATAGTGACTTACTAAACGCTTTTAATGAGACATTTTGGTTTGCTTTGTTTACACAGCTGTGAGTTTATACATTTTAATGAGAACTGTTCTGATAACACCCAATTTTGTGTCATATTCTGAGGCACATGAGCAGATGCTGGACAGAACACACACACACACACACAGACTTCAGTTTATAGTCGCACACAATCTAAGAAAAAACCCATGCGGAGGAGCTTTCACACTCCAGAACATTACGCCAACCCTTATGATAAACAAACACGTAACTGCCATCGGCAAACATATAGTTGCCATGGCACCCCTATATAAGGCTCTTGCTCTGCAGAGTATGAGGATTTCCTCTGCAGTGAGACAGAGAAAGAAAGAAAGACCTGTCTGGACCACTGTTTTCCACAACCTACGTGTTCAAAATAAAGCACTGCAAAGAATGACAACCTGCATCTGTGTCTCACAGACCAGCGCAGATGTCATAATTTCTTAATGACCTTTCCATTGTTTTAAGGAGAAAAGACTTTACATAACAATAAAATTCATAATGTGCATTATGTTAATATTTGAAACATACATGGTCTCATTAGTGTCTGGCCATGAACTTTCATGCACATCACAGGCAGTGTCTTCATGCTGCACGATACATCAGACATGCAGAGATCTACGTGCGAGACGCAGTGGAGTGAGAGCTCTGCCTCTGGGTGTTATGTACTGAATATATACTGTACTTCTATGCTGGATAGATAACTTTTTATTAGGATTTATTGTTGCAGTCAGAGATGAGATTTTGCAATAGTTTTTGAAACAAAATAAAAGAAAAACAACTTTCCCTTGTTAAGACAATAGCAATATTTCCAGTGAATATGACACTTTAGTCCTCTTTATCATTTTTTTTGGAAATTCAGGTAGCGTGAAGTAGCCAAGGAAATAGCAGGAGCGCCTACTTCTGAATATTCATAAAAGGTAATGAGAAATGGGATCAAGGTATAGTCAATGTTTTATTAAATATGTGACTGTAGTTCTACAGTGTTAGAGCGTCACATTCTTTATCTTTCCATATTCACACACACACATAAACACAGAGCTATACACATAGTATGCATTAAAGCACAGTCAACAGGGCCAAAATAGGGTTGATTTATGACAACTTAAAAACATGAAGGCACTGTATTGCCAGTGGAATTGGCCTTATAAACTTATTATTCTGGAAAATATCCCCATTCCACTATTCTCTACCCTTTCTCTTTGGTAGATGACCCGACAAAACATCACCGCTCACATCACAATATATTGAGACACAACTATAAGTGACACCTTGAAGACAATATTCTATAGTTCATAGGTTGTATTTTTCCTTTTCACTGCCTTGTCAGATTACTCATTTGATATTTACAGTTTTTGTTTAAAATCTGTTATATATTATTTATATAATATTTATACATTGATAATACTCCCTTTTCATTTGTTCAGAGCTACAAATTCCTAAAATGTATGCCTGCTTTAGGAGACACGCTAAAGGAACTGGTGCCGTTGAAGACACCGTGTTGTGTGTTTTTTAAAATCTGTTGAGTTTTTGTTGTTCAGTCGCAACACTTCTTGCACTTCACGCCTTTCTTTTCCTGTTGGAGTTGGAGGTCCCAGTTCCCTTCACCTCAGGCCTCAACCCATCAGAGCATTTTGGGCCAGAAGATCTTTAGAATTTGTGAACAATCAACCATTGACCTCCAGGGTGTGAGCAGAGGCCGGTCAATAAAAACAACAGAAGACGTTTTACTTGTTTCGTGCAAACACGTCAAACCCGGCGCTGATGAAATCAACATAGAATTGAGGACAGTGGGAGGCCTTTCAGAGGTGAGTGGCTTTACTTGTAATTGCTTTACTGATTCAATATCCAAATCCATTTTCCAACAGACATATTGAACAGCCTGCACCCGACTTGGCGAATCAAAGCGAAACAGGGTGCTGACAATAAGAAGGCTTAAACAGGAAACTAAAATTCTGACAAAGTTGTCAAAAAAAACAACCCTAATAATTCATTATATGCGCAAAAGACAGGATGTAACAAGAGACAAAACTGGAGCTTTAAGTAAAGCATGTGGCATTTATGACTCAGATCACTGAGTCACGAGTCCCGACGCCTCTAAATAACTCACCTGAACCACTTATGATGTCGTTACAATCATTTCCACTCGAAGCTACATCGCCAGAGGTTATTCCAAACTTCAACGAAAGAACCTTGGATGACATAAATGCAGTTTTGTCGGTCGAGCTAAAGATGCACACGCGAACATCCTGTTGTTCTGCGTAAAGCCACAAGCGTCACGTGTTTAATTAATTCATTAGTTTGTTCATTTATTCTTTGTCACCAACCAGTTATCCACTGCTATGGCAGGGCGGTCTGGAACATGTCCCAGACACGCAGTTGCACCCTGGCCGGGACACCGGTCTGCGGCAGGATAGCAGCAGACAGACGTGTTCGTTCAGCACCGCAACTTACAGTTGACCCAGTGAAGTGGACTGGTACTCAGTGGCACATGGTGGCAGACATTTTTTTTTCCTTGTAGTTACAGGACTTTTTCTTGCATACTGGCACTTTTTGTAGGCTCCTGCTGCTCTTTTTTGCCTCCAGGCAACCAGAGCCTTTGGCTGAGCTGCTCTCCCAGTGAAACACTGCTGTAGTAGATAGCATTTCATATTAACCCTTGAGAATGGTGTGATGGGCACATAAAAATTCAATTTGTAGCAGGTCCTCTGGGTCAAAAAGAATGGCAAGAGCTGTGCAAGGTAACATGTTGCAAGTAAGAAAATAAAGGCTCAGTACAGTGGTGTGCAGAAGGGGCTTCCAGAAGCTCACAGCTCATCAAATGTGACACGGATGGTTACAGTCATTCACATCAACCTCAACTGCCTAAAATGCTCACACTTCCAGATTAAGCTCTAAAAACGCTGTGTCAATATGAGCTGACAGCACTTTGAAAGAACTTTTCTTTGCCTCACATTTTATTAACATTTCAGATAATGTAAAGTAAAGCATTTTTTCCGTTTAGAGATTTTAGTTTATACGCAGATGTTTCTGATGGGTACAGCAGTACCTCTTCCCAGCAGTCCCTCGCACTCTTAAGCACAGCCACAAAAATTGACACAAAATGTTATAATTCAAAGAAGTCAAAATTCAGACCAGGCAATAATGACAACCAACAAGACGATGCTAAAGTCTTCACTGTTCACTCAGTTTTGCAGGGCTCTGTCTCGGCGGCCTTGGGCATGGACCTCAAACTTGGACAACCGGACTTGAAAATAGTACCACCTGGGCAAGAAGTTCCTCTCATAAAATATTAGCAAGTCTGGTTTCTGCTCTGGTACTGTATTGTTCCCAGATAGAACAGCTGCGAACTGAGCTGTCGAACAAAGAAACAAATATTATCTTAGTTACCTGCCAGCCATAATTCGAGTAGAAATAAGTGCTACAGTATCAAAGAGAGCATTTCTTTGAAGATCTTGTTCACAGCTAATAATAGTTTCCAATACATACTTTTTGTGACTGTTTTGTCTCTTGAATTTCAGCAGCATGCACTTTTGTCATACTGGGTCTGTGTGTGTGTGTTTATACAAGGTGAATTAGAGAGGCTGATCAGCAAGACTTTGACTGTGTGGGAAATGCGTGTCACATCCTGTAGCCTGCCTCATGGGGCCAGTGACACGGCGATGTTTGCGTTGTCACACAGGTGTTCTATTCACACCACACCACCTCTGCAGAGGTCATGTGTTTCCAACACATGCTTTGCATGTCATTTCATTTCGGTCAGTGTGATCAAAGCAATTTGCTGCCTATTGCTCTCTGTTTTTCTGGAAATTGCTGAGTATTTGAGGAAAAAAAACCCCATTAGCACTTCCTCGTCACATTAGTGGTTGGGTACAGTAAGTGTCAGCCACTACTCTTTGTCCTCTGAATATGACGATACACTGACCTTTTTGCTTTTGAAAAAAAAAATTGTTTTATCTCTGTCTGTCAACATGAAAAATCCATGTTGAACACAATTTGGCATGCCTAGGATAATACATTTTGGGATTTCAGTCACAGCAATATTTAGGAACAATGTTGGGATCCCGCACAAGCATTTTGAAATAATGTTGGGCTATTAGTGTTCATGTCCACTTCCCACGACCACTGACTCAGCACACATGAATATCCAGCAGATACCAGCTGAACATGGCTAATCCCTTCTTACATTCACCAAGGTGATGCTTTTCACCAAAGCAGTTTACAGTTAAACTACTTCAAATACTTAATCATTTACAAAGTTTAGTAATTTCTCCTGAGACAAGTCAGATTATCTTACTGCAGCAGAATTCAAACCTGGATCCTTCCAGTGCAAGGAATTGGTGCTAAGTGCTACACCACCTTTACCTGTAATGAAACCCCATACTGGTTCTGGACCAACATGACAACACAGTGACCACCTGGTCACTTTCTGACACTAGACACTCTATAACTGATATAATTTACTGACCGGGCAGTAAATGCTGTTAATCCTTCACCACTGAAGTTATTCCTGACTAAAACATCAAACTATGTGTGGAGACACTTCATGAGCGCAGTCTGCCTGTAACTGCAGTTACTGCATGTCTTCCCAGTCTCTCCTCCACCAAGCAGTGACTCTCTCACCACCCGTCATGTGGCACAACAGCGAACTCTACCACAGCTGTTTACAGCCACTTTCTCACATAACACAATGGAAAATTTCAATTTCTCTAGGCTATACTTCTTTATCAGTCATTTTTATTTCCACTTAATATTTTATTTTGTCCTATTCTTTGGATTGCTTTTGTACTTAAAAGATTTGCAATCTATTCTTTTGTGGGGTCTGTTTACGATTAAAATTGTGAGAAAAGGAATTTTAAATGTTTAAGAAGGAATTATAATATATTTTCTAAAATGTATCCCTTCTGTAATTGTGATGATGCAATTTATATGTCAACAAATAAAAAATGAAGTGAAAGCAAAGGCACCGAGTTTCGGTTTAAAGATGCCTTTTTTCAAAACTGTCAGAAGGATGACAACAGGGGCTGTTAAAACAAGGCCTGTTATATTTCGTTTTCACAGGGAACACTGAAAGCATGTCACATGTACAGCACAGACACACCAGCACTGCAAATGGTCGCAGCCCTTCGGACTGATCGATGTCACGGCCACTCCGTGCTGAACATCTACAGGACAACACAATATGTGGCATTCAAAATCAAGCCATTTTGTAGCAACAAGGAAACAAATGAAAACAAAAATAAAAACTCAAAGACCAACCTGTTTTGTCCTTTTTCCTACCAATAAACCAGTTAGTGGTTCAAGTCCTCATGCAGAAAGTCTCTCTGAGAATTACGGGTGCAGTTCAGTTTTAGTCCTCCCGTGCTGCGTATGAGAACGCAGTCGGTAAAAAGACGGCACTTTGAAGTGGTGTGTGTGCGGCTCAGACTGTCAGCACACGTGGACTCATTTGGACCTGTGTGGAATATGCCAGAAGTATCTGAGGGGCAGCTTTCAGGCATGTCAGGGTACGTATGCTCGCATGCACAAACGTATCAATGCAAATTTGCTTCTGCACCTGCAAGACAGAGTGAGGTTCCTCCACCCTCACACACCCTGTACTTCTACATGGCCTCCTCCTCAACAGCCACATTCCCACAGGGCCCACGGGGGGCCTCCTTCAGCGAGATGTCATCCACACGCCCGCCACTCTCCTCACGTTCTTCACGGTCCTCGGGAATGGAGGCGGGCAGGCTGTCACCATCTGAGTTGCTGAGCACGTAACCCGGCAAAGCAGCTTGAGCACCGACAGCACGCCCCCCACGGCTGCGGTACACCTGGCTGGAAAAGAGTGCCGTGGTGCGGGAGGCAGCTGCCAGTTGAGACTGGCTGCCAGTGCTGTGGCTCAGCGTGGTGAGCACTGAGCCGTAGCGGTAACTTCCACAGAACACCGGGCCCTTCCAGTCAAATGCTAAGTTCCAGCGCGTCCAGGTCTTCTTGATCTCTGTCTGGACCTGAGCAACGGGATGGAAACGGGCCCATGTGAACAAGGATGCAAAACTGTCCTTGACACTAAGACACCTAAATTTCAGATTACACTCGGTTTACATCCAATTATGTCCACACACGGTCAAACAGAAAACAATAATATTTGAAATGGTGGATAAATAACTTAAAATGGATTGGAATATGTTTAAAAATTCACCAGGGCATATCGGTAAACTGTTTAAAGCATTTTCATCTCTGCCACTGCCCTTTTAATGCTGAGGGCATTTATCTTGCCACAGAATATTTAATAAAGGATTATATGACTATCTAAACCTTCTGTTAATAGGATTACAGGATTTTCACTGTTTCATTTTTACTTTTACTGTGCTTTGAACTTCCACACAATCTCTGAAGTTGAATTACGCTGTTAAGGGGAACTTCACGGCTCTAAGTTGTGACCTAAACAAGGATATTCTGTAAAACAGATCAAATCAACAACGTGTGTGTCGGCTGCAACAGCTACGGCTGATATTTAGTGGATCGCTGAGCTTGGCATCTTTGGTGCAAATGTTTTTTTTGCCTAATGAGGTAACATGGTCAACTTATAAACAGTGACAAAGGTGCACGGACAACCGTGGAGGTGAGCAGACAATATTCGTCATCACGGGTTTCATGAACACGAAACTGGGCACACCTTCAGTTGAGAGAACGGGAGTGAGCTAAGTCTATCCCTCTCCAGACAAGGTAGTGAGTTTCTGGGAACCTGTTTCTCCAGCTTCATCCAAACAAACAACACATGGGCCTGGACTCTGTCTATGAGCTTATAATAACGGTTCACAACAAAAGTGCCAAGCTCAGCAATTTACAAAGCATGAAAACACAACCGCTGGCCAATTTTCTCTTCCATCCATCCATTCATACATTCATGCCTGGGGATTCAATGTAAATCTACAAAATATGATGATCTGGTGTGAACGGGCCTGTCTCTTTTACCTCCCCATTGCAGTAACAGTAGATAATGGACACAAAGAAGCCCTGGAAAAGAATAGAGGGAGAGACCACAAAGAACATGAAAGACATTAATGGTGTCACATTTTATTTAAGCAGATGATCAAAATAAAGTGACCTTTCTGCCAACTGAAAGGTGCCCTTGACTTTTAAAGAGGTGACAGACATAATGAGGCTTTGTAGAGGGTGCTGAAATGAGCACAAAGCCCTGTCTGCTGTGTGGTGTGTGTGTGTGTGTGTGTGTGTGTGTGTGTGTGTGTGTGTGAGATTATTGGCTCTCTGCCGTTTTGAAAACTTCCACAGGGTTATATAACAGGCTTCCTCAGCCGCTGTGAGGGAAATGCATTACTATTGCAAAAAGAGCGGCATGCTTAATAGGATGAGGTCGGAGGAAAACGATCCTTTTTTCTGCAAAATAATGAAATATTGACTGGGCCTGAAAAGACTTGTTGAAAAGACAAAGTAACTAAACCACAAAGGCCCTTGTCATTTTTTTCCCCTACAAGCCTAGGTTTAGAAAATGCCTGATATTTAAATATGAATATTTATTAAAATGATAAAAATGAGCACAACTAGCAATCCAAACAAAGATCTGAGTGAAAATAAATCTTTGGTTTTTGACAGTACGTATGGAACAGACATCCTTTTTACTTGAGTGATTCACAATAACTGTAAAGAGATCCCCATCCATTAAAGAAGACCTACCGAGCTCTTCTGTGAAGTGTCTCATGCACACTTTCTCCACATGATCACCTGGATGATTTGTTTGAAGTGACAGATTGGAGCAGGACAGCCAGGACAGTGAAATGATATAGTAGAGAAGTTCTGGACCTTACATTACAGCATTGCAAACGTTGTTAAAATGAACTTTTATCATAAAGTGATCATTGCCCATTGAGATATTTTATGTTGTAGGAACCATAAAAACCAAATGTGCTGTAACTTCTGGTTATAATAAAACTTTGTGCTATGTGGTAGCAGTCTGTTGGAGGGCTGATGTTTTCTACACCCACAGCATCTCCTCCACTGGGTATGTTGGGATCCTGTAGTTTTTTTCCTCTTAAGGCCTACAGGTTGCATGCAACCCACTTGTAAGGGAGATCAATGTGCCCAGTTCCACCTGGTGTCTTTCTGACCGCAGGGGTCGCTTTGAGCAGCATTTAACCAGCCACTAGGCCACAATAACCCACAAATTTCATGGAAAGCAGGTCAATATTGATTGACTACAGGATCTGATGGTAACAAATTCTTCATCAGTAATTGAGGCCTTTGCACCGTGGACCTCAGAGCAATATAGAGTATATTAAAACATCTCGTATATTTGTATATTTACAAGAAAGGGATGTACAATTGACTTAGGAACAATTTTTCCATCACAATGAGGAATGGAAAGCCACAATTCATTATACAAAGTAGTTTCCATTGTTCTCAGTGCTTCTAAACATAGTTTGCTCACTTTCGCTAGAAATCTACATTGGACGCCCACACTGATGACACAGTATGTTGTATCTGGCCTAATATGACAACACAGTGATGGTCAAGAAAAGAGGAAATTAAATCAGCACCTGGAACGAGTTGAAGAAGAGCTCGCAGTACATCCGCACTTCCCAGCCGATACCCTTGAAAGTATGAGGCATGCCAACGAACACGATGTAGTGAACGCCAAACACCAGCACCAGCACCAGCGTGGACTTGGCCAGCTTCCTGTTTCAGCATTGGGCATTAATGCAAAACAAGTAAAATGTTGTTAGAATGTCATATGCGTGTCATATTCAATGTTGAATGTCACTATTTCTAGTCATTTTACTGACAAGTCTCATTTCTTCCCTGTTATTACACATAAGTGTAACGCTGGCAACAGGAAGCAGACGAGTGCAGGTACAAGTTGACAGATCGCTGTTTATTGCCGAGGAACGTTCCAAAGTCGTGGTCACAGAACAAGCGAGGGTCAAAACCAGTAAATAGGGTGACACAGGCGACGTAGCAAACAAGGATGAGACATGGTCAAACACAGGAATGGCTAGGAATAGAAACACTCTGACAAGTCATGGGCAATACTTCACACCAGCTTGTTGGGAAACACAGGTTTAGATACTCCTAGGGGAAACAAGGAGCAGGTGCTGGTGATCATGGAGCCAGGCGGAGTAGCAGGCGGAGCGGGGGGCGTGACAGTAAGGGCCCCCTTTCAGAATATGGTAAGATGTATGTTTAACAATGCTAGTTTTTAAAGAATTCAGAAAAGTTTGATCGGCAGGTTTAATGTCTGCTATGCAAAACAGGACGGTGTTGAACTGTATAATTTTTTGGAAATATGAATATGAATTGTGCTAATCTTTTTTCCACATATAGGCAATGTACTTGCTCTTGTCCCCTGACAAGCACACATTGCATTATATTTTTTATCAACACATAGAGATCAGAGGGCTCCATAGGAAGGAATGACAGCTCCCACTCCAGTCACTCATCCCTGTATCACAGGCTGCTTCACACTAGTCTGTGCCTCTCACACTGGGAGGGAGAAGAGGACAATCAATTTCATTACAATTATCTGCAGAGCAACGACACATCATGTGATATGTGCTCTTAACAAACCCTTTTGACTCACAGAATGCTAATGCCCACCAATAATATGCACTTTTCACAGTATGTAACAGTCGTGTGTGACTGAACGGCTCCTTCAGAAGCTCTTCCTGGTGAAGACAGAATGCCGATTTGCCTCCAGGAAAGAGGTTCCTGTATTTTTACATCACTTCTTCTGCTTTTTGCACTGCAGTGCCCATTTTTATGTCTGACAGCTTTCAACCTGACAGCTGTTGAAGAATTATGACTATCTGATCCACATGGACCATATATAGAGAGCTCAGTGAAAAGTGAGCTTCATATGTGAGTAGGTAAATGTTGTTATGACGTGATGGACTGGCGTCACATTCTCGCTGTTTTCAGAATAGGCTGCAGAGCACCGCAACGGTGACTTAGTTACTGACAGTGAGTGATGCCGTTATATGGGAAAACCAGATAAAAGTGATGTCAGTTTTTTTGCTTCATAACTGAACCCGTGCATGATTATTCGTCGAGCTAAATTAAAATATTTCATTAAAATCTTGATAGTAAGAGGAGTTTTTTTTTATTACACTCAAAAGATGGCTTATAATAAAATGCTAACACGAAACAATGAGTAAGAGGATAATACTAAATGCAGGTGCACGTACAGCAGACCAGAGGTTAGTGTAGAATTGCACCTACATGCAGAACAAAGCATTAATATTTACTGGAAAGGCTGGAAAACCGAGCTATAACTAAAGCTTATGAAATGAATTCTTTAGCATGAATAACTGTTTTTTTTCTTCTGTAAAAGCCATGTCACGTAAAACTTATATTCTGTGTGCCGCAAAGGTTTTCTTTCGGAGACGAGAGTCACAGGTTTGTTGTCAACATTGCAAAGCTTTATTTAAAAATGTATACCAGAGTATGACAACCTATTTGCCAAGTCCACAAGCTGTATGTTTGCTGCTATTTCTAGCAAAGAATTCATTTAAATAATAACAAAACATTTTCTTTTTCTATTTTGCAGAATAGCTATAGTTTAAATGTGGGGGTTTTATGCCACTATCTTCCATTTAAATGCAAATTTTCAGTAACAAATTCCAAGTGTAAAAAAGAAATCCCTTTGCTTAAAACTGGGCAATAAGAACAATACCACAATTGCAGTTTGCATAGCTAGAGACTGACTCTGGCTGTCTTATTCTGCCACTTTCATATTCCTCTTTCTTTTCACCTCAGCAACATTATATAATGAAATGTGCAGCAGAAATTACACATTCACTGACTGTGACACCCGTACCTGTACTGCTTCCTGGTGTCGTATCTTCCTGCATTGGTCTCCCGGATTTTTGTTGCCAGCACTCGAACAATATTTACAAACAAGATGAAGTTCAGCTGAAAGCAAAAACATGGAAAAAATGTTTTTTAGATACACTTTAAAATATTGCTGAAGTGCAGCAGGTGGCACAGTGTTTACAGCCAACACCCTGGAACTGAAGAATTCCGGTTCAAGCCGCCACTCCTGCTGCAGTACCCTTGGTAAAGGTGTATATTCTAGATTGCTCAGCACAAAATTACTTAGCTGTATAAACAGCAAAAGTGTAAGTAACTTAACATTGTCAGTTGCTTTGGAGAAGTGGCCGCTAAACCAGTTTGAAAGTAACTAGTGAGTGCAGTTACTAAACAATCGCTGTGTCTATAAAGCTTAATTTCTATTTGTCTGTTTTCTTCTTTAAAAACTTGTGTTTTTCAAGTGTGTGCACACACACGCACACATGCAGGACTGGACACATTATGAACATAAGGGTAATAAACACCTTAAGGGTAAAACAGTTTGGTTATATATAATGCATTATTTCACTTCCACTTTCTCACCTAGGCAGCAGTGGGTAATTCAGTTAGTAAATGTATCAAAGTGTTCAAATCTATCTATGTATGGCAAAAATAAAAGTAAATAAAATCAGGAAGTGAAAAGGGTTAACAATCTGGAAACCAAGGAGACCAGTTTCCCCGACCTAACCTCCTAAGCACGACACTTCAGAGGATGTACAGTTAATCTTAATTTATCTAAAAGGCACACATATTTCAGATCAACAAAGTATTAAAACTTAAGCTAGGTTTTGATCAACTGCTCTGTTTCTGCAGTAACACGTTTTGTAACCATAAGAAAATGTGCATCATTACTACTGACTTCCAGTGATTTCCCCGTACTGACCGTTTCAGCAGTACAGTTACACAGTCAGTACGGAGGTCCACTGGGCTCTTTTCAGTTATTCTCACAGTTATAGTCAATTAACAGGTTTCCTCCATATCTGCTGCATTCCCAAAGCACAAGGAAATTGGGTGCAGACCTGCAGTCATGATGGGAAAAGTAATTGGAAAAATGTAATGTACTGTTTCCTTTTGAGAGTTTTTATAGCTCTGGGGGCATTTTTTTCTAATAGACCTTTAAATGAGTTTCAGCAAACTGCTGTGATTACATTTAAAAAAACCATTCATTGGGAGAGATGATAACCCAGCAGCCAGCTGTCATATGGACATGTCCTGCCCTGTTAAAATACTGTCACAAATCTGGTATGGAAATAAAATAAATAATGGAACACGCACCAATAAGTTATTTTTTATTCACTAATGAATAAATTACAGTACATTTCTTGCTATATATTTAATGGGAGATAATGCGGTGTTTTCAAAAACAAAATTGCCACAAGCTTAAAGAATTCAAAACACAAACAAATTCGGTGTGGATAACGTCTTTGAGCTGTTTTGGGGTTAATAGATCACGAGAATAAAAAAAAGACACACGCTCACAACATTTGAGTTGTTTGCTTGCTTACTGATCAGCTCTCACTCAGCCCTCATATCCAGCCCAGCGGTTTTTCAAATGTGTCCAACAGTTACTGCAACTCTGTGGCAGACTGCTGCAACCCAACACCATCCTGTGTCATACCCGTGCCAGCCAAGTGCACCTGTGTGGGAACTCAGGCCAAACTGGCTCTAAATTGGCTTATTAAGGCTCCTTTAAGAAGCCTCCGGAAAGGTTGAATACAACAAGAGATGCACAGTGCAAATTGCATTGCAGAAGACAAGAATGTATTTTGTATTTTGTTCATCCAGTCCTTTTCCAAACCAGAAAAGTCTTACATTATGATAGCATGTATTCTCTTTTTAATTATTTTCTATTGTTTACTCTCATATACCCAAGCATTATCTGTAACTATTTTGTTTTATTAAATGCTTCTAGGCCTTTTGTATCTCTTTTTATTCCATAACGCATGCTGCTGTGACACTGCATATTATACAAGGCTGTAGATCCTTCAGGACAAACTACCTTCTGTAGCTCTTAAATTTCCACAAGTGGATTTGCAAGAGTAAAGGGCCTTGAGTAGCTTTTGTTTTGAAAGCATACTGATAAGAAGTGTGCCTTGGGGTGTTTTAAAAGAGCAGAGCTGAGATGAGCGAACATGGTGTAAACATCGGTGCACGTACACCTGGTTTTTTGGAGATGTTCTGTGTGCAGCCGCTTGATAGTTAAGATCTGGAGGAATCAGAAGTAGAAGTAAAATATATTTAAACTGCAGAATTTAGAAGCTGGGGCAAGATTCAGGCCAGATGGCAGCAATCCAAATCAGAAACCAAATTCCTAAGAGATGCACAGAACAGAACATGTCATACATAGTGCTTCGGAGTAAAACTGCTCTCATGATGACTAGATAGTTAGATATTTTCAGAGAAGACCAGGTATTGTTAACCTTAACAGTGTGTTAACCCAGTCAATAATCTTGACATGGTCACTCTAAAATGCCATACTTATCATAATGCTTCAGATGAAAGCAAGTTGCAAATAACATATTCAGTGTTGATTTCATACTGTCATCTATATACAAGAATTTACACCTGACCTTGGAAATACAATTTTTGTCCTAACAAAACCTATATGACATTTGGGTAGCACAGCCACGTTATCTGTTACAGTTATAAATCTGCTCTGTTATGACCAAGTTGGTTGTGTTACTTTAACTGCTGCAGTCTTTAATTTGAAGATGTGGTTTGCCTTCTCTTGGATAAGAAAGTGTGAACGAAAGCCTGGCAATGGTTCTTTTCCACTAGGAATATCCTTTTGGCTGAATTAGAATTTGTTTCTTTGCTGAATCTTGCTGAGTTTAAACTTATTTTACATAATAATTAAATAATTGTCTGAAATTATGCATCTAAAGTTTTGGAGCAGCCAGAAGGCTTGACATGTGATCCTGATGAAGCCGGCTGTCAGTGGCTGTTGACGTGCTGAACACAAAAGCAACCTGACACTGTTCTCTGTAATTTAACTGAGAACATTTGATGATTCATAAAACATGGGTCCATATGAAAAAGTTTTTGTTTTTGTTTTGTTGTGGGTTCTATACGCCACTTTTAGAACATTAGCATAATAGGATTTAATTTAGTGCTCACTTACATTTAACGGTATTAATCGTAATTGTGAACCATTCATTAATTTTAAGCCGCATAATTATGGTATTAGTAATTTAAGTTTACAAAAAAAGTCATGTTGTTTTTAATGTATCAGGCTCTACTTTTATGAAAGAAAAAAACTTGTCACCATTTTTGGAATTTTCACATCAAATGTGGAAATGACACTGTCAATGTTAAGCACCCAAAAGGTTTTGTCAGGATGTGTGTAAGTCCTGCTCAGACACACTGGCCATTTTTCTTTGCAGTTTTTTTCTGTAATTGTCATGGCAGGTCTCCAAAATTACGTCACACGGTGTAAGCTTCTCAGCCAAGAGTACATATTGAAAAAGGAAAGCGATTGTAACGCTGCAGTCAGAACGCAGACATGTTCCAAAGATGTAGTCACAAGACAAGCGTGGGTCAAAACCAGGAATCAGTCCAGAACAAGCGATGTAATAAACAAGGATAAAGCACAAACAATAGCCGTAGAACAAAACAGGTCGATAACTGGAGTAGCAAACAGAAGGAACGCTTGGTACGCATGGAAAGATCATTGCAATACTTCGCAATGACGACTTGGAAACACAAGTATATATAGGGACGAGTGAATGAGAAATAGGTGCTGAGAACTAGTGATCAGGAGAGGTAGAGTCTGGACCAGAGGGTGTGACAGTACCTCCCCCAAGGAGTCAGTGCCGGTCAAGCGATGAGGACGGCCACCACGACCACCGCCCACGCCCCTAGAGGACGAAGCCCGGGACTGGGTACCGGAAATGCCGCGGTGCTGGTCAGAAGAGCCGGAACGCCGACGTTCCTCAGTGAACCGCACAGGAGAGGCATCAGGGTCACTCCTGGGATGCCCCTGTGGGCGCCTGCTAGGGTGGGGACCTGGCTTCTCAGGATGAAGCCGGTGAAAGTCTGCCATCAGGCCCAGATCCAGGATGTCACGCGCAGACACCCAACTCCTCTCCTCCCGGCCATAACCCTCCCAATCCACTAAATACTGCATCTGACCAGCCCTTCTCTGGGAGTCCAGCAACCTACACATGGCATAAACTGGAGCACCATCTACCTCAACCGGAGGGGGTGGTATGTCGTCGGGCAGCGCCTCATCCAACAGTCCCGGAATGACTGGCTTGAGGAGGGAGACATGAAAGGTATCAGACACATTAATATTAACAGGCAAGTCTAACTTGTATGTAACATCATTGATCTGTCTTACTACTTTATAGGGACCCAGGTATTTAGGTTGCAGCTTTCTGTAACCCTCAAGAAATTTAAAGTCCTTGGAAGACAACCAGACACAATCTCCTGGTTGATAAACAGGAGCTTCCCGGCGGTACTTGTCCGTGTGCGCCTTGTAACAACGGAGAACCCTTTCTATCCACTGATGGGTCCTCTCCCAGACCTCCTCACTCCTCTTCACCCAATCATCTACAGCAGGAACGTCAGCAGGCTCTGCCGTCCAGGGCATCAGAGGTGGTTGATCACTCAAGCAGCATTCAAAAGGCGTTAACCAAGTGGAGGAGCTGACTAGAGAATTCTGCGCCATCTCGGCCCAAGGCAAAAACCAACTCCAGTCCGAAGGATTCTCATGACAATATACTCTCAGGAATTCCCCTAACTCCTGGTTTACCTGCTCACACTGACCATTGGACTGAGGTTGATGGCCTGAAGTTAGATTGACATTAACCCCTAAGCATTCCAAGAAGGCAGACCACATTTAAGGTAAACTGAGGTCCACAGTAGGAAACTATAGCTTCTATATAGAAGGTGCACAAATGGAAAAAAAATATATCTAAGAAAACACTTCTTGAATCTTAATAAAAAAGAATTTAAACACATGGCTGAAAAGTGCTTCTGCGGTTTGGAATGCTGTGGGCAACCTTTTAAAAAGGATAAATCGGACTCCGCGTGAAAACCTATCAATCACAGTTAAGACACAGGTATACGACTGGGATGGAGGAAGATCCGTGACAAAATCTACCGCAAGGTGAGACCAGGGATGAGAGGGAACAGGAAAGGGAACCAATTTCCCTGTAGGTAAGGTCTTTGGGGTTTTGCACTATGCGCATGTAGTACAAGAGGCAACAAACCGATGGACAACTTGAGCTATGTTCTCCCACCAATAACATCTAGAGAGCAACTGGTAAGTATGTGCTTCCCCAGGGTGGCTTGATGCCAGTGATGCATGAGCCCAAGTAAGGAGGTGATCCCTACACGTCAAGGGGACGTATTGCTTATCGGCTGGACATTGTGATGGAACTGTGGTGCCTTCTAACTCCCTAGTGATCTCCTCATGAATTACCCACCTTATGGAGGCCACCTGGCAACCTGGGGGCAAGATGCTTGCTGGCTCTTCATCCCTAGGTTCAGTAGGTGAATTGTACATTCTGGACAGAGAGTCTGCCTTTGTATTGCAAGTGCCTAGTATGTAACTGATGGAGAATTGGAAATGCGAAAAGAATAGTGACTATCATGCTTGTCTGGGGTTTAACCTGTTTTACATTCCGTAGGTATTCTAGATTTTGGTAATCAGTTAAAACCTGAAAAGGGTAGTTAGAACCCCTCTAACCAATGTCGCCATTCTTCGAGGGCTAACTTAATGGCCAACAGTTTGCAATCTCCTATCCTGTAATTCCTTTCTGCTGGTGTAAGCTTGTGCGAGTAAAAGGTGATTGGGTGTAGCTTCTGGGGATTCCCTACCCATTGAGAAAGCATGGCACCTATTCCCACGTCAGAGGCATCAACTTCTATAATGAACGGCTTTGACGGATCGAGGTGTTTCAAAAGTGGAGCTGTAGTGAACGCCTGTTTGAGTGTCGTGAATGCTTGTTCCACCTGGGGGTTCTACAACAGCATTCTGGACCCCTTTTTACCCTTCAGTAATGAAGTGAGAGGTGCTGCCTTACTACTAAAGTTTCTAATAAACCACTGATAAAAATTAGCAAATCGTAGGAAATGCTGCGGTTCCTTCACATTCTGTAGGATGGGCTAATTCAGAACTGCCTCAATTTTAGAGTTATCCATTACAATCCCATCGGCACTGACAATGTAACCTAGAAAGGAAACTCGCTGCAAGTGAAACTTGCATTTCTCTCCATTAACATATAAATGGTTCTCCAAAAGCCTAGAAAGGATCATACAGACCTGGGAAACATGGGATTCCAAGTCAGGGGAATACACTAAAATTTTTGGGAGGTAGACGATGACAAATTGTCCCACCATGTCGCGAAGTACGTCATTAATGAAGGACTGAAAAACAGATGGGGCATTACAAAGACCAAAAGGCATCACCAAATATTCATAATGACCAGTTGGAGTGATAAAGGTCGTCTTCCACTTGTCTTCTTCCCTTATCTGTACTAAATTATAGGCACTTCTCAGATCAAGTTTAGTAAAATACTTTTTTCCATGAAGCTGATCTAGGGCCTCCGGTACCAAAGGGGTAAGGAAATTTCTTAGTAAACGTGTTGAGGCCTTGATAATCTATGCATGGTCTGACCCCTCCATCCTTCTTCTTAAAAAAGAAACTCGAGGTCACCGGTGACATAGACGGACGAATAAACCCCTGAGCTAAAGATTCTCTGATACAGGAATCCATGGCTTTCAGTTCTGCTTGGGTCAGGGAATAAATCTTAAACTCGGAAGGGGCGATCCCTCTGCGAGATCAATCACGCAATCGTACGGATGGTGAGGTGGTAGTTTGGTGGTGTTCAGCTTGTTAAATACTTCCTTCAAATCAGCATATTCGGGAGGGATAGCTCCAAAACCAGAGTGGGGACTCTATGGTAGTGGAATGCAAAGAGACAGGAGAATTTCGAATGCAGTTCTGGAAACAATAGGGGGACCAAGCGGTGATTTGTAAATGGGCCAGGAGATGTGAGGGTCATGCTTCTGTAGCCATGTTAGACTGAGTATCACCAAATAGGCAGCTTTGTCCACTACTAGACTGGATATCCATTCCGAGTGCAATGCACTGGAGTCCATCAGCACTGGATTGGTGACGGTTGATACGAAGCCCTCGCCAATGGGTCTTCCATCTAGGGCTGACAGCCGCATTGGCACAGAGAGGCTTTTAGTGGTGAAGTCCAACTGTTGAGCCAGTTGACATTGAATGAAGTTCCCCTTGGCACCAGAGTCAAGTAACACTGGAACTGAGACAGGATCAGGGCAATAAAAAGTGACCTATATCGTAAAGGCCTTGGAAAACATGCCCCCCGTTGGGCTGACTCCCCGCTCGGAACAGAGTCCACTTGTTGTTCAATGTATCGCACCTTGGAATGACATTTACAGATGGGCAGGATGTGACTGGTCTCCCCGCAATATAGGCAAAGACTGTTGTGCAGCTGATGTAGCCTTTCTTCTTGTACCAGACGGTTCAAATCATACTCCATTGGTTCTGGCATGTTGATGCCCTTGGGAACAAATTCTGTTGGCCTCAGATCCCTAGAGTTGCTCATCTCTCTTAGGGCACGCAGACAGCATGTGATCTAGCCTAATAACTAGGAAGATCAACTCTTCTAAACCCAGTTCCATGTCCTTGCATGCCAATTCTGTCAGAGTTTTGGCTTTCAGTCGGTTACGGAAAGATACTAACCATGCTGGCTCGTTCCAGCTGCTTCTAGCAGTCGGCATACGGAATTCTAACAATCAGAAACAGAGCAGTTACCTTATTGTAACCTAGACAACAGCTCCCCGTTACTCCTGCCCTTATTAGGGTGGTTGAACACAGTTCTTAATGCCTGCTCAAATAGACAGCAAGATAAGGTTTGAATTCAGGGCTATACTGCCGTAGCCTAATTTAACACTTTCCCTGTCAAACGGGAAACAACAAAGGAAATCCGCGACAAGTCGCAGTTGACTGGTTTGTTGTTGAAATACAAGGAACATTGTAATAGAAACCCTTCACAAGCTGCAGGTATCCCATCAAACTTATCAGGTTTAATCACAGGGAAAGTCACTTCAGGGGAACTTGATGGGGAAAAAAAAAAAAAAAAAAAAAAAAAACAAAAAAAAAAAGCTTCCCAGGCACTCTCAGCATTTTCAGGTAAATGAACTCATTGTACTATTGTTATTAGTTTCTTGTCTTAACTGCTCCTAGTTTTTGCTTTGTTGATGTGTGAGGGCTGTCAGACTGTAGAAGTCCCTTAAACAACTGTTGAGGCTGTTTGAGGATTCTCCCCTGATTTGTGCCTGCAGGACCCAGAACTTCCATGTCTGTCATCTGCTTGGTAGTGAAGTATTCTGTAACATTACAGTCAGAAGACAGATTCGTGTAGATGTAAAACAAAGAACTCCATTTAATGTTAAGGACTGTTCCAAAGACATAGTTACAAAACAAGCATGGGTCAAAACCAGGAATCAATCCAGAAAAAGTGACATAAACAAGGACAAACCACAAACAATGCCATAGAACAAAACAGGCCAGTACCCAGAGTAGCAACCAGAAAGCCCCCTCAGTACACATGGAAAGATCACAGTAATACTACTACTACTACTACTACTACTTCTTCTTCTTCTTCTTCTTCTTCTTCTTCTTCTTCTTCATCATCATCATCATCATCATCATCACCACCNACCCAGAGTAGCAACCAGAAAGCCCCCTCAGTACACATGGAAAGATCACAGTAATACTACTACTACTACTACTACTTCTTCTTCTTCTTCTTCTTCTTCTTCATCATCATCATCATCATCATCATCACCACCACAACAACAACAACAACAACTTGGAAACACGGGTATATACAGGGATGAGTGAATGAGAAACAGGTGCTGAGAACTAATAATGAGGAGAGGCGGAGTCCAGACCACAGGGTGTGACAGCAATGTTTTGATTTATGAAGTAGAAGGTATGTGCGTGGATAATTGTGAGAGCTTAAAAATATTTGTTACTGATAAGTGTGAATATCTACTCTTAGTGATCCTAAATAGAATGCTTCCAGAATGTTCTATGCTCCAGTTGTTTATTTATGTCATGCTCCCTGGTCCAGACCCCACCTCTCCTGATTTCCCTGCACCTGTCTCTTGTTAAACCCTATAAGTACCTGTGTCTTGTTGGTGCAAAGTACTGTCATGACTTGTCCATGTGTATTGAGTGGGTCTTCTGTTTGCTACTCTGGTTGTTGACCTATTTTGTGTTACAGATGTTGTCTGTTTTGGACTGATTCCTGGTTTTGACTTGTACTTGTCTTGTGACTATGTGTTTGGAGCATTCTCTAATATTAAATGGAGTTCTTCATTTTATATCTGCATTCTGACTGCAATGTTACAGAGTACTTCACCACCAAGCGGACAGCAGGTACGGAGGTCCCAGGTACTACAGTCACGGATCTGAGGAGGATCCTGGAACGACCCTTAACGTTAAATGGAGTTCTTCATTTTATATCTGCTGCGTCTGTGTGCTGACTGCCTTGTTATGATTTAAAGTCTAATAAAAATATCTAGTTTTTGTTTTAAACTTTAACCACTGAAATATGTGTAATGAATCATGCTGGAAATAGCCAATAAATACATAAGTACTGTCTAAATGAAAATGCTTTAAGAGGGAATAAGATTGATAGAGCTGAATTTTTTTTTTTTTTTTTTTTTTAAATAAGCACTTATAGATTTGATCGAGGTGACCTGCAACCAGTGCCAGGAGTCATAGCAGGGTACACACTTGATGCATTGTCATATTCAAGACCTCACACTGAGTCACCAAATGAGCATAAGTCTTTGGAAGCTTTGCACAGATTCAAGGCTCATTGTCCAAACACCGCATTCTCCATAAGACTGGGTCTCTCATGAAACTTGTTTGTCAGTAGAATGCCCCTGATAAGCCCACTTCAGAAACAGCACATGATCACCAGAGCTAGTGTGCTATGAAACTTACTCTTCTGGGGACTTGAAAAAATATTGTTCGTTATACAATGACTACCTGCGGCAATGACAGGGTTCAGGGGTCAGGAGCCCATGACTACCTACACCTACCAGCCTCAGTAGCAAAGATGGGCCTGGATAATGGCTTTATTACCATAGACTAGCTCTGCTTTAAGAGGAACACTGTTGTTTTAAAGTAGCCACATCCACCCAGGTCACATTCACTACAACAGTACATTCAGGAGGGGTGTGCAGCTGCTGGTACTTGAATCCCCTTTCTCCCCTTCTTCACCGTTGGGAGTTTTTTTTTTCTTTTTATCTCCTCAGCTACCAGCTGGATTGTCCTATGTGATATGGTGCGGACAAGTGACTGTACAGTATGTTGGACAGCCCCACTGGGATGCAGGGTTTAGCACTGGCAGCTTTCCAATCAGTCAACACCGGAAAGCACTTTTCTCATCAGGATCCTTGATAAAAGGGACTGAGGGAAACACCAGGAGAGGTTTGTCATTGAGGCAAGATGCAGTACGACCACGTTGTGTTTGCAGGTTGCTGGCGGAGCGTGAGGTCATTATGAATCTGAAAATAGTGGTTGGGAAATCCCCACAGAGCCAGCAACAGAGGAGATGCAGAGAGCCACACAAAAGAGGGACGTGTACTGAACTCAGATTCCCCAGGTCCCAACCCTGTGCTTCCTTCACCTTTTGGTTGACATACAGGGTTACCTTCCCTGGGTCCTTAACTGTCTTTTGTCTGGTTTTTGAACTGTGAATGACTGTTCACTAGTTTTTTCTTGACTGAAATTATCTTTGGACTTGTTAACTGTGGCTAACAAGAGTACCCTAAAATGCCACAACTCTCCTCTGGTTCTTCACCAGGGTATGGCCCCTCATGCACCTCACACCTAACAGTTACTATATCTGCTGCCTAAGAAAAGCAAAGTGAGTTTTGTAACATTTTCTTCTCTATTGAAATTTATTTACTCCTTGGATTATTGTTCAGTGCTTTGTGTCACCCTGGAGGGAAAAGTGCTCAATCAAAAAATAACATTTAGGAAAGGACTAGTTTTACACTCTTTCTGTTATGAAACTAGCATCCATAATCTTTTCTATGAAGCTCACTATTGTATTATCACAAACAATTGTTTCATCAATAATTCCAACAGATTAAACATTGAAACTTGACAGTTCAGCCATACCCAGTTGCAATAAACAAAACACATTATTGATAGAAAATGCTAAATGTGTTAAACTTTTGATATAATTAGACCACACAAATGCTTAGACAGATTTAGAATTTGAATATAAGCTAGCCAACAAGGATTATGCCTTGGGATCCTTGTTTAAAAAAACAAGTGCCAACAGATGTCATGAGAATTGAAGCAATGTTTATGTTAAAACTTGAAGTAATTAGAAATTGTTGGAGTAAAAGTCTGAATAGAAAGTTTTATCACAACACAACACTGCACCACAAAATGTGGAATTTCAGCATATGACTGTCTGTCACAGTGTGTCTGTACTTTCTGGTACAGAAATCACAGCAGTACATATGTTGCCTTGGAAATATTTAGACCCTGCAGATGGACATCAGTAATAATCCAGTGGAAAGGCAAAAAGGAAAAAGTAATAACAGACTATATATATCATCAGACTTCATTACCCTTATGTCCTCTCTGAAGCACATCCATCTACCGTCTCGCTGGAAGTTGACAAACACATGCTTATGTGAGGAATCTGTAAACAGCTGGGATTATGTAGAGGGTTGAGGAGAAAATGGATTTTTAATTTTCAGTGGTCTTCAATTAGTTATATTTTTAATGTTGCTTAAAGTTAATAAAGATAAAGTCTTAAAGAGTATTTTTATTCTATTTTCATACGAGGTTTTTCAAAACCTAATCGGGGAATATAATGAGGGACTTTGGATTAACAAAAAACCTAGAAAAACTTCTGGTCTCAGTTCTGATCACAAGATGAACTGCTTCTTATTTACCATACTGTAATGGACAGGGTTCTTTAGGTAACTGCAGACATGTTAAAATTTTCTTTGTAGACCAAAAACATAGAGATATCGACAGAGATGAACTGCAGCTTTTATGACAGATATAAACTCTGCAATAACTTAGCAGTTTGGACATGCTGTGAACAGTCTGGCAGTGTTACTCCACCGTGTCTCCCATTTCAAACACTGATGATTTCAAGCTGACCACCTGAGATTTGGAGGAAAAAAAGCAGCTATCAAAACAGGTCAGGAGTGCATTCACTCACCCCAATGGCAGTTAAAATGGGAACCTGATAGATCCATTTGATGTTGCCTGCACTCAATTCCCAACACCTGCCACCACAGAGAGAAGGAAAGAAAGAGAAAGAAGGGGCCATTTCAGTTTCAAGTAAAAGAAATTTATGAATGGATTTTTTTCACAGGGATTTTTCAGTGGTCACTGGATATGACATTTTTCAGAAACTATCATGGTGGGTTTTAAAAAAATGCAAACCGATATCTCAAGTTGGCAAGGTTTAAAGTCTATAAATAACTGACAAAGGAGACCCTGAGAGGGTACTAAGCAAGGATTCTTTCTCCCATGAAACAATGTTCTGTTGTGAAGAGACCCATAGAGCAGAACACTCTGGTGGCATACAGACCAGGGCCTGAGCCTCAGATGAAGAAGTGGGTCGTAGATTACCTATCTCTCCTGGGCCTGCTCCAAAAAAAATCACTGTTCAGGCTGTTGTTGGGAGCTCTGTAAGACACGTCTATTCAAATATTCATACATCCTATACAGCCATACCTTAAAACTTCCATTTGGGTTACAAGAATTTGTGACTTTATAAGGAATTTTATTCAATACACCTTCTTCTTCTGGTAATGTGGCATTTCTTTGCATTTAGAAGTACTGAACTTGCATTTCTCACTCCTCCCAACAGTTGAGGACTCTGCGACCACAGCCACCGTGCTGTCTTCTTCAAAGTAATAACTTGGGGTGCTGCTTTGAATTTTTGGTCTCCATTACCACTGGTTTGCTAGTTTTGACTGTTATAGTCTATAGTCATGGTCCTTTTTTGATCTATACAAAAGGTATCAACCTGATTGGTGAGTGTGTATTTACATAGTTTTCACTGATTTCTTTTGTCTTTACAGTTCTACTTTCGTTTTACATTAAATGTTGAACTGATGCATAAACATTGAGTATCATGTCTATTCTTTGTAAACAGTTGTTAAGCGTGTCCTAAGTGATAGCTAAGAAACAAGTAAACGGTGTCCAATAGGCAGCCATAGAGTATTACAGAGTAATTAATGAATGGAAACTGCCTTGTTATTTTGTGTTATGATTACTGATATTCTGTCCATTTTAATAAGATTTGATAATATATTGGATGTAATCCCCCCCCAACTATGGGCGCACTGGAACACAGCACAGCCAAAAGCCATAGCAACAACCCTGGCTGGCTCCTGGGAGGTCCTGTTCGGTTAGCACACCGCAGAACAACCTCTATGCTGCAACTCCCTCTGAGTACCCCTTTGTGAACACCTAATTATTGCAGCTTCTGGAAGCAGACCTAGGAGGCTCTCCACTGCAGACAGCTGCCAAGAGTGTTTCATTCTCTTGAAGTGAGAGAACAGTCTCTCCAGTCAGCCACTTATGCCTATAGGTGTTTTGGCAGCTCAAACAAAAACCAGCTGCATTTCTATAATAATATAAATAACAATAAAAACACTATCTGCACCATCAACAACAACAACAACAATAACAATAATAATAATAATAATAATAATAATAATGTTAGCATTTATGCTGCAAGCATTCTAAATTTTAGGAGTGAGTCAGGACATGAGCAGTAATGCTAAACGTGGTAGATATGTTAAAAGATATGAAAATGTTTGTGGCATTATTAGCACGAAATGTTCAATAACAGGAAGACAGCATCAGAAATACATGTAAATATGCATTAAAGAATGCTTTTGAGGGCTATTGAAGATGGGCCTTGACTTTTCTAAGGGCTTTGAACCCCTTTTAAAAATTGAGAAAATGGGACTCAAAACAGTAACTACCTCTGTCTTACCTGGCGTCTGCCAACGTTGCCCGAACAACTGCCCAGGCTGCCACGAAGATAGCAGGGACACCTGCAGTTAGAGTAGACCCTCAGAATGACATGGAACGTGGCAAAAGGCCCTGTATAAAACATATACGCTCGGTCCTCCATGTACAAACACAACTGTAATGAGAAACTTGTGTGTAACTCAATTTGTTCATAACTCCAAAGATGCAATCAGTAAAATGGGAATGATACATACAGTATCTCTGAGCTTATTAATGGTTTAAGTTCTTTGAATATCACTGAGAAAGTTATAATAAATAAATACTCTAACACTTTCATCCATCCATTATATAACCTGTTTTCCAGTGAAAACAGATGATTTAGGGTAGGGTACTCCCTGGATGTAATGCCACTATATTGCAGTTTGACAATTTTACTCTGTTATTTTGCATTAATTTCAAGCTACATTAAAATGAAAATTTATTTAAATTACTGAAAAGAAAATGGACACTTTATTTTCTCCATTTTTCTACATAATCAAAAAAGCCTAATAAATCAAATGCTGTATAATTTATTTCTGTTTAAGGTTATTAAAGTTATGCTGTCTGTTTTGTTTTGGCCACTCCACATTGCAGTCTTTTAAATTAATTTTCTTTCATTAAATTTTTGTAGCAAAATTTTAAATTGTAATAATTAAATTGTGGTTACAACAGTTAGCATTGTCTAACCTTTTGCGTGCTGCAGTACTGTGCTAAGAGAGGAACCTTAAGCATGTATTTCACTGGTGAATAAAACTTTTTCTCTGCTCGGTCCAAGTGCACATTGTAATGTATTTGAACATAGTACTATTGTTTCCACGTTATATGATATTTAAATTGTAAGATAGAGGCAACGCTTACAACTAAAAATGATAAGATTTTCTTTCAGTTAGCAGTGGGGCGCTCATTGTTTCACAGGGCATATTTTAGTACATATGTCACACTAATAAACTACACGGAAGACTAAGGATGCCCATAACCCCATTACAACATTTCGGAAGCATCCCTCAAGACAGTGATGAAAAATATGCATTTCAAAGGTGCCTGCATACTGCTCAGCTGGACACAGTACCTCAAACAAGGAAAGGAAACAGGCTCAGACAAAACAAATGCTCCCTGCTGTGGAGGCACGATGCAGCGATATAGTGGAAAACAATGACAAGTATATGCATTGATGATGCAGACACATCATGTTCACTTGCTTGTTGAATATTACAGATTCAGACACAACATCTGTGACATTCCCTTCATTCCAGTTTATTGCTTTCTATTAGTTATATACAAATAGACTCAAAAACAGTAAGAATTGACACACCCCTCTTGACATTAGAGACAAAAGTTTTTGGGGCTTTTCCATTTATGTGGTCACCAACAGTTGGCATGGACCTGACAGCCACGACAATATCAGTTCTCATACAGACCAATCTGAAGCCCATCCTGGAAGCTCAGAGTATAGTTTACACCCAGGACAGAGAACCATCCATCACACACTCACAACTCTAGGGCAATTTAGAGCTGCCAGTTCACCTAAAACACACATATGTGAACTGAGGAAGGAAACTGTACCACTTGGAGGAAACCAGCATGAACATGGGGGAAAAATGGAAACTCTACAAAAACTGAGCTAGATCCAAACTCAAGTCCGAACACAAAATACTAGTACTATAAGACACCAGTGCTACCTACTGCTTCTCCATGTAACACTGTGACAGTAAAAGCAAAAATAAACAAACATGCGGTTTACATAGTAATAGGGAATAGCTCAAGTGTAAAAATCTATTATTTCCTCCTTTTTAATGACCTTTGATCCAGTTAAGGAGGCCCACTGAGACCCAGCCCTAAAAAGTTTTAGCTCTAAGACAGGGTAATTTTTGATGAGACCCCAATCGCACATATCTACAGGCATCCAGAGGAAAATCAGATGAAAAAAGAACAAGGAAACTCCATCCAGCCATCAGGAAGTTGGAAAGGATGGTCATACATATACAAGAATTTATACCTAAGGCCATCTATCAGGAATCTTAATGGAGAAAGTTACGAACAATTACCTCTCTATTTTGAATAATACAACATATCACACCTGAGCATCAACATCATTATTTACTGCTAAAATTATTTACTAGTCACTGTCTCATCCTCAAGGGGTTCAGCAATGGTCTTTGGTTGGACACGCTTTCTATATGAAAGAGCATGAGATGTATTTGAAACTCACTGAATCTAATGCGGCCTCTGCTGGACATATTTTCTTAACTGTAGGTTCCAGTTCTTTTCCTCTGTTGGACATGTCTGCTTAATGAAACGTTTGCCCCCAGCAGCCTCAAAACCCCCCACTGCTCATGTTCTGTGCTTTGATTAAGCCAAGCAACAGGAGGGGAACTATAGGAATACAGGAATATCAGCACGAGTACATTGAAGCAGAGGTCATGGGGTGCATCCTTCTGTATAAAGACCTAATTTTATATGCAGCCAGAAATTTCAGGACCACTAGACACAACGCTGACTAAAACATAGTGAGCTGTTGCCATGGGAAGAAAAAACCAATGAAAGGAATGTTTCTCAAGCCCGCTAATGCTTAAGAAGAAGTGTTATGCCTTTAAATCAGAACAGAACGGACATTTTGAACATCTTAATTGGTACATACAAACATTGTTCAGTTTAAATTATTTATATAAAGTGCCCTGCCCAGTGTACTTGCACCAAAGCACACTATGGTGGTGTCCCACAAAAGGAGAGAGCTCATGGGCTTACCCCATCCGACCATGGTGAACCACCACAGATACTTGGTGTCAGAAAAGAAGGCCATGAAGATGAGGCTGTGGAGGTACAGCCCTTCCACCAAGATCCAGTAGTAGTTGGTTGCCAAAAAGTAGATGAAAAGCAGGACTGTGATCTTGCAGCCAATCTGTGGAACAAACAGAGATGAGTCATTCAGTGGCCGATCACATCCCTTTGTGCAGTTAAGGTTAAGTTAATCACTTGGCAGAGTGAATGTTCAGTCGTGTTATTTCTGGCCCAAAAATTATCCATTTTAACAAGTGGGCAACTGTTCAATATTGTAAGAGGTGTCACTGAGCAGAGCGTTAGAGGAGATTGGTATAAGGATCTGTCTGTGATCTTCAGTACTTATAGCAGTAGGTGCAAACCACAGGTACATGAGCAACTAAGCAAAACACAATTTCTTCACTGTGAGAAGAAAGGTGCTGAGTGCCACAGTTTATTTAATATCACACCTAAATTAGTAAGGAGAGCTGCAGTATTTGGCATTGCCTCTTGCCATCATAGATATGAGCAGACTTTTACATATTGTACACAGAGAAGCTGACAGCCAGAACATATTTGATAGGTATGCTGGTGATGCTGGACATATGGTTTCAATCAGAATTGTGGATGGTGCACTGGTTTCAAAATAGTCTCTTTCTCTCAGCTCACTGTCAACTGGTAGCCCCTCAGTATGACCCCTTAGTACATCCAACACAATCACAGCAGTCTGTGAGTTAGCAACACATTATCCAAGTGAAATATCTTACCAAATGATTGTTTTGCACAAGTTTTAAATGAATATTTACATGTACTATATGTCCTGTGTCTGGACATATTCCTTCAAGCTTGGCCTTGGAAATATCATACATAAACATTTATAGACCAAAGGTTTACTGTAATTTTCCTTTTACTTCATTGTCTTATTCAGAACTAATTGCTTTGCTACATAATTTTTACTTCCTTGGGAAACTGCTGGGAACTGGCTAGATTCAAAATATAGGCCCACACTATTATTACAGTCTTAGCTGTACATAAGTATGACACTTGTGTTGCATATCAGTGATGACCTCAGTTTTAGCATGAAATCAATAATTCAACAGCATATTTTTGACATGTGTAGTAAAGGTTGTATCACTGGTTTAAGTCCATATGTATTTACAAGTGAATCATTTACAAATCATGTGATTAGAAATACCCTCTTCTTGAGTAACAGCTTGCATAAATGTAAAAGCATTTACAATATTTAAATTGATCATTACACTTTAATGAAAAAGGTAACATATATTTATTAAATCAGGTCTAGCAAACACACTAGAAAATTAGATTTTTTTCCCCGATTTTTTCAATTTATTAGGGTTACCCTCAATGAAACCCTAACCCACAATGTTCTTCTCAGATTCTAATAACTAGGATCTTACCGAGGAAAAAAGTTGGTTGTCACAACTTAAAATTTGAGCCATCTAAAGTATAGGATTGATATGATATTTTTGTTACATAGTTGTATTTGTAACTGTAACTTTATATACATTTCACCAGATTTTACATATGTCCTTACCATTTTTTCTTATATCTCCTGTTCTTGTAAAATTTATCAGTGTCTGTACCAAGGACCTGTTAACAAGGCTTAAACTACAATATAGTTGCATAAATAAATGCAGCACATTATTAATCTTTTCAATGAATACGCCAGTAATCTATTCAGTATTCTCAACATGACTCTTAAAAAAATAGATACGACTCAAGGTAAAGCTTTCACTTTTGGAATCTTCAAATGGTCTGAAAGACATACACAGCATCTGTCTTCAACAAAACTGTTGTGCATATATCCACACTTCAGCAGTAAAGATCCTGCAGCCCTACCTGGGCCCTGAACAAGTGCTACCTGGAAAGCAGGCAAATCCAACCACTCTCCTCTGCGTGGAAAACCAAATAGGCGATGAGTGAAAACAGTGTAGGGATGACCCGAGAACATAAGAAACAATCAGATTTTTTGATAATTCTCTCATCTGATAAATCTCTGGGTGCTTGTGCTCCCTACATCTGTTGCTGTCAGACGCAGAGCTGATTATGTTGTATTGCATCTACGGGTTAAGCCCTCTTGTTCTCACGCTTCCTCTTTTGCTGCATTCCACCTACCCTCTTTTATTCATTTCATTTAAAGCACCAGGTTCTGCAATGCACTGCTGGATGCCATTTGACATTCCTGCAATTATTTTCATATATTCAGTAAAATGCACAGATTCAGAGAGCCACACCCAAAGTAATACAAACACACTCGATGATAAGGCACAGGCACTTACTCTTAAATTAGACAATGAATTATTTACATTAGGAGGTCATTCTGAGTAACATTTTGATATGTTGTTGTTCGGTGAGAGGAAAAAGTAATTATCTATTATGATCTCAAATTGCAGCACCAAAAAAAAAGATGCTGACACTGGCAGCTAATAGAAAACTATGAATTTTCTTCCAAGGGGCAACAACATTAGTCAGGTCATGCACATTCTAATGTAAGTGGTTAATAAAACATGAAAGTAGGCCATCATACAATTACTCGGAGTGCTGCTGCTTGATAAGGACGGGCCTTCAGGGAGAGTATTTTATACGAGTTTGTGATTGGAGGTGTGTGTCAGGCCAAAAGTGTGTCTGCAACAGCATGACTCGCTGTGATTTCCTCCTGTCAAGGCCCTGTTAGGCACTTCTGCAAACAAGCCACTTGAGGCACCTCCAGGGAGCTCCACAGCACGCTCAGCATTATGGGACATCCACACAAGAAGAGGAATAAACATGGAGGCGTTATGTTGAAAGCAGCTTTTCTGAGAAGCGTGTAATGCCCATTTTTAGCCTCTTGCTATCACTGACTCTAGGGGCGGTCTTCTCTGCATGCCTGCTGTGTTTTTTGCTATTTGATGTGCTTCAAAATGGAACTACAGTGCTGCACAGCACAAGCCAAGAACTGCCCTATCTACAAAGTGCATATGTTCTGTGGGTTACGGAACATCAGTTTACACTGAGTCCTTGTGGTGTAAACATTCCAGTTATAAATATTTGAAGGTACAAACATTTTTCATCTTATTTATTTTGTTACCTTTAATTGGATTTTATTATCTGGTTTCAGATTTTCATTGTTGAGCAAACAACACCTGTATTTCTGCAAACAGATATTAGTCTGCAGTCAAGAGCACCAAAACAGCATACAAATGTGAGTGTTTGCAGCTCCCATGTGGTGTCTTGCATGTGGATCTGTAACAAGTTGACAAATCCTGCATGTTTTTTGGGCAACAGTTGGCACTGAATAGAAGTCTGTTGAGACAATGGGTTTATTCTATTATTTTTCATTTTTAAGTTTTCATTTTAATAGGGATCAAAGATAATAAAAAATGTTCAACATCTTACTGCATGCTTTTTTTATTTTAGTACTATCTGAGAATTTTACACTAACTACCCAATGAATACATAACGATATATCTGTTTTATTATGGTTTTACTGATTGTAGCACACAATAAAGCCAACTGAAAGGTGCCATATGCTGAAGAATGTTGCACATATTTATGCAACAAATTGATTCCGTTGTGTCCTCAATTGAAAATGAGACATGTGGTTGGTATTTAAGGTCAAACACAATTAAATACTTTCTCCTGACACTATTGTCTATTACATAAGTTATCATTTAAGCCCAGTAAGTGGCCAGCAAACATACTGATTCACTATTTTGAATAAACTCTTGACACACTGAATAACAACATGGGCAGGGTCATCACTGCGACAGTTTGGTCAGCCATGAAAGGTCTTTATACTCAGAGGAGGAAATGTTACTCACATACTGAGACTTATCCATGGGCATCACAGAAATGGTCCTGAAGTTGTCCATGAGAACTGCATCAAATTCCTGAAGTCCAACACTGGCATGGACCACTTTATCCTTGATGAAGATGCTGACAGCCCTCAACATGAAGGACACAAACAGGTGCATGTGGATGTAGTTCCTAGTGCAGTGCAGACGCCTGGGGAGATAGACCGCATTTAAGAATAAAGCTTTAATTCTTTCACGTTTAAACTTGTTGCTGTCAATCCCAAAGGAAATGGAGACTCAGCATTTGTTTAACTCATGGGACGATCTGCTAGAGTCTGTTGACTGAATTTCGAGCTCATTTAATCATGACAGTTATTTTTTTTTAAATGGAGAGACAACATACATATCCTCATGTGGGGCTATGCAATCTGGACTCTAATCTATCTGTTCCCATTTAAAAACCTTCCAAAAGCCATCTGTTTACACTTATAAATATATTTATAAAATTAGTTATATATATTTATAAAACTTACACACCTGTGACATCCATTGCTATTTGTCAAAATAGTATAACTACTAAAAGTAAAAAATAAATTACAGTAGCTTCTTATTTTTCTTCTCTTTTCTCTAAGCCACTTATTTCCATTTTTGAAATATTGTGTGTGTGTGTGTGTGTGTGTGTGTGTGTGTGTGTGTGTGTGTGTGTGTGTGCGTGCACATGCATCCGCGCATGTGAGAAAAAGCTAATGTTGGGTGAATGAATGTATTTAGCCATACAATTAAGGGTCACAGGGAGCTGCAGCATATCTTCCATGCAGAAAGGTGAGGTAAACCCTGGATGAGACACCAGACCTCAGATACTAATGGTACTTCAGATTTGCCGACTTATCTGAAACAAGTCACTGTGTGAGGAAACTGGAGCACTAGGAGGAAGCCCATGCAAACACAGTGCACACAAATCTTTGTATGTGTGAAGCTCAGTCTCTGTTTGTTTATTTGTTTGTCTGTTTCTCTTTATTCACGGCTTTGTGTTTCAAGCCACAGACTGCAATGTGGCACATGGGGACTTCTGACCTTAAATGAGGTTTTAGCATAGTCAAGTTCATTAGATGCCAGAAAGGCCACTTATTATTTTGAAAATTTTAAACTTGGTCTCTGACAAGACTTGGAGAAGTAGAAGTCGTGACATCACATGCAGAGTGTATGTAAAGAAATAGAAGGATTTTCTCACTGCACACGCATACACATGTTGATGTATATGGTGCTGATGGATTTCCTCACTCTATGCACGTGCGCACACACACACACACACACACACACACCCCTTGAGACAGATGTTATTGTTTTGGTAACTCAAAAAAGCACCATGATACGTAAAAAGAAGAATGCGGGGCTAAATTAGTGTGATTCATATAATTTCAGTTTAGCTGTGATTAGCATAAAGTCAATCAAGAGCGTGAAATGAAGACAACAGTGCTCTCAAATGGAGTGTATTGCAGAGGTAAATACTTCATGGCATGAACTCACTCACAGCCCCTCATCCTGCAATCGTGCTGTTAAAGTACAGCAGCATCTACATATAATGAGCCTTGCCACTGTCCTGTGCCTGACTGTTGACACTGAGTAGCAAAAAATGCAACTGTGCAAATAGGGGAAACATCAGACAAGTATCACTGAAAGATACTGTATGAAAACAACACTGCAGTTATTTTCTCATAGCACAAGTATCAACGTTAGACTTCTTTAGTTTGCGTTATAGTTTTCTTGAGGCAAGCAGATCAGCATTAACACTGCTCCCCTTACTGTAGCAAAATAAACGAATGCATGCATACAATACTAAACACGAGCTTGAACCTACCTTTATAAATTAAAAAAAAAACCTTCTCAGCAAAGCCATAATGATACTATATCTGAAAAAAAATCCTGACTTTGGAGGAATGCTCATAGTATGAATATCTAATAAATAAATGAAAGCAATTTGCATGAATGCCACATTAAAATTAACAGCTCAAATTTTCTGAAACCACTCACTCCTCCTGGGTTGTGGGTTTGGACAAGAGTTGGAATTTGGTCCAGTCTGTACAGAGTTTGTTTGTTATCCTGAAGTTTTGTGTGGGTTTTAATCTGAGTGCTCTGGATTCTTCCCACAGTCAAAAATGTGCATTACAGGTAATATGGGGACGCTATAATACCTGTACTGAGTGTGTCCGTGTGAGTGACTATGCATGATTTACTAGCAATTGGATTGTATCCTGTTGAGTGGGTACCATGGCTCTTGTCTTAAGATTTGGGGATAGGCTGCAGATCACACTGAGAATCACACGTGGTTATCATTAGTGAATGAATGAATTAAATTACCCCTTGTGTGTGTGTGTGTGTGTGTGTGTGTGTGTGTGTGTGTGTGTGTGTGTGTGTCTTCTACATGTACCTGAAGTATCCAATGATGAAGATGGCAACAAGGAGAGAGCTGAAGGAAACAGCGTAGCCCACAGTGTACATGACATAGAGTCGCTCAAAAAAGTCCTGCTGAAAACAAATAAAAACTGGAATAAAGGTGATAGAAACAGTTGCAGTGGCAGCATTTGCACATTTTTATAAATCTGAGGTTCTGTTTATGTGGTCAGAGTCACTGGGCAAGGCTTCTTCTAAGTCAAGGACGAAAAAAGCAAAAAAGTTTACCTACCTTCCCTCCCTCTTGGCCAGAGTGAAGGAATCTCAAGCAATCTGAATAATTAGCCCAGGTCCGGTTTAAGGTCTCCACAAAAACCCAGGAACCATTAATATCACATTTCCTATATGCATGGCCTGGGGTGCATATAAACACACAAAAACACAAGCAGTTTTTAATGCACATCCACAAAGCTGTACTTAGTGTCATGGCAACAGAGTATAAAATTCCTGCTCACACAATGAAATAAATTTAATGTAAATATCTTTTGACTTTTGGGACTGATGACAAGGCATTAATTGAGAACCATTGTCTGTGGCATTCCTTATCATAACCTTTTTTTATTATCGATTGATAATGGAAATGCTGAGTTTGGAAACCCCTGTTATCAAAATCCAAAACAAAATGCGAAGAAGCAATGAACGAGTAAGGTTGACAGTCAGCTGCTTTAGATGTACACAGCAGTAAAATCAAAAATGTTCATTTAATGCCTGTTTTTGCCCTGTACAAAAATTGGAATGGCATAAAGTAATGAAAGCACTATAAAAGTTTTCATTTTCAAATAAAGTAACAAATGAGTCTTAGACAACTGTAATTAATTTCTTAATTTCTTGTGAACACTAAGCTCACCAAAATGCAGTTGTCAGAAGCAAACCTTTGTTCTGTATGTTAAATGTTCTACTGCTGTCTTATTCTGTTCCTCACAAACAGCATGAGGCCATTGTTGACTATAAGTAGGGTATCTTCAAAAGTCAAAAGCTGAAGATCTCAATTATCTTATTTCCACTGTTTTCTGTACTTCAGTTTTGGCTCAGTTCTGCCTGTGTGCCCTGGTGAAGAGGTGAACGATACCTTTATGGTTAAAGTCGTAGACATATCTAGGGCAGGGGACCTTTGTCACAGTGCCAGGAGAGCCCTGTGGCCAACAGATCAAGCCATCCCACCCAGGTGGGCAGATGTCATCTAGATGCAAAGGAGAAGAGAAAGTCTCAAACTATGTTGGATATAGTTAAAAATATTTCTTACTTTGATTATTACCATTGTGAAATGAGAAATTAAGGTTTTTCTACAGTAACATAAAACAAAGTATAGATGGTAATTAATAATACCACTCAAATAAGTTGTAAGGTTCTGAGGAAGGAAATAATCAAGCTTTTGAAAGAGCATGAACAGTACACATTGACTCATTCCAAGCTTATTAGCATACCGAAATGTCACAGACGGTAGATAGTGAAAGGTTTATTGACAAGAAGACCAGAAAATATGGCAGCATTTCCACAACTGCAAAAAGTAATTGGGCTTAGATGGTACTCTTGACAGAGGATGAAGAATACCTTTGGTAAAAGGTTGATGGTGCTCTTGGTACAGGGTGACGGATATTCTTGGTATTTGGTAAAAGGAGTTAGCCAGTAGGACTCAGTGTTGGTAGTACCTTATGTCCATTTGTTCTATGACAATATAACCTAATAATGAATTCTTAAGGAGGGGTGCTGAAGGGCTGCTGCTGGTGGCCATAGAATTACATCTGTCAACACCCATTGTTAGGAAAAGAGATGGCAATTGAGGCTATACAGGCTGGTTGACTTTGTGTTCACTGGGGGATGAGGCTGGTGGAGGACACTGTGTCAAATCTTTCAGAATCTGACAAGTCTGAGACTGGAACTTGGCAACATCTGAACTCTTTATGTCCCTGGAAAACAACTACTCCAGGTATAGTCTAGATGTATGCAGAACTCAGGGATATTCTGTGCAAGCCAGGCATTTTGGTGTTTGCTTCTCACCCAAGAGCCTGGTTTGGGGGCCAAAGAAAAGTCCCTGCAAATCTCATACTGTTGTACTGTGCAGGAACGTCAAACTAGGCCACACAGTGTCCCGGCGTCATCACCTGGGATTTGTGAGTGCTTCACCATTTCAAAAGCGAAGGTAGCTAGACCCAACAGTCAGTTGGACATAGTGTCATGACACCGTATGCTCACATTACAGCAAGTGCAATAGTTTCAGCTTTGATGGAGCCTCAGCAGATCTCCAAAATGTCACATGGCTTAGGCCTTTTTATCAGAGCTGCCCGATAAGCCTTAAGCAATGTGAATTGCACTGCAAGCTTAGCCAACTGCCAGATAAGCTTTTTTGAGTAGGCGGAACCCTGGAATTGCTTATTTGATTAGAACGGTTCTTTTAGCACGCCAAGCAATGACTGCAGAACGAGCAGAGCACACAAGTAGCCATGGAGTTTTTAAGCAGAGATGCAGCATATCTGTCCTCCTCAGAAGTATCCGGTTCATGACACCCAAGGACCCTGAGATCATAAGAGGAATGACCAGGGAGAACACACATCACACTTTATGGGGAAAGGGAAAATGAATGGTAACTCATCAGAAAGGTTATATTGCACTACAGAAATGTGGTGTTTCCTGTCATTTTTCAGTATGAGCCTAATTTTATCGAAAGATTAATAATCCTTGGAGGATTTATCTTCAGCACTGGAATACACAATCTCTAGTGCATTTAGTTGTAGTGCATGATAACTGCACTCAGTTGCATAAATGTCTGAATTAGTTGCCTTTAGTCTCTTAAGTTTCCCTTTAAACTATGAAATAAGAAAAACTGCTTTACACAAAGCATTTTAAATGTTTTCCTTAGCTAATGTAATTCAAAAGAACGTATGGACATGACTTGATATTAAAGCTTTAGTTTCCATGAGATGATGTTCCTTTCATTGCAAATATAGGTCAAATTATTTTATTTTCTCTCTACCATTTACATTTAAAACACTTTTTCCTACTATCGGTTTTTAGATTTAATGAAATTCTTAATAGGGTCTAAGGCCTAGAAAAGGTCTGACATAGAGGAATAAAGAATGCAAACGTGATTCAGCAAAATCTTCAGTCAAAATTAGATCAAATCTAAAACAAACAAGGTGACAAATTATTTAACTACCCAATGAAACCTAAGGATAGTGCCAATGAAAATTAGAAAAATTAGGCCATCATTATTACTCCAACAAAAGAGTTTTACTCTTATTACAGTAGTAAGGGTTTTCCACCGTCAATAGACTGTGTAGTAAAACCAGACAGAAGTCCATTGTATAAAACTGAATTTTAAATTCTCTACTTTAGACAGAGGTGTGAAGACAGGATGTGGCTTACCAACAGCCTCTATGAGAAAACCTTCAGAATTATCAAATCATTTGTGAACTGGATTTGTATTTCTCTTTTTACAATCAGATCTATTACTAATTTGCATCTCTGAAGAATATCATTTATTTTTCTAGCTCTGAAGCAGTAGGCAGCGCTGTGGTTAGAAGTGCTGCCTTGCACTTGAGCACATGTTTGAACACCACCTCCTGCTTTAATGTGCTTGAGAAAGCTACTTATTCTACTAGAGTAAAAACCACCCTGCAGAATAAAAGGGTATGTCATTGCATTTCTTCAAGGTGAGAATCTCTTTCTTTACAGTTATTGCTAAGTTCTCATTTTTTGGTTTTCTCCATCTGAAATACTTTGACCAGTTTCAGGTGGCTATTACTATACCACAGTCACTTAGGATTTAACTATTATTGTCTTATGAATGTTGCTGTTGTTCAGATGAACTTTGTCTATAGCAACTCTGTCGGAATTGTTACATTACATTTGTGTTTCTGAGAGTACAGGGCACCAGTTTGATAGGAAAATTTTAAGGAAATTTGTGCAACTCATTTAACTCTTTAGAGTCATATAAAAGGAGAATAAAACAAGGTTTCTTATGCAGCTGGGCACTCGTTCTTAGTTGCAGGAGACTATATAGGATAAGTTAATGTGATCTAGGCAGTAAGCTACAAATGCATGGTTGCAAACAGCTTGTGAGTGTGAAACATAATAACAGCTTTGGGGTCAGTAATACCTGAACAATGACTATCATTGGCAGGAGATGAAGTATCGTTTTAAACAGAGCATGGCTACCAGCTGCAAGAGAATAGTTTCAGACAAGAAAGAACCAGAAGGTGTGCTGTCAGTGGGCATTATAGTTTGCACCCCACATTTATGCTTAGCCTTTAACAACAGGATTCAATGCCAGGCAATGAGCTCTAAAGGAGCTGGAGTCCATAGCAAGGAAAAGGCAATGCGTGGGAGGAAAAGTTTAACAAAAAAATAAATTACTGAGTGCCAAAACTCAAGCTAAACTAGAAACTGGCTCTGAAACTGCATTTACAAAAGACAATATGGAATGGAAACCTGTAGCACTTAGCTTTTCATATCACAAAGACAGAGAGGAGACAATTAGCAGATCCAACAAAGAGCTCGTATCTGCTAACAAAGTAAACAGGCACATCTGGGAAGGAGCAAACATCCATAGGTTCTACTGTGATGCCAAACTTAGCTAAAATAGAAGAAAGATGAAATAACAGAAGTGATAGGCATGGATTTGTGAATTGTTACACATCTGATTTTTGTCATAAAAAGCACGTGCACTGCGATGTAAAAGTTCCTTTCAAATCAGTCAGCCTTTGTGCAATGCTTTGAGCACAGTGTGGGGCCAGAAGTACAACAAGAAAGAGCAGTAGTGATTTTTCCAAAGCAACACCAAACTGAGAGTGACTGTGGAAAGAGAATGCAAAAACAGTGAGTGTGCTAAGAGCAGAGGTGGGAAATAACACATCACATTTACTCAATTACTTATATTTATTTACATTTATGGAGAAACTGTATTTTTCATAGTACTTTTTCAACTTCAACCTTACTTATCATTTTTTTGCTTTCAATATATGTTAATTTTCTCTCATTAAAACTAATCAAGTCACTCGTAATGCAAATTATTTGTAACACATTCTCATCTTGTGTGGATTACACTGGCTCTTCTCAGTTGGCATTGAATCCTTAGAAACACCTCCTCATTGTCAGCTGACTTCTGTGGATTTCTTTGGCCACTGTCAAACATCATTTAGTGTTTTTTCCTAGACTAACAGCCTTGGACAATCAATAGCCTCACCACAATCTATATTTATGAAGAAACTAAGTGATATATAACTCATTTGTTATTTACCTCAGTATTACCCACAGCAATTTACAACTGGTTACTTATTTATAAGAGAGGGTACTTATGCTGGGGCAGTTTAGGGTAACTACATTGTTCAAAGGCAACACAGCACCAGCAAGAGGAAACTTAAATCGTGTTTAACCTTAAGGTTTTGCCTTTACATTGAATTGCTTCAGTAAAATGCCCAGCAATATAAGCAGGAAATACGAATGAGACTGACCATTTGTAAATTGCATTCGACAAAAATGTGCGCTATAAATGGGAAAGGAATAGTGTAAATGTTCTCAAATGTTAGTGGTTTGAGATGTTGCACTGAAGTAAAAAGACAATAATTTAAATTTCTTGAACAAGGTACACTGAACTACCCAGCTATATAAATCGGTAAATAACTGTAAGCTGCTTAGTGTTTAAGCCTACTATTGTAAGTCATATTGCGCAAAGGTGTCAGTTAAAGAAGGGTTAATAATAAAGTTGTCTGGCTTTTATTTACTCAATAAGATTTTTCTGACAGTTACTTTTTCATACTGTTTGGTCATTTAATTTTCTTTGACAGCTCTGCCAACCTCTGAGTAAAAGTACAAATGGATAACACATAGGGTCTGAACCAACAACTTCAGGTAGTGTTCCAAACTAAAAACGGAAGAACAGCAGTCAATTTTCCTTCGTAAAATTACTATTATACATGTCCCTCCATCAATGAACTTTCTTATTCATCATTCATAACATCCAATTTCTCCTGCTCCAGTGGGAATAAAAGAGGCACTGAAGTAGGATTAATGACACTGATTAAATACACTCACTCTCTGGCAGGATTTCAGAAGTGAGTCCCCTTCATGGCATTTCGCTAAAGTGGATTAGCGCTTTCCCCCCATAGGATATTTCCACACTGTTACAAGCTCTTTAATTTGCTATCTCTGCTCTATGCTATTTGCCCTAAAGCATTTCAAAGACAGACTGCGATGATAATCGGTATTAACGTCTGTCTTTCAAGGCCCCTCTCTTCTGATGTCTTTTAATTATAGAGGCCAGTTTTGACCATGAACCAAAAACCTCTTGTCTTTAGTAATTAATAATGAACTGGAGAAAGCCACTTGCCACATAGCTGTATAACAGGTCCAAATACCATACCAACAGCAGAAACATCACAGTCTTAAGCAAAAAAGTACTTTATGAAGCAACGTGGCAGTGATAAATCAGCTCTGAGAGTTTTCATGTTCTTCCCAACAGTGAAAACTTAATTCACTGCAGTTAACTTACAATCTTACAATTTAGATCTGAACAATATAGACAAGGAAAATAAAGCATAGATACAGGTAAGACTGAAAGAAAGAAGCATGAGAAAGCAACCTATATAACCCACTGACGTTACACTCTCAACTAAATCAGCACCACGTTTTGAGTGTCAGGGCCTTGCAGTGGCTTTCAGGACGGGTTAAATTGCTGCAGTTACTAATGCATCATTAATACATGACAGGACCAAACAAAGGTTGTGTCCCACTGCAGCAATGCTTTCATATTACATTCATGTGACCCCAGCTGTGTTGGTTACACTTCCAATTAAAGATGTTGCAACCCACTGGTAGCAGCTGACAGCTATACCTATGAGAATGTAAATCATCTAAACACATCATTGCTAGAGGTTCCACCTATTACTGAATGCCAAATAGTAACAGAGCAGAGATGCTTCTTTCCAGGCAAACTGAGATCACTTGTCTCAACTCTGGGGAACAGTTCAGGAAAGATGGGGGCGAACCACACTACTGGTCAATTCACCCTGCTGTAGTAAAGATTAAAACCAGGGGACTCTGCCTCGGAGTTTGTGAAACTGGCAGATGTGGGGGTGAGATCTGCTGCTCACATCTTCCCACTGAGAGGAGCTGATTATTCTGGCAGCCCCTCCCCCACTGTTCACTGTGTTCAAACATCTCATCACCCACATAAGTTTTGCACTAACCTGGTATACAAGACATATCGAGACATACAGTGATCTATTATGTGGTCCATGTCCTCAAGGTTTTGTGATATTCAGGAGAGTATGTCAGTAACACCAGTATCATTCAAAGGGGATGCCACAGCAAACAATGACACCTCCTCAGCATGCATACCACACTCTGGCTGTCTTCGGTCTGATTCTGACCGGTAAGCGAAAAAAACCTACAGGTTCTCTGCAACTCACCTGCACGAGCATGTGAAGACACATTCTGGAGACACTGAACTTTAACATCGTATAGGAGGTACACCTGTTCTTGGGCTGTGATGCCACCATCAGAGCCTACCTGTAGGGGACAGCAGTTGGTCAATGTTGGTGTGACTCACATTCAACGTGCCACTCATTGGGCCATATGAAGCAGTGCACTTATAAAAGCTGTCGTAGGAAGGCACGCTTCACTGCATTTAATACTTTTTACAAGAGAACACTATTATTCTAAAATGCCTCGGAAATAGTTTGATGTATCATGATGGTGCACACTATAGTGGGGTGCCTCATATTGCCTGGACTGCGATCAAGGATAATTTCCCCTTTCATTCTTTATGTAGTTTTCACAGTCTTGCGATTTCTTCCAATAATCCAGAACATGCAAGTTTCTACAGACTCAGCTGGATTCAAAGCCATGATGGAAGAGCCCAGATTTAATTTATAGGCCTGACAATTTTTATATGCATATGGTATGTATAAACAAGCCAAGTGTAACAGTCTTGTCTGTTTTTAAGACTATTTTAAGAAAATATTTAACCTATTTATATTCTAACATACATGAAAGTAGTTTTACTCCACTGTAAATAAACTGTAAAATAATACTCCCTTCAGCATGATACAACTCTTCTTACATAAGGTCAATTAAGCATTGAACACTGACAGGCGTTATACAGTACTTTTCAGGTACGACATATCAGCTGTCTTTCCTTTTGGATGTTTGTGTAAGGCTTAAACTTTTTTACCTTTATTCCCAACTATATCTAATATCACTTTTGGAACACCACAGCATTGTGTACTTTCCTATGCAAAAAATGTGTCTCAGTTTTACAAGTCCCTTATGTCAAATGTAAAGTAAAGTCTCTTTTGAGATGTTTCTTATACACACAACAGCAGTAACCCTACTGTAATCTGAGCCTGTAAATGTGCTAAAAACAGATTTTTAAAACAAAGGTTAAATCTCATTGACAACAATCTCTCTTCCTGCATTTCACATAAGTGATCTGTTGCTCCTAGAAAACCTAGATGTGTAGCTTTACTGTGTTATGTTTAAACAGATTTACGATACCCCGGACTAATGAAGGCTTTCACACCCTTTATTTTGTAATTGTTGTTGAAAAGCCTGTTAACACTTTTTTCCAAAGGTGGCATAAAAACAAACATGAAAATATTGAGTGGCATTTTGATTGCCTGCATGGATGCAACAAGCTTTTTGAAAATCATTAGTAGGAGAGCAATGTGATAAAAGCTGTCTCTGCTGCAGACCCAGCTTGTCCTACATGCAGAGGAATGAGGAAGGACATTTCCTTTGAAACTTACTAAGCTCTACCCACGCAAAACAAAGTAGTAAGCAACCTCTTTGAAGAACCAGGGCTTTCAGCTTCAAAAGGGTGACATGCATTTCCACAGAAGACCTCATGTGTTCGACTCACAAGGCGATAGGATTTTCTCTTCCTTAATAAAAGCTATTTTCTTTTCTCCTTAAATAGATTCCACATAACTTATTATTATTCCAATTCTTCTCGTGGTCTTTTCTATATAGTCCAGAAAACCTTTTTTGAGTTTTTATTAGAATGTCTGTTTACCTCCAGTATTAGATGTTCTATTTAGCTATGAAGGAACATTATATCACAGGGACATGCTAATGTAACAAACAGTTATTCCTGACTGATTTAGCCCAAAAGGGGGTCTGAAAAGTATTATAGCAATATACTTACAAAGGAAATAAAGCAAAGTGCAGACTGTGATGCCCACTTCACGCTACAAAGAGTCTGAACTGTGAATGCCAATATGTTCTCAGAGTGTTCATTATTCATGTTGAGACATGACCTGGTCTCTTCCTCATTTATTTAGCCAGTACTAAGTCTCGGAAACAGCCTTGGGGTGTAGGGAGAATGTATGTTTCCTCTCTGTTCTATTTCGACTTGCTCCACAGTGAGGAGATCGGCATCTTGCAAGCAGACACAGCACTTAGCTGCCAGTCACACGAAACTTAGCCAAGGGACACAGTTAATTGAAAAGCCTGAGGGAAGCAACATACAGTAGGGCTCTGACATGCCAACCTGACAGCAGGAAAAAAGCCCAGATGCAAGTCAGACGGCAGCAGTTGTGCAAAAGTATACATTTTGACTAGCAACTTCTATGTTTGAAATTCCCCTAACAGTTAAGATGAACTCTTGTGACAGAAACTTGCTACTACCAGTAAAATAGGTTAAATCTACAGGTAAAGCAATTTGCAATTGTAATGACCCTGAACTGCAGGGAGCAGAAACTGAAAGGCAGACGGATCCTCAATTTTGATTTTATTCAGGAGAACGTCGTTTCTCCTCTGCCTTCTGCCCTTAAGTAATGGCCTTTAAACTCTGCTTTAATGATCACAACATTAATAACTCTGACTATAAAACCTCCATTTTGATGTTCAGCCTCTCTGACACTGCTTGACCACATTCCCTCACTTCATAACACAATGCAAACAACTTTTCCTTTGGGTCCTTTGATTCTGAAAAATCCTTTTTTCAGTCTCAATGTTGTACAACTACCAGGACCCTAAGTGGGTGTATGTCATATATAAGTTGCCTTGCACTGCATGTTTCACCTAAGTAAGGTGGTTACTTGCAATTTTGTCATAAAAGAAGAGTGATGAAATAAATCGTATGTCTAATAGGATAACTGCTTTGAATATAGATAACATTCATTATATGATTCCTACAGGCATCAAACTATTCTAGCCAATCTGTGCATTAAGTACATGTATATGGAAAAATGTAACCTAAAAAAGTCATAAATGGAGAGGAATAAATATAAAATCCTCCCACATATTCACAGTGGAAAGGCAACATCCATTGACTCATCCTGGCTGCCTAATAGCCATGCTCTCACAGAGGATTTTGAGGATGAAATAACAGATTATTTGAACTGCCTGAGCTGCTTTACAAGGAGAAAAAAATTTTTACCAACGTAAAAATTGACAAAAAGTTAAGTACAAGCAGCTCTTCTTTTTACTGAGGAGGTTATCTTTCATGGTCTGTATGTTTCCTGCCCAGAACTCGTGAGACTTTGAAATGTGGAATAGACCTTATGTTACATGTACGAATACACACAAATCTAAAAGTGCAGGAAACACCTGTGCATGAAGGAGGAAGGATGAAGGAGTTGTTTAGTGAGAGGTTGAGCCCCTCTTACCTGTGCCTCCACCACAGAGCAGCAACAGAGCCAGAAGACCCGGCCAAGGTTCCTGAACAGGACCTCCGCACCCCGCCGCATCGTCCCCCACCTGCCGGTCTTGCGCTCGCCCACAATCCCTCCTTTACATTGGGAGTAAAACTTTCTTTCCTAATACTTCAAACATTTCTGCGTCGTGAAGGTCATTATTTTACTTCCATCCTCGTTTGGCGAACATTTCGATCATATTCGTGACGTCTGTTCCAAGAAGCGTTTTTTTTTTTTTTAAAATTAAAACTCCGGCTTTTCCTTTTAGTTTAGTTCAAACAGACCGAGTCACGGAAGCTCACGTGCGAATTATCATGATAAAGTTCGTTTCGGTGGAGCAGTGCAGTAAAATCTGAATTTTTAAAAATGTAATGAATAAAAAATACATCTAAAAAAAAACGTTTGAAGGTCGCGTCCAGAATTCTGGGGTTCAGCGCTGCTCACGCGCCTCTGGGTTCGCGCGCAGCTGCCGGCGCGCGCCTAAGCGAGAGTGTGAAGCTCGAGCGCACGTGCGTGGCTTTCCTGCGATCAAAGACAGTGTACAGCCGACTGAATCCGGAGACACCCCCCTTTCCCCAAAACAGCCCCCAACGCTACCACTACCCCCTCCTTTCCTTAGCCGCACTGCTTCTTTAAACTAAACACTTAAACAAACAAAACATGCAAGGGTACGGCTGAGTCGCGTGCAGGTGGCACCTCTGGCACTGTGACTAATAAGTTTATCACATTAATAGGTCAGTTACAGCTGCCAAATTTAGAGGACCAACCTTAACACAGGGTTAAAAGCAGAGAACCGAATGGCAGCATGATATCTGTAAGGTTATCGTTCTGCATGAGTTGAATTCATGTTGTGTCCCTCCGGGTTTTTGCGTTGTGACGGTAATTGGACGGAGAGCCCGACCCCGAATAGCGGCGAGGAGCTGTCCACGGTGCTGAAGCCTGGATCGCTGGTGTTGAGCACAGAACTGTCCTCATGGGTGTCTGCTGTGTGCTGTCCACCTGCTCGGTGGACACACTGTTAGGTGCTACAGAAAACGATGTAACTTTACATGCCACACTCCTGCAGAGTGTATAGCAATGGAGGTGCGTAGTATGTTTTTTCCACTGATTTTGTGGAAAAAGTGCACTGTGCCCCAGTGGAAATATTATTTGTACAAATTCCAACAAATACATTAGCAGCTGCACGACTGAAGGTTGGGATCCATTATTATTGTTGAGCTATTTCATTGTTTATGTATTTTGTGGATGGTTTTCTCCAAAGCAATCTGCATTTTTATTTTGCTTACAGTGATTTTACCCATTTATACAGCTGGGTAATTTTAAATGCAGTAATTCATGGTAAGTACCTTGATCAATGGTACTAGAGCAGGAGGTCAGTTTCAAAGCTGGGTTCTTTGAGTGAAAGGTGACGCCTCTAACCACTGTGCCAGCTGCTGCCCCCAACTAATGGTTACAGTTATTTTTTACTACCGCTTCCAGAACATGCTGTCAGAAAGGCGCTTTAAAAGTAATGCTGGAAGAATTCCAAACAGAATGTTTTAAAACTAAATCATCTGGCCTGCTTTGCATGACACTGCGCCCTACATATAACAGCAATACCGAGGGGTTGGGGAAAACTACCGCTTTGATGCATAACAAACAAGATAAATACACCACATTAAAATACCCTGTGGCATCTCTATTTTTGCAACGTTAGGAACAATATAATCTGCCTGAACAATAACATAAAAATTTTACTTTCTGTGAAAAATGATTAAGATGCTCAGATACAGATAATAGTGTATATGGGGGAAAATAGGGGTCCAGTTTTGGTTGTGGAAGCCAGTTTTATCCTGGTATGTTCAGGGACCCTTCTAGCAGGGATGCAGTACTTTGAATTCCCTGTTTTCCTTGACTCGGCTATTGATATGATCAGACCAGGCTCCCTGGCAATGTTCACACTTTATAACTCAACAAATGGTCTTGTTCCACTCCAGACTTCAGCAACCATTTGTATCGCATAACTCCCTTTCCACCTCCGCCTTTTACTGTTTGGCATGCAGTACTGTGCAAAAGTCTTAGGCATGCAACTTCAATGTGTGTTAAAAAGTACAGGTAAATTCTTATCTACCATCAGGGAGGTTTCTGATCGGCCCCAAATTCATTCTGCAGCCTGAGAATGACCTCAAACACCCAAACTCAGTCATACACAACTATCTTGAGCAAAAAGAAGGAATCCGGCAACAGATGGTCTGGTCCCCACAGAGCCCTGATCTCAGCATGATCAAGTCAGTCTGGGAGGACATGCAGAGACAGTCAAAGTCTGCAGAAGAACTGTGGCCAGTTCCTCAAAATGTTTGGAAGAACCTATCAACCTCTACCTTAAACTGCATGCAAGTTTGCACAAGAGAATTGATGCTGTTTTAAAGGCAAAGGGTGATCTCACCAAATATTGATCTGATTGAGGTTTTTTTTGGCTACTGCACTTTTTAGAAGGTTTATTGATTAATAAGTATTCATGGCATTATTTCTGGAACCATCCTCGCTTTATAGCATTTTTCCCACAGGTGCAAAACTTTTGCACAGTACTGTATCTTGACACAACCAACCTTTTTACCTCTAGGGTTCCTTCACTCACAGATTGTAGTTCAGTTCAATTCAATTCAATTCAATTCAATTCAACTGTCTGGCACAAAACACTCCGATTCATACAAAGGGACATACAATACAGTTCTGAGGGTCCAAATCCCAGCATCTGCTCATCCCTCCTGAGAATTCTATGTAGAAATGATGACTATGACTAACACAAGGGAAACTTTAGAACTTTTATGTTAGGTATAGACACAAAAATCTAAACTTATTTTGAGCTCCTTCATAGTGGCACACAGTCACCAGTTTCCCTCAAGAAGGTATGCTGAGGCCACTGAGAGCCTCATCAGGGGAGATCACACACTCCACATTGGTGGTGACTCGCAGGCCACCACAAGGTACCAACAAAGCAGAAAAAAGTCATGGGGATGTCCTACTAGGAATATAATGAGAAACCTTTGCACACTTCCGTAGCTGTGTCCTTATTCAAGTGACCTTTATCTGTGGCCTCTGTATTATAGTCTAGACTGTCTGTTCCATTCACACTGGGAACTACTGAAGCTGTTGCATAAGAACCAACGTGGAAGCAGCAAATGGGAAAATGAGGAATTTTATGCCCCCACCAATCCCTCTTCAGTCTTCACATCAGTTAAGACGGCTTCCCATCAATGCAACATACATGTGCAACAACAAACAAAAGGTTGTTATTTAGGCCAGAATGGTTATGTAACTGATATATCTTACTGATTATATGGAGAATAAGTACATGAAAGGGAACTACATGAAAGAAACGCAACATGACCCAGAAAGAGAAGACAAGGCAAATTAACTTATTAAGCAAAACTTATAAATTGAAACTCATAAGCATGCATCAGGACAGCAATGCATTTGATAATAATAACCCTTTGCTAAGTGAAATTGAAAGCAAAATCCTTCCTGCTATTTATTGGCAATGATTTTCAGATTAGCAGTCAAACAGTAAGACACCTGTCCCCTTTCACTCATCTAGCTGTGTTCTGTCTCTGTCATTGTCAGCCTCTGAGTCATTTGTTAGTAACATAAGAAAAAAAGGGTTTTGCATAATGCATAGACATGTTTTCAGTTCTTCATGCTGAAGAAACCTGTTTTCTGAAATGCTTGTGTGCATTATGCAAATTTCTGTTTTCTATGTTCGCAAGAGTTGCCCTTTGTTACGTCACAAAATTTATTACACTGAGGATTTTAACACCCACACTCAAAATGTACATTTTATTTTGGAGTTGAGCACGTTGCCATTGTTGTACTGATGAAATAAGAGCTGAATGCACCCAGTTTGCACAACGTTGGATCGAAATCCCTACTGACCCATTCCAGGAGTACATCTTACTGATAATTTATCTCTTCATTGAGCTTCTTATCCAAACTAGAACAATGACTATGTTTCCAAGAAAAAAAATGCAGTGTAATGTGTACAACAGAGACATTTTGCCTGTCTGTGTTTACACCTAAAGGTGTGCAACATACATCAAATAAATGGGATCAAAAATGTCTTGCGTAATGTTTCCAGCAACACAATTACAGAAAAATCAATGAACTTTTAGAAAATTTCTGCAAGCACTTGCTTTCTTGTAAGCCATACCTGACCATCTAAATTGCTGACTCGAGTTGGATGTATGAACCCTGGGAAATGGTGCAGAATCAAACCCTGAATCGCAGTTTTTTGCAGCATGTGGATGTCAGATATTATGCCCATAAGTCCTAAGGTATGCATGATAAGTAGTGGACATCAAACTTTCTGCTACGTGAAAGAGATCAAAAAGGGTATAAATGAGTGATTCATCACAAATTCTGTCAAGTGAAAATTTGACTTGAGCTCAGTTTACTTTCACAAAACCCATTTTTTGCTTTGTACAGCAGAACATAGCCCTTGTGAATAGCATATCAATCATCTAAAGTCCAGTACTACTATGGCTTAATAAAAACAATTCTGTTTTCTATTAATGGCAAGTTTTCTTGACATCAGCTGTATTTAATCAGCTTTCATGCAAAAATGTGGAAGAGGTGAAATGTGGATATCAGAATAAAAACCGTGACATAACTGTCTAACATATAACTGTCAAGCAGGTCTCTTTGAGCTCAAAGACAAAAGCCAACCTTCAAAACCATGTGAATTGGACAACCCACTACACACTAAATTTTACAGCAAGAGAACATACAAATTCTAAAAATTTATAAAGCAGCATCTACAGACATTTCAGTTGCTGTACATATTTTAAATTAGTCCATTTTGTCAGAAAATGCCAAGAATGTACTTTGTACAGCATTTAGAACTTAAAGAAAACATACAAATAGGCAGTTTTGTTGAAACTGTTTTTACAATTGCATAGTATGGTGTGCATGATAACATAATAATCAAATAATTGAATTTACATTGTATTTGTGCCATAAATTTTAATCATGCTTTTTAAGCATTCAAAAACCACTTTATGCTTAGCATATAACACCACCCTTGGCTTCATTTTTTTTTACCGTTAAACATACAAATCTGTTCTTCTCCACATCATTTTGCTGAAGAACCAGGGCATATGTTGCTGTGCAGTTGAGACATAATGTCTACGACTGGTTTCTCTGAAATGAATATAAAATGCAGGGTGATTGAAAAAGAATTAAACACGTTCATAAATGTCTAACTCAGTAACTATTATATGAATCTTACAAATGTTCAATTTGCTACATGTTCATATGATGCTTAATTGCTGAATAATGCATTCATGAAAGCGTGCAATTGTTTTTGAACCATCCTGTAGCCTCTTTACATGATAGATTAGTCTGCACATAAAGTACTTTCCAATTATCAAGCAATTTGTGACCTGTTGCTGTATCGCCATTAAACTGCAACCTTATCTTTGGAGTTGAAAAAAGAGTCTCGATGAAGGCCAGAGTAAACAAATGGTGACCTTCTCAAACTTCTCAGAGGTTAAGCACAGTATTGCTGTAAAGCACAATATGATGAAAGACAAGTCTGAAGAATCAAGTGCCTCCTGCAGTTTGCAGAGCTACTGAGCCCTCTGTGCTGCCTAAGCTTTAAAGTGCTTTTGCACAGTTATGTAACAAACTATACTAGATATTATCATAAATGTCACGGAACAGTTGAGGACATCCTGGCTTCAACACCATCCTGGGTACTGCAGTGCTGTCTGACTGAAGCATGGCTTATACCTGGTTCCCTACTGAGAGGGGAGGACAGCAATAGTTCTTGGATACAGAAGGTACTGTGTCTTTTGGCACAGTTTCCACCCACCCTTGTGAATCCCAGACAAATCATTGCTCAGGACCAGGTGATAAAGGCTCCACACCACAGACTGGGGATGCATAGTGGCAAACAGGAAGACAAAATCAGAGTAACAAGTTGCTTTTTCAAAAAACTTTGTTCACAGTTAGTTTTCTGCCTGGAAACTCTGGTTTAAACAATGCTGAAGAGGTTGTGTGTGTGTGTGTGTGTGTGTGTGTGTGTGTGTGTGTGTGTGTGTGTGTGTGTGAAATGTGGGATATTAAATACAGTTAGCTTAAAACAAAATAATCACTGGAAATATGTTAGAATTGTAACGTCTCGCTTGCTGGTGGCTGCATCCCTGATAAACACCAGAGGGCCCCCTCTCTTCTCCTGCACACCTGGCTCCTACTGCAAAGTCAAAACTGCCTTTAAAATCAAGCTGGCTGAAGAAGAACATTCCAGAATCTTATTTGTTTTTGAGATCTGCTTCCAGAGTGTGACAACCCCAGAGTGAACCTCCACTCCAGGTGCCACATCTTTGTTGTACTTTGTTGAAAGATTTACCTGTTAAAAATTTCTCCTTTTTTTGCTGTAAATAAAAAAAAAGTCTGTATTCGAATTTGTCTTTAACTCACGCATCTGATTTCTAACAGTCATTATAGAACAGTATGTTGGGAATCTCCAAAGAAACTTTAAACTTTTAACACAGTTACAGCTTTCTCTCACAATAGAAATAAAAGAAATCACAAATGTGTCTCTCAGATGATGCAGTTGGTTGCCGAGGTCAGTGAAAACAAGGGAGACTTGCAGCTCTGCAGCCAGACCTCACAAATGCAGTGGTTTGATACCATACAAGTCTGTGGAGACGGCCTTCTGAGCAGGATCAAAGACCTTATTTGGGATTTCTGTTGAGATTTCATTATGAGGAACATCTTTCAAGTTGTACAAGATGAGGAAGGGTATTGTGAGGTGCCACGAGGTGCTCTACCCCAAACATCAATTGGAGGAGAGGAAAGGCTGTGTCCAGAAGTGCATGCTGTTCATTTTAATTTTAATGATCAGACTTTGGATCTGGAAAAAAACACTGTTGCTTCCTGATTCACCAGAAGGCGGGGCCACCACTCTCGCTATCCATGCCATCCTGGGTTCTTCGGGGATCCCACCGAGATCACCTCGCTCTCCATCGAGTCTCTGTAGATACAGAACACAGCAGCACTTTTTCACTACACCTCATCTTTTAATTCCCTGATGTTGTTTTCCTCCAACCCTTGTATTCCCTTGATAAGGAAATTGTCAACAGGCGTAGGTTGGTTGGGCAACTCCCAGGGCTGCATGCCTTTCCCACAGGGAGCTGTCCATGGTGCTGCCCAGCTGTTAGCCTGCTCCATGTCACAGTATAATGACAAGATGAGCCATTTCTCTTATCCTACCTATTCAAGCTATGATTATGCTTCAACAGTCTGCAGAGGTGCACTGTAGAGGTCCATGCAGTAAATGACGTCCCAGGCCAGGGATGAGCCTACATGGATGACTTGACAATGACTGCACTGGCTGTTCCAGGGACTGGAGAGGCTCGTCACATGAGCTAGGGTTGGTTAAGGATAAGATTTTACCTGCAGAGGTGGCTTTGGGTTCCTGGAAACTTGAGCAGCCCTGCCATGTATGCACAGAGTTCAGGAGCCTAGAGGAGCAGCTTGGGGAAGCAGAAGCAAGGGAAGTGCTATAGTACAAGGAACTGTTTAATCCTGGGGTTGCTGCAGCAGATGTTCAGATGAGGATGGGAAGACGTTGAGTGCTTTGGCTGCAGCACAGCAGGCGGTCTAGGCTTCACTGTATTGTGGTGGTGGGCAAAGGAGCTTCTGGAAGAGCAAGTTTGGGAGATATGTGAAGGTACGGAAGAAGGGGAGGCATGAGCTGATACAGGATGCGATGCATGCAGCGATGGAGGAGCAGCAGATGGGGAGGACGGTTTGAATGTGGTAGCAGGGAGCAAGGACTAGGCAGGAACAAGCACTGGAACACAAGATTTAATGAGCAGAGTTTTTTACAGCAGCACTCCACTATGTTGGTTTTTTATTCAGACAGCTTGTGTTGCCTTGTCCATCCATCCCGTATAGCTAGAGAAATGTTGATTCTCCATCGTGTACCTAATTTAAAGATCATCACTGGACCATGTCCTCTGCAACTGGCCCAGAGTGCTATGTCAGGGTCGCTATCCTTTATGACCAGACCTTAAAGTAGTCTATCAATGTGCGGATAGCAGGACCTGCCAGCTGGCAAAGCAGGCCATAGCATTTGTGAAGGAAAGCAAAATAATAAAATCAGCATCCAATATCAGGGCAGGATTCCTGGTAACAACACAAGATTGGCAGGTGAGGTTTAGAAAGGCTTTAAAGGTTTTCGAGAGAAGGGATTGTAAGTTTAAGCTAGTCCAACCTGGAAACAGGATGAGGCCTGATGGACCTTAGTTGGGTCACCTGATCACTTGGGTTTCTTAGGTTGAAAGACACGGGACATCCAGTGAGCTCAAACTACATCACCTATTATGTGTCCAGATACATGATATGGTTTAAATAATGTTTGGAACGAATCAGTTTCTGAATTGACACTATGTATTGAATTTTCCTATAAAACTGACATTAAGTCTGATTAATTCACCTGGATGCAATATAAATTCTGTACAGTGCAGTGAGGATATTTTTATGCTACTTTATATTCCATTTTCAAACACAAACAGTCCAATGCATGCTAATGTTTATTTCATATAAAATGCTTATAAGGGGTAATTATTTGGAGCCAAAACAATTTTAATTAGATTTTTTTTAACCTAGAGGTTTCCATCTATTTTAAAACTATACTAGAAGTGAGGCATCATGAGCAAAAATTTATGACAAAGAAGAACTTGTTATATATATATGTACACACTATGTATAAAAACTGCACTATATTTTAACTGAACATTGTAAGTCATCTTGGACAAAGGTATCTGCTAAATAAAACTACAGTATACTCTCCACTGATTCAAAGATGTAATTTCTCACACATCACTGAGCAAAAGACAAATAAGCTCTTTATCTGCTTCATAAATAATTATCACACACCTCACATCCTGTGAGGAATAATTAGATGTGTTTTAATGAAACCGCCGTGGATTGAAGAAGAATCACTTGCACAACTTTTTGTCGCCCTTCTTGTTACATATGCAAAAATATGCATGTTTGGATGGTTGAGTACATCCACATATGTCACTGATATGAACTCCTTGGTTATCTTGCTATCTTGATATGCTGACGTTTTTAGAAAATCCTATAATGATGCAAATGCGTCAGCCTGGACCAACTGTCAGAACCACTGCTTTTGACTTTGATGTGACATGAACTGTAGTATGGAAAATAAAGCAATCTTTTTCTCTATGGATTGCTTTGATCTCAGTTTTATTGACTGAAATTCAAATAGGTTTCCCATGGCAGAATTAGGAAAATTGGTTTCCTTCTATATTCATGTCTACCACCCCTTAGGACCTACAGGAAAAGAGCACATCAAAAGAATATTATGCAGATATTTCTTAATATTATATATAGAGAACATGGATATAAAAGCATTTACCTATTGCTCCTTATACAGCAACTTACTTTACATTAACTTTTAATACGCTAACTTAATTCGTCAGAGTTTTCAAGGAAATAATGTATGTTTTTCTGAAGTGTGTGAGAAGACTAACTGGGATATTTAAGAAAGAATGAATAAAAAACAGCTTCCTGACATTTGAGGACCATAGTGAGTAACATAAAAAAATACTGTGTTAGTTTCCCATTAGTTCATATATTTAACTGGTTAATTGTATTTCAAACAATATGCATTGTAACTAATATGTAAAGAGAAAATGATCTGTCCAAAGAAATTTTACTTATTTTAAAATATTCATGCCTTGTAAAGCGGATGAATGCAACCAAAGAGTGTGTGTGCCGGTCTGGGTGTGTGTGTGTAAGAGTGCAGATGTGCATGAGTGTGGTTGCTGGTGAGGATGAAGGTGTGAGTACACACCCGTGTGCTGCAGCAGGCATTGTGACTCTCCATCTGAAATATGGTACTTTTGGATCTCGAGTTCTGAATGCCTTACATGTCCTACATTGCTAGCTGAGTTACTCGGCATTGCCTTGGTTGGAGTGTGGAAAAGTGAAAAGTAATAACATTGTATATCGCCAAACTGTGTTAGCCTTTAAGTGGATGCGAACAGGATGCTGCAGAGAGTGAAATGCACCCCGGGTCACAGCCCAGTGGGAAGACGGAAAGGAGAAAATAACAACCAAATATATGTCACCAAACTTTATTACCCTTCCATGACTAATGTGTTCAGCGATGTGTGTGTGTGTGTGTCCGATTAATTTTTACAGTTTCACTTTGTACAGATTTTAAAAATTCTTTTTTTTATTTCTGCACATATTACAGCTATATTACAGTGAACCCCCCTCTCGCCAGTTTGCCTCTTTAACCCAAACTTCTGCTTGTTATGCTCTGCTGTATAAATGAGAATGTCAGTGTAAGTAGCTTAACATTGTAAGTCACTTTTAGTAAAGCGTCAGCTAAATAAATTAACCTGAATTGAAAGGTGCAAAAAGGATGAAAGGAAATTTGAGAAGAAAGGCAGATGAACAGTAAAGGTAAGGTTCAGTGCTCTTACAGCAACTGAACTCTTGAATATTCTGAAGCTACCAGTGGGCTGTGGTTTGCAGAGCAGGAACGACCGGCAGAGTTGCTTAGTAGTTTATATTGCTTTTTGTGTATCTGTGATACAGATTTGACAGGTGACCACCAGTTAATTGTTTTGAAAAGCAGAAATAAAAAGAAAACAGCAGCAATGAAGTTGGCCTCGAATCACCCGCGTGAGGTTTGTCTGTCTAGTTTCTTCACTTCTTTACAACTTTGGTTCTTGTGATCAGAGGTGATCAAAAGGAGGGGCTATTTAAAAACTGTTTATTAGTTACTTAAGTGCATGATAAAGGCCTTAAGATTTACCAATTCACTAAACTGCATCGATTAATACCCCTTTAGGGGTATTTAGGGTTCAAGAGCAGGTACCGTCCTGATTCTTGTAATGGGAACATTTTAATTGACAGGGTTGCTCTGTTATCTCCACGCGCCCTCTTGCTTTTGCAAGCTCTAACAGTGAAAAAAAATTGGAGACATGCAGACGCTCCTTTAACATTTATTCGTTGAATTGCCATACGCATCCTTTGATCTCCTCACAGCTCTCAGACAATTGTCAAAATGATCATAGTTGTGCATTAATTCCAGGATCCTAAAAACTTCAAGTACAGTATCAGCGGTCAAGTCATGAGGTGTCTTTTGAAGTGAAAAGGTGATCTTGATGGTTTTGAAGTCTTGATGATGTGACCAGGACTGGGTGTGAGGGTTGAGCAGTGTGGCGGTCTGTGTTCACGTGTTACCACCACCAGGTCACTGCAGGATACTGTGGGTTTGAAAAAAGCTGAGCAACTCACTTTAGCCTCCTGCTGCTGTGCAGTTTCATTTGTCTTTTTATGGCTTTTCCCCCAAGCTTAATGGTATGTTAGCAGGTTGTTTCATCTCGATGTGTTTAATCTTCTGCTAATGCTGATTAAACGCAGTAGTTGCTACACGCCTGTTTTTGTAGGAACTGTGGCAGACTGTTTTACCTATACTTGTACATGTAGTCAAACACCACTGTCATAGCTAGAGACTTGGAACATTTTCATCAAATGACTCACAAAATGCATTTTGATGCAATATGGCTTTTGAACTTAATTTTCAGAAAGTTTCCAAAAGTACAATTTTAAGTCACTATAAAATGTAACAAGTGACAAAAAAGTAACACACTTTTAACCTTGACACGCGGGTAGTGGGCAGCAGTGTAGCTGTGATGTCAGGGAATGTGAATCAATTTGGAAATAATTTTCTTTACCTGCAGAATGTATTGTCTGTTCTGTGCCTACCCCAGATTTATCAGGCTCATAGTTCTACTACAAGATTACAAAAAACTTACATTCAGTAACCAAAAACCAAATCGTTCTGACTTTTTTTTTTGTTCTGACTTTTAAATTGGTCTAAATTATTTCTCAGAAATAAGCCCCAGTTTCATACCAAGTTACACCCATAGCTTTACAATTAATTCAGGTTGTGCTCCCTATCATTTTGCCCACATTTTTTAATTCTTGGGTTTCAAATTCACTCTCATGTCTTGTTGTCTCTCCAGATCATGCCTCTGCTGTAACTTCAGCTAACATCATCTGGACATTCTTCTACATTGTACACAAACTGATGGACTTATGACACGTCGTCGTCGGCTACAATCTCCTGAAGCCAAGCAAGTGAACCCTATGGCAAACCCACCTCCTACCTGCTATTGCTTTAAATACTGGACCCATTTTTCTGTAATTTCTGGAAAACGGCTGAATCTTTCCCCTACTGTTTACTCAACTGATCACCGATCACTTAGAAACGCCTGGAGGCTCCTTTGAGTGAGTTTACTGTGGTCTAAGTCTACGACTTCCATTGTTTTCTGTCCGCTCACACTTCCAGCCATTTGCTTAATAAAGCTGTATTTTTTAGTGAAATTTGGGCCCAGTTTATTTGTGATTTAAACTTAACAAGGAATTTAACAGATAAGTAGCTCAACACAAACTCAGACCCTTACAAACTTTGAATTTATTCATTTCCTATCAGTTTTTAATATATTCAGCATTAATATAATTTTATTGATGGTGACTTGATTTTATTATTAGTGGCTTATTGGTATTCATATGCTTTTACACTTCTGTTTTCTTGATTTTTTAAATTATAAATTTAAAAAGCAATTAGTATTATTGATCGCTGTTTGCAATTCCCCATCATGTTCTACATAATTTGTTAATTCTTGCAGTGTTTTGATCCCTGGTGGACTTTGGAAATGTTGCCCAGATGTTAATGTTTTTGTGACTTTTCCAATAAAAATAAATATGCATCATAACATTTTGTTCACTGATTAATTTCAGCATATTACTGAATTCAAAATTGTTTAGTTTTAATGCCATGTATCATAGTGATTTCATTAAAAAGGTTTTGCTCAGATTATTGTTCATTCCAGCACATTTGGCTACATCCATACATGAAGCAAAACAGTTTAATTATAGACAAGTCTTAATTTAAAGTGTGACTACTCATCACAGTTTCTGTGGGAGGTTAAAGAAAACAAAAATATTCCATTAGCTTCCTTTTTAATCTCAAACAAAACGTATAATACATGAACCAGTATTTCAAAATTAAATACTGTATTTATTTAAAAAATGCATAGATAGTGACATGGTGGCAAGATTCATAAATGTTCCAATACATATAAAATGATACAATTTCCATAGAAATGACTGAATCTACAAGGTTGTCCTGTCCTGATTCTATTCACTTTTTACACCAAATACAGAACAACTGTAGTCACTGAGACCGATGATTCCCCCTCATTGCCCTGTTGTGGTGGGTGATGTTTAGCACAAATACAGTGAACGAGATATAATGAATGAAACTGGTTCTTAAATCTCTATATTTATAAAACTCAGGCTCTGCTTGTTAAGTTGTCTTTTGGTTTGCGCTTTATGAGCAGCTCGGTTTTTTAAGCTGCAGAGTTGAATGCAGCATGGTGGTGCTTCTCACCCACAAAGAGGTTTTTTGCAGTCAGGTTCATTAAACACAAAATCCACTTAGTATCGTGAACATTTCTACTTCTTCGATATTTCAAACATGTCTTGGAAATGTGCACTGAGTTGCGTCACACACAGGATGCATTTAAATCACATGCAAAGTGTAGTTTGAGGGAATTGCACCATTATGCTGCCTTTTTTTAAGAACTGTTACTAGAGATTTCTTGGTGAATGATAGTCTAAAAATCGAGTTGAATAAGTCAAATTGAATAAATGCAGAAAAATGAAAATTGTGCACAACTAACAGGTTCAGCTAAGCAACAATTAATAAAATCAGATTAAAAATAATGATTATTATTACCTGGTCATCACTGACCCCTGTGCCTTTGCTCATTTATTGTAAACCTCCAGGATGCAAGTCTGTGACTTAAGCATGAGCTCTATCAAGGTGTGTTTTCTTGTGTGAGGAAATCCAGGCATACATCAGAAGCTTTATTTCGCCAGGTAGGGAAGAGCAGTGTGCCGACGGGGCGAACTGCACCCACACTAACAGCCGTCGTGAAGATGTGGGGAGTTCAGCCGTTCTTATTAGATATTCACTTTGAATTTTCTCCTTTCCTGTCAGGCACCAGTCATGAAGCAGCGCTTTTATTAGCGAAATAACCGTAGAGCCTCGGGAAGGTGGCAGTTGTCACTGACATAAACAAACGCACAAGCGATTTTCATGGGCTGGTGCATTCATTCATTGGATTTTACTGATAACGATACCAAAATGCATTGGCTGGAACACATAACACCATGTAGAGCACTGGGAGCTCCACTGAATCTCACCTGCCCAGCTGGACTACTCCTGTAAACATGACAGCTGACCAGCAGGAATAATCTAAAATTTGTTTTCCTCTAGGACAACACCAAGGTTCCATCAATAAAATGCTTGAAATTGTTATTTTTACTGCTGTACATAAAAAAAAATACAGAACAGGAAAGCAACAAAAATAAAAACAATAAAAATAGTACCATATATAGTAAAATATTTTATTTTTTTACAATTTTAGTGTAATATTTTATTTATCTTTTGCCAAAACCTTCATACTGGTTTCACATCAGCCATCAGTTGCACAAGGCCCTCAGAGGTTGTTCATGTGCTTAAAAGATTGAAATCACAGCAACCAGAGAAAGGCAATAAACTGCGACTGTATGTCTTCAGCACCCTGTGATATTCAGGCAGTTTTTACTCGGAATCAATAGGTGACAGGAGGGTATCCATCGCTGCATTTAGCAGGCTGCTTTTCGGATACTTCCCGGAAGACCTGTGTCATGCTTTGGGGGGGGGTGGGCAAGATCACCCAGGAAACTCAGCAGCTGAGTGACACATCTGTGCAGCAACATGGCCACGGAGAATCCTTTAGCGTTGACCTTTATCCAAACAAGCCTACCTGTGTAGTGTAACGATCTCCTCCAAGGCTGAGTCCTTCAACTCATCTGCAGAAGCCCCCTCAGGGAACCCCCATCTGATCTAATAATGCCTGCAAGAAGCTCATTAAAGGAGTCCTTGCCAGGAAGAGTGGGAGAAACATGCAGAATGCTGGGAGGATGCAGCTTCCTTGGAGCTCACTAGGACCACCTCAAGGAGGCCCTACCTGGTTTCAAAGCCCATCTGAGTTTGGCGAGAGTTTAGTGTCTTAAGAGTAAAAATGTTTCATTGCAGGTTTTATCCTTTTGAAAAATATTGAAAGCCTTCTAGTTTGGTCTGAGTGTTCCACATATTGATAAGCAGATCAAACAATATTTTAAAAACCCATGTACCTGCTTTCCACATATTATTGGCAACTAGTAGAAGCTGGTAATTCAGTCCTGAAGATGTGCATGTAGAGCAAATTCTCATAAAAACATCAGTTGACTGGAACAGAACCACTATTGATATCTCTAAACACATCTGCATAATTTCAAGAAATTACAGGGATATGAATAATTGCAGTCCTCGATACTGAGAAAATAGAGGTATCGCTTGAGATATGGATCTTTCACTTACTAAAGATTAGGTTTTTTCATATACAAGTTAAATTATTTAATAGCCTTTGCTGAGTCACAAGCAAATATGAGGCTGATGTTTCACATTTATGAGTAACAAGAGCTGAGCGTGGGGGGATTTTCAAAGTTTGCACCATAACGGTATTTACGTCTCTGACTTCTGAGGTTTCTCCGTATGAGCTGATTTGCATTACGCTTGTAACATGCATAATAATTTTTTGGGTTTCCAGTACCTGACAAGTTGTAATGCCAAAAAATTTGTGCGATTTAATTCCTGTGCACACCTGTGCAAAACAACACTAACACGACACATTAGACAACAGAGCAATAGGACCACCATACAGGTCTAGTAAACTCTCTGAACTCTGCAACGAATGTGACTTCCATTGTTCTCAGTTGTCTCTGAGTCAGTCGATGACCATCCAGCCCACAACTCAGTTGGTTCGGTATCACTAAACTCCTCCTGCTGATGGAATTTGATAAATCTTATGTGTCTTTTTTGTTATTTGATTTCACACCACATCAGTCAAGTGCCATTAAACTGTAAACCTCATGAAATTGTACTTCATCCAAGATTGTTCTGCTGGACACAGTATGCATGTTCAATTAGTTTTTTCTGTAATAAACTGAAATAGAATTTTTATTCACGTTACTTTAATATAAATTATGTAGCAAGTAGACGTTCGAAGGTTTGTAAAATAAAAACTTGAACAGAATCTGAGTTACAAGCAGTGAATGGAAGTCCCTGACCTGTTCAAGACCACTGAGACAGGTTCAGTATATCTAACAAACTGATGTTTTTAAAGGAAGGAACATTGAGTGATTAAGTTTCAGAAAATCGAACATCCTGATATAAGAACCTGATACATTTTCCATGATGTATCTCAACCCATCTATTCCAGCATTATAAAGTGGAAAGTTCTAACTGTATACTGTGTTGCATATTATACAAAATTTTTTACCCGAAAAAGCAGTTGATGAATAATTTAAAAAGCGCAAGCAAGCTTACTTTTAATATACTTAATAATGATTCATATCGCTGAAATATAGAAAGCTAAATATGAGCAAGGAAACTTTCACTTTTTTTTCTATTTCTTGCTGTTGTTCTTATTGCTTTTCTTGGTTTGCATAACTGTTTGATGTTTACAATGCATTTTTAAAATTCATGTGCGATTATATTATATCTAACAATTTGCTGCTATGAAAATATGCATAAAACTTTGTTACATGTAATGCGTGCGTTTGGATTCAAAACATGAAATTCAGCACTTTGTACAAAAAACTTCTGCAAAATTACTCTGCAGTAAAATGACTGCAAAATAAAGTGGCACTGAGCCTTTGGAGAACATAAATGTCTTATTATGATGGCTCAATACCTTACAGTACATTGCTTTAAGGTAGATTGTTACATACATCACAGGTATTATTCCGTTATATGAAGTGGAAAATGAATTTGGTTGCTTGTAAAACCTATATTACATCACGACATTGTTAGAGCTGGGGGGCACAGGAGCTTATTGGGTAATACAGTCAGTTCTACCATCTATCCTGCAGCTACAAAAATGCAACCTTTATGTTACACTAAAAAGAAGCTGAGATGTTGATGAACATGTATTTCCCATACAACAGAAGTAAATTTGTCATTCTGCATTTAGATGTAGATATTAGTTATTTTATGACTACGTTTATATGCAGTATTTAATTCAGAGTTGAACTGAGCAATCCTTTTAATCAGACTTTTGAAATAAAGATATGAAATGTAAGATCAGGAAGTATAGCCCAAACCATTACTACTGTTTGCCCTCTCACTTTATTAAGAAAAAAACAGCAATATTGCCAAAAGTAAGAGGTGCTGCATCATATAGTATCAAAACATATAAGAAAGATCTACTAATACTGCGAGAAAGATATTGTTCCAAAAACCCAGACTTGATCAGTACAGTAAATTACTGCTGGTCTTAAAAACTAAATTCATTTAAAATGGAACTTTATATTTGCCTTCAGCTTTCTTTTTTTAAGCAATGAACTGAAATGCAATACGCCATTCACAATACTTTATCCTATCACCCAGTTTATCACGGCTAAACTTTTGGCGCAGGATGTCAGGGTTTTGTCTTTCCACTACAGGACAGCACACATACTGGCTTTACTCTTTGGGGTCTGTTTTGCATTTTTTCCATTTGGAAAACAGTTTGATCCATAAAAATGCATAATTAGAGTCAATTGTGCTTTTTGCTAAAAGGCCTTGGTAGCATCCATGTTCATTAAAGTTCTGTCACAGCTCTCGTGTGCCTAGATCTTTTATATCATGATGTAGATTTGCAGTAGTCAATCCATATTTTTCTTTTTATGTGTAACTAACATTATAATTCAGTGGAAAATGCAGAAATGTAAGGATTGCTTATTTAATGTGTTTTCACCCTTTTGCATTAACACTTTACTCTGGGCCCGGCACATTCCAGTTCTCGTGTGACTGGACAAGAATGTGGAGAGGGTGTAAGTGGACCTTGGAGTCATTAAACTTGTCTCGCTTTGCTGTAACTGATCTTCTGTTGTTTGTCATTTATTTACTTTGTACTTTTTGTAACGTGTCTTCTGTTATGTGTCCTACTTTTTGAGCTGCTGTTATATCCTATCAAATACCAAATGATAAATTGAAGTGGCCTAAACTGATATGTTTTGGGGTGCTACAAAAATGCGGATGGTCAAAGACTGCGAAGGCTATTTAAAATGCGGTTGCTGTGGTTTTATAAAGAACAGTTCTCAAAAGACTGTTGGTACTATCATAAAACTTTGGCATTACAAGCACATATTTTACAAATGACTGTACATTTATGCCATTTTTGTTGAATTTTTTAAAAATGCCCTTTTCTCTTGTTATCTTGTCAAAATTTCAGCCACAGGATTAATTTGCCAAGATGGCGTTTTACAAGAAGTCACATTAAAATTGTTTAAAAAAGTTACAATTCTACCAAAAAGCAGGGTTGATGACATTATAATACTTCCTGTACTAAGAGCCATGTTTTCTGAGATGTGGAAAATCCATGTGTGAAAAGACTGATGCAGTTTGGAATTACCTGTCAGGCCATCCTGTGGCAAAAAGTTACTCCATTATGAGAGCAACAGCGAAGTTAACATAGCTAACACTGTCCAGAGTGAGTTAAACGATAAACAGGTATAAGAAACGTGTACAGACATTTTTTTCTGTTATTTTTACTGCAGAAGTTTAGGATAAGTGACTTGCCTAACCAATGTGCAGGTTCCACGTTTATGTTCTTAACCACTACATTCCAAAGGAACCACAAAGGGATGATGAAAATTTCATAGCCAAGGGGAAAACACAGAGTATTATAGGATTACTAATGGGTATCTAATAAATGTGTGAGTTGCTAATAACCATGAATAATAAAAGCAATACTAAAGTCGAAAATGAAACCAAGCATAAAGCAGTTATTTACAAAAGCACGGCTCCACCTGCTCAAAAAGTGGCCTCTATCTGGCAATGATTCACTAATAATTTTACCACTTTTTTGTGGATGGGGATGAGGTCAAATAACAATTACAGTCACATGCTTTTGCAAAGTGCTTGTTATGACACAAGGGTTGTAGTGTTGGGCAGCGCAGGGCAGTTACTGCAAGAGGCTGTGGAAGCTGTCAAACTGTGGGCGGCTAAAAAAGTGAGATCACTGAACGGTTGACGTCCAGGGCAGAACTGTAGATAGAGAGGTGCTGTATGGCCAGGCCATGGGCCTGATGAAGAGACAGATTGAGTCGTGGTCAAACCATGGGCCAGACAGGGAACAGCAAATGCAGAAACATCCCCTTGTCTGTTTCATAAATGTTGTTTTTCCACAGCAGTATTGAAAGCCAAATGAGGGAAACATTATGGGCCTGCCATTTTAAAGCGTAATTACACTGAACTGTAAAATGACCACAAAATACGAACGCCATTCTCTATTTAGCTTAAATGATAACTTGGCAATTATCTTTCCTGAACCCACACAGCTATTTGTCATTGCTGGCAGCTTGAGAAAACAGTGGAGAAAAACAAAATGAGCCAACCAGCTCAGCTCGTGTCACAGGTAACGTCACAATTCTGAAAGGCACTGATATGTTTTCTTTGTTGTTGTGTTGAATATTTATTTTATTCACTCCTGGCTTTTGTTCTTCCACAAAGCAATCCACATAGCAAGTGAATGAGGTTGTTAAGATTTTAATAATGTTGGCTAACAAAGCTATGTCCAGTCAATTCCACCTTGTCTTTGTGTTACGAATTTTCAAGTTACGCACATTTTGCAGTTTAAAATGTAATAATTTTTCTTCTTTAAAATATGTATTTCTGGGCAAACGCAGTATGCATGTCTGTGTCTAATCTTTAATTGGTAGGGTATATTTTTATATGAGCATTTTCCCTGTATGTGGTCTTTTCCATCAGACTTGGGTTTGAGGGTATGGCACAGTTTTTTTTGCTGTTCCTAGGACTATGCTTTTCTGAACCGGATAACAATTTAATAGGAACTTGTGAAAATGTTGTATTATTTCCAGGAAGTTTATAATAGTCCCAATTTCTTTTATTAAATTAGATTCTGGAACAGAATTAGTTCACAGCAGCATAGAGGCAGAGACAGTGTGCTGAGAGATTGCAGGTCCACTTCTATATGGGAGCAGGTGAGGGTCAGGAACTTACAGTCAGTGACAGGGACGATTATGTGTGTGTCTAATATGTTCCAGAAAGCTGTCCATACATTTCAGAACTGCTTTGATTTATCATGCAAGTCAGATGGTAATTGTTTGAATGGGAGAAGAGTTTATACAAGCACGTATTTGCAAAGGGGAACTTCGCATATAGACCAAAACATTGAAACACATTTCTTTGCCAAGTATGTCAGCAATTTATGCTTTATGATTTCATTAAAATTAGAATTTGTGGTTCCACAATAAAATAAATGGGCAAAACTGAAACTCTATATTAAAGGTCTCTTGAAGGAACGAGTGAAATCCTTTCCAATAAGCTTGGATCTTATCACATTCCCAGAATAGATGTATGAAAGTACCTTTGGCGACTTTACATTAAAACACAGCTGCAATGTCGCTGGGAAAATCCCAGACTTAAATTCAGTGTTGTTTTCAGTTGATATAAGTATATCCATGAAATAAGAAAATAAAAGTCCTGCGACAGACTGGCGCTCGATTCAGTGTACTCAGCATCGCACCCTGTTTTTGCCGTTGGGTCCGGATCACACTTGATGCTGCAGTGGAAGTGCAGTTGATGAAAGTGCTCGTGATATAATTGTCATCCTCAGTATAGCCTAAATATTTATTCATTTTGTGTGATCCAGTCATCTTTTAAGGATATATGCTGGAACTATTTCACCGCATTTCTTGATAAGTTTTTGCTTTCAGAAGTTATTCATCCTGGAACATCTGTTTTATATACATAGTCATGATAGTATCAGCAATTAAAGTGTTTCTTGAAATGGTTTGACAGAAGAGATTTGTATTAAAACTACAAAATGATTGTTCACTTCTATTAAACTTGGTTAATATCGACATTTTGAGGTGTATAGGTCATGGATGTCTAAATATCTGTTTCTGAAGATGAACAAAAGTTAAAGAGAGATGATGCAATTGTTAGTAATGGAGCTTACTTGAATATATTTCTAAGACTGACTTTGTGCCTAGAATCAAGTACTTGGTAGTTTGTACCCTTTGGTTTCACTTCTCCATCATCCCTCTTTATACACCAGTTTGGAGCCATTTAGTCCATTAAGGTTATTGGATGAATGACTTTAATCTTCTCCTTAGTGGGAAAATCATTTTCCCTCTTTGCTGGTTACTTACTGTAAAGAGTAGAGTAAAATACATACAGACCCCCTGGGGATGTGGCTGTGCACACACAGTTTCCAACAGCTCTACCACACTCTCAAACATCACAGAGCTTAGCACACTGGCCAGGAAGACCAGAGAAGACTGCATTCATAACATCCACCATTAATGGGGATTATTGCAACCTAATTGCTTAGATCTTGAAAGAAATTCATCAAAGAAGGTAACAGCCTCTAGCATCCTAAGAAGCCATTGTGAAGCATCAGTTTTGGCTCTCTTAGCTTTGCACCCCTCAGGAGTGCTTTGCAGGTCCTTTCTCTGCTGCCTGGACTGCTCTCCAACGTCGTCCTTGTCAAAGAAGCTAAATGACCCTTAACCTGTGAATCATATTTTTAAAGCAGACATTGAGTGGGTACTGCTGGAGGAGAGAAGGAATGGTGGATAACTGGCTGCTAAAGGCAAACCTTTGTTTTAACATAGGTGTTCTTTCAAGTATACAACTGTATTTTGTTGTGCACCAAAAACGCATACATAGGAACACAACGGTTGTTGATCTTTCTTAGTAAGTCAGTCGATCTGTTTCTGTCCTTAAACAACTCATTTTTCTTTTCAAAACTTCTTGTGGCTGAAGGGGAACATTTAACATTTGGGACTCAAAATTGGACCTAGTGGTACGTGTTTTTCCTGTTAAATTGAGACTGAAATCTTAGAGAGGCATTTGACAAAAAATAAATAAATTAATAAAAAAACAGAAATCCTACAAACATATAGACCTACATTCACTGTATTAACTTAGACACAAACATTTTTTCCTGTGGATTTTTCATAGGATTTCCTCAGAAGCATTTAAATCGTGAAAAGGAGGATTTTTCACAGAATTCTGAAATGTTGGCTTTTGTGCCTTTATAAGACTTTTGCCATCTGGCACAAAATACAGGGAGGAGATTATGGTGATCCATGTCATAATTCCATTTGTCATGGCTGACAGTGATTCCTTTGTGCTTTTTTTTTTTTTTTTAAAAAAGAAAACATTAATTGTGATCTTGACTCAAACAAAGCAGTCAAAGGAAGTTTTATCCTAGGGTGTCAGTTTTGGAAATAAATAAACTTCATAGAGTCAAACCTGCAGCTTCCCTTGGGTACAAGACTGGTTCAAGAAGGGCATATGTTTTAATACAACAATATGTAAAAAAACATTTTGAACATCTGGATAAGGCAAAACACATTTCTAAGACGTATTTCTAAAACCTCTAACATTTTGAGTTTGAATACCGTAAACAGCACCAAATAACCATTTTGAATAACTGAACCTGTCTGGTTTTCTTTCTGCAGACCAAAAGTCACTGAAATGTCAATGTCTGTGTGAACTCCAACGAAACTCATTGTGTGTTCAACTTTCTGCACCTAAAATTACCGATTTAATAACAAAGCAACAAAAAAATCACAGCTCAGAGCAGAAGTGCATATGTCAAACTAGAAGTTTTCTATAGCAATTGTCTAAAAGTACGATACAAGGGTTAGTCAAGAAATATCTGCAGTTTCTATTCTGTCAGGCACAGCAATAGCCACAGGTATCTATTAATTTACCTTTGTATTTATGTGGCCATTTTCAACTATTAATCACCTACGCAAGCGTATACTGTACTGTAAATGGACATTATTTGTCAAGTCCACACCCTGTTTCCATTATTTTAAATGGGGAAAATTATATTGCAGTGCCAGTATAATGATCTTGGTGGTGAACAATACCACTTTCACTGTAAATCGAAAGTTATTTTGCGTGTTAATGGTACATAAAAAAGCATTAACAAGCCTAGTGGCAAAATATCCAGTGAGGTGGTAAACAGTGGGAGACCAGAGAGTTTTTGTGTAACCAGAAAAGTGACAAAGTGGAATTATGAGTTCTGATCTGGGTAATCCTGAACTTGTTAGTTGCTGCACTTCATCTCCACATTTAACCCCCGAGCATCATTTCCCTTTAGCCCTTTTATTCAGACTGAGTAGGCTGCACACTATTTTGTAGAGTCCTGAACCAGACACAGTGCGTTCATGTTGTGACAGAGTGGGGTGACAGACAGACAGGACCACGGACAGCTCCTAGTGCCGCATCCTGTCCCCCTAGGGAGCTGTCCATGGTCCTGTCTGTCTGTCACCCTACTCTGTCACAACATGAATGCACTGTGTCTGGTTCAGGACTCTACAAAATAGTGTGCAACCAGCACTACCATCCTTAGAGCTCCTATTCATTCCCTGCACCCAGTAAGTCGGCTGCACTCCACCAGGTCTAGGTCATTGTTTGTCCCAATGACAATGGCTCCAAAACTGAAAGAGCATTACAGCCACAATCTCTCAAATGCTCTCTCCCTCACAATTGCCAGATCCCACTCAGCATCCAAGAAGACTCTCAAAACCCACCTCTTCTAGTCCCATTTCTCTAATTATCTCTTCAGCGATTCATGAATTTGTTCTCTTGATCACCATATGATTATCTATGCACATTACCTGGTTCTCACATATGCAAGCTCCTGCTAGAGTCATGTGCACAAGGAAAATGGTAGTGCCAAATAAACAGGTTGTTCCCTGCTGTGTGTTTGTGTCAAAAAGTCTTGATCAATTTCTCAATGCACTTTTTGTGTCCGGAAGTTCAAGACACTTTGTAGAAAATGTCCTGCCAAACTAATAAATATGCTGTAAATGGTTTCATCTACCCTAGCCATGAGGTGCTTCATGACCATTTACCTGATGATTTTTGTTCTAGATTTGGCATGCACAAAATTGCACAGTAATAACAAATTGTATATTGCCAAACTTTTTTACCTTTAATTTGTTGAATTTAGTACATTTTTGTGTGTGAGAGAATGTGCATGTATGTGTGCAGCATCACGTACATACACTCTGCGTGTGACATCACTACTCCCATTTATCCAAGCCTGAATTTAAAATTTTCGAAATAGTAAGTAGCCTTTCTGACATCTAATGAACTTGAGTAGGCCAAACCTCTTTTAGAGTGAGAAGCACCCATGTGCCACATTTCAAGTATGTGGCTTGAAAGACAAAGCTGTGAATAAAGAGCAAACAGACAAACAGAGGCTGAGCTTTACAGGTATAGATGTAGAGTGAATAGAGTGAATACACACAATTTGCTCTACAACAGAGTATCAGTTGGCATGAGAACATTGCAGCTTGATTTTGCAGGAAGAAATTCAATTAACAAAATAAAGAAATGAAACAAAGAAAATGCTCTCCTCAGCAGATAGGAGACCACCTATAGATTAATTAGACAGCTCAGCCACAGGACCAAAACAGAGAACTGCCAGACCTGCTGAAGAACCTTAGTCAGTACAGGCAACCTGCCTGAAGTGCAGCAGAGATTATAAAGTTGCAGCTTTGCAACATGAAAGCAGGAACTTCTCCCTTCTGAGTGCCACTGCATGACAATTTCCTGTAGATGTACCTCCGCGAGAATCCTGTCTACGTCGAGCGCTCTGTGCCTACACAGCAAATTGAATCTGATCTGTCATGAACTGTATCACAGCTGCTCTGTAGCTAACACTACATTTTCATCTTTTACTTCACCTTAATTGGGCTTTTTTTTGTTTTACATCTGGTCCTTAACCCCTGTTTCCATGGCAATGCATTGTACACCCTATGCATAATGAGATCCACTGTTTGAGGGCTGTTCCTGGTGTTTATTAGTGCCTGCCTGGTCACGAGAAAATGCAATTACAGCTAAGGAGCCCTTGTGAAGCGGGGGGAAGCCTCTGTGCGGTAAAGTCTCCGCTGTCTGATTGGTGAAGCATGACCAGCAAAAGCAACTTAATGAAGCATCTCTAGAGTGATCTGCCACTTGGGTGGAACATAGAGTCCTCACTCTGCAGAGACTGAGGGGAAGCAACACCTTTCATTGGGCAGATGATGTTCCTGCACCCATGGGATTCAACAGTGGTGGCCTGATATGAATTTAAGAAATTGCCACCAAACGGAGCTGTCCAAAGTCTTGGTGTAAAGCAAGTGGAAATGTATGAGCTGACAATGCTGTCCTTCAGAACCATGGAGACCCAGTCACCAGGGAGTAGCTCTGCTCCCTTTTCCTTCCAGCTGCAGCAGAACCTTCTTCTCATTCTTTCCTCTGGGTATGAACTCTGCAAAAGCAAACCCCAGATTAAAGGCCTCCTTATTTTTAATGAGTTTAAGAGGCAGGAGATCTTTGATAAGTTTTCAGCTTCACTTGACAGCTACTATGAGTTAGTAAGAGAAAAGTTTGTTGCTCTGGTGGCTTTTTTGGTAGCATCAATTCCAGCCGGGGTGTGTGTTGGCGTTCGACATGAGAGGCATCGCTCTCATTAGTCAGAGCCAAAGGTCGCCAAGCATTAACAGTTCTCTGTCAGAGGAACCAACTAATCCTGACAAGGGCACTTAATGTTATGAAACTTACAGTGAATTAAGCCTAATAAGTTATTTAACCAATGACTCATTTTCCACTTAACAGCTGAAGAAATTCGGCGCTGATACAATTGGGAAACCATATACACTATCTATACTTTATCATTGTTATTTTCCATTGATTCCTGCTACATACGACATCACTTCACCCTTAACATCACCTTAGGTCAGCTACAAAGGCCTAGCATTATTTTCAGAACAATTTAGTATCCAACTTTTGGAAAAAATAAAGAGGATCTTATAAAAGACCATACAATGTTCATGTTTTAATAACATTCTGCAAACATCAGGGTTTGACGAAGGGCGTATTAAAGTCGATGGCATCCAAAAAGCAGCATCAGCCTATACAGATTCTCAACCTGAAACAAGCAGCCCAGGGCAAATGGCGGCTTTAGCTTAGTCATTGTGTGAGAACTCAAGCTCATCAAGTTTCACAAAAACATGTCTGTTTCAAGAATCCTAGATTCCTAGATTAATGTAAGATTAAGATTAATGGGATTCCTGTGGGACAAAACTTAAGTTATATTGGCAAAATCTCTACTTACTTTACTGGGCTCTGATGGGTATCATTAAATACCTCCAGTGAGTATTCTGGTCTCCACTTGGAATTCACTATTGTAGAATTATATTCAGCTACAGTGAGGAGCACACTGCTGTGAATGTGGTGTGTGTGTGTGTGTGTGTGTGTGTGTGTGTGTGTGCAGGCTTGCTTAGCTGTCGGCAATTGATTGTCTTTACATGTAGCTGTAGATACTGAGGCAGCAATAGCATCTTGTACAAACAAAAAGTAATGATTAAGTCCAAAAACATCCTTTTTATTGTTATAATTTTTGTTACATGTGAATTTTTTTTTCTTTAATTTTAAGTAAAAATTTTCTGCTGAAAGTTGCTGTTTTACAGCAAGGTGAAGGCAATAGACACATTGCCGAGATAAGCCGACAGGGTGGACTGTGCTTTGGAGGAAGACTTCAGTAGAAATGCCACTGTGCCTGAACCCAAAGTAGGAAGTATGTTTTCTCCAGGATTTGAACATCTTTGCTTATCATTCTGCTGGCTCCTGGTATTTGCCTACCATCTTGTACTGGATTTTCCACACAAAGCCAGCTCTGGAAGTGACGTCCGTGGGAGGACAAAGCATTGGGCTGTCACTGATCAAGATTTGCTCCTTTTCATTCTATCAGTTCATGTGTAACACAGTCTAGTTTTCATGGGGTTCATGGTTGTGCTCAGGGTTCCTTGGCTTGTTGATCACTGATCTGCAGACTTCACCAGGATTCAGTGTCTCGTTCAGTTGTTCACCCTCTCTCTTCACATCTACTGCACTGGGCAGAATTTAAAAAAGTGACATTATTAACTCCCAGGTGTGATTCCTTTGGCTTTGTTTGCCAAAAACATTGTAATTTTGTAATCTTTTTTATAAGAAGTGTTGATTTATTTTCATATTAATTTTCAAAGCAGGTCTTTTTTGCAACTGTCCTGTTAAGTGTCTATATGTTCCTACTGGCACATTATGCTTTGTGAGCACTATTTCCGTTTCCTAAATTATTGTATGCTGATATGACTTTGCCCTTGTTTCCTTGGCACATGAAATAATTTGACATTTTTGGTGATAAATTCAGCTCCAGTTGGTCAGTGACACTTGGATGCTTGAACTCTTGCAGCTGTCTAATGTTGCTTTTGAAATTCTCATATTAAAGTTCTCATTATCAGACCTTTGAGCCAGCTGACATGTACTGGTAACTGGTATTCAGCTTAATTTGCTGCCTTTGTATTTGTGACTTATTTATTTCAGAGTTTGAGTTCTTTGTCATCTGATGTTTCCATTGTTCATTCCCAGCCTCTTTGTGTATATGTGTATGTACAGTACTGTGCATGTTTCTTAGGCATGCAACTTGAATGTGTGTTGAGAAGTACAGGTAGATTCTTATCTACCATCAGGGGGGTTTCTGATTGGTCCCAGATTCATTCTGCAGCCTGAGAATGACCTCAAACACCCAATCTCAGTCATACACAACTATGTTGAGCAAAAAGAAGGAATCCTGCAACAGATGGTCTGGTCCCCACAGAGCCCTGATCTCAACATGATCGAGTCAGTCTGGGAGGACATGCAGAGACAGTCAAAGTCTGCAGAAGAACTGTGGCCAGTTCCTCAAAATGTTTGGAAGGACCTACCAACCTCTACCTTAAACTGCATGCAAGTTTGCACAAGAGAATTGATGCTGTTTTAAAGGCAAAGGGTGGTCCCACCAAATATTGATTTGATTCAGGCTTTTTTTTGTCTACTGCACTTTTTAGAAGGTTTATTGATTAATAAGTATTCATGGCATTATTTCTGGAACCATCCTCGCTTTATAGCATTTTTCCCACAGGTGCCTAACACTTTTGCACAGTACTGTATGTGTTCACTTGTCTCTCTGCAGGGGTGTGTGGGTGTGTGTATGGTCATCCCCTGACTTCTATGAATTTGTTTTTAGTATGTGTTGTTAATATTTATTTGCTTTTGTGTAACAATAATTTTTCAGATTCTCTACTGGAAGATAAAGTCTCTGGGGCAGCAGGTGGCTGTGTAACTCTCAGAAGAACTGAGGTTTGAAACCCTCCTGCTGAGGCAGGACAGTTGAGCAAAGCACTTGCCCTTCTTTGCTACCCAGCTGTATCAATAGACACATCATTTCAAGTAGCTCAACATTGCAAGTCACCTGGAGAAAAGTGGTGGCTAAATGAATAAATATAAATATACAACACAAGATACAGATGCTCATACATCCTTGTACTTTATCAAACTTCCCTGCTTCTTTTCTTATTGTAGCCATTTAATAGTCATGTGCAAAAGTGAAACTTTAACAGAGACCATATAAACTGCAATTTTGCATAATGAATTGAATTGAAATGAAATGCATATTTTATTGCAATTCATTCTAATAAGAAATACCTTACAGTCCTCTTCCCAAACCTCAGAAATGGGGGGAAATATAAAATAATAATACTTGCTCTGTAAATACTATTTTCTCTAAAAGAACTGAAAATTGAGTTTTACTAAAAGTGCCTTATAGATCCACTGCTATAAGGTTTTGCGCAGCGCTGCACTTTTAACCGATTTTAATTCTTTTCAAAGACCATGTGAAAACCCCACTATGACCAGCAACCAATTTTCTCTTCATTTCAATGTTGTGCTGACATCCAGTGGCTACAGGGAAAACTTTATTAAATTTTCTGCACGTTGCGCATTGATGTATTGAATTTCCGAACAAATAAATGACTTTCTTCTCAAATGCAAAAATATATTTTGCATTCATAGAAATTGATTTGACAGAATATGAATGCAGAATATAAAATAGCAAAGTCTGAGGCCTGACTGCCTGTAACATGTGCTGCACCATCATGTTTTACAAGCTCCTAAGTATAAAAACTATGTGCTTAGCTGCCTACAAGACCTGGATTTGCCATCAGGCCACACATGTTACCTTTGCTTTACAGCCTACAAGGGCATCTATAGTGAGGACACATGACATGTGAAAATATTTTTTGAGCATCTACCCCCTGTTATATGATTTTCTTTACTGTTAGTGACAAATTGTTAATAATTTGAGAATATGCTAATTTTATTTTACCTGATTAGTGGGCCTGAAACAGCATCATATATTATTTGATGTTTTCCTTGACATTATTAACACAAATGTGAGAAACAGGTGAATCTGGAGTCAAAGTCACACAGGTGCATGGAGGAACCCACTCATTTCTGAGGCATCTGTGACAACACTAGAGGAATGTGTTTTGTGAGCAGTACAGTTGAGAAATACCAGTCTTGGACCCAGCAGGATGGAGAAAACTGTCTTTGTGCCTCAGATCAAGGTTTTTAAACCTCAGCAATGCCCTGCAATGTGAATGGACAAATTGTCTTCAAGTTGCCTAAATATCTTTGCTCTCTTTTCAGCCAACATTTCACAACTTTTCCTGCTTACACATTTTTTTATTTTTTGTTATTTTTAATTAATTAACAGCAGAACAAAACAGAATAAAACTGGGTCATTACAGCATGGAAACTGTATTCTGGGGAAATGCAAATACTTACAGATACATCATACAAAACAAGTGGAATAAAGTTACTATATTTTTCAGGGCACCTAGATTAAAATTTTTCAATTTAAGAAATTGACAATGAGCTCTATACAGTTCAGTTCAGTTCAGTTCAGTTCAGTTTTCCTGCCCCACTTGTCCTTGTGAAGGTTGTGGTGGGAGCAGCCTGAGAAGGCAGGCCCAGACCCTCCTGTTCCCCGCAATGGTCTCAAGCTCCTCCTTGGTGATCCCCAAGTGTTCCCAGGCCAGCCAGCAGATCATTTCTCCAACATATTCTATGTCTAACTCAGGATCTCCTTCAAAATGGCACACAGCAGTTAGACAAGAGAGCTGAAGCTGGGGCAATACAGGGCCTTGACAGAACCATGAAGACCACTCATTACCTTGCATGAGAAGAAACCTACTTTACAAAAAGTTGTAAGAAATGCACGGATAGGCTCAGCTCCAGGCCCAAGTGGAGCGTCCTGCAAGAATTTGAAGCAGTAAAGTGGCACAGCACAGGAAGTCTGTGATTTACTACAGTGATTTCAGCATTAGGGTCACAACAAGGGGAATTCCACCAGAGTACACAGACTGGAGAAGGGAATAATTGCAGATGTCACTACCTCTGTGACCCTATTTTGTCTAGCCACAAATATGTTTGTGAAGTCAGCAGAAGTTGAGTGTAGAGGTCCCTGGAAACTGCAGGGGGCTACAAAAGTTAATCATGCGGCCTCACGTGTTTCAAGTTATCAAAGTGTAGGTCTTTGGTGCTGAGGAAAAGTAAGCAGCTTTAGCATACGAGGTGACCTAATTCCATTCATTTTGGAGAAACTCATGAAAAGCTTTGGGAAGTTGCTTGGCAGCAGTTTGAGGGATGCAGCAAATTGGGAACTATGACAACTTAGCAAGAGCTGAAGGGTTGGCTGGCAGCAGTGGATGAGTCAGGGCTTCCAGGTAAGTAAAGCATGGGTATATCGGTATGCCATCCTGCTGCAAATTCTCTGGCTCATTCTTTGTATCAACAGTTGAGACCATTGAGAGAAGGATAAGCTGTTATCTCCATAGGTGGCTTAGTCTTACTCAAAGCTTGGACCGCATCGCTTTATAGAGGCTGAACAAGAAGCTTAAGTTAAGACTAACCATTAGGAGGAGTTTAGGGTAACATGAGCAAGGGAAGTGCTGCAGTGCCACAGTCTCTCTCAACTGATGTTCTGCTGGATATGGCGCAGGGCTTACTCTTCTCCATCTGTATGGCTTTCTTTGGTCCTGTCATTGGCTCTCATAGGTTCTCCTGTCACTGCTACACCACTGATAACCAGCTGTTATTCTCTTTTCCTCCAGCCACTACAAATAAATCCTCTCACATTGTTGCCAGCCTCTTACACATGTCTGCTTAGATGACTAACCACCATCTAAAACTCTCCAAGACAGTCACCCTTTATCTCCCAGGAGGTCCTTTCAATTTTCTCATCTCATCCACTTTGTCTGTCAGAAGTTTGTGAATCACAGTTGACTCAAGTCTCTGCTTCTGGCGAGACACTGAAGTCATAACCCAATCCTACATTTGCCTTTTGCATAATAGCTGCAGGATCTACCCATATTTCACAACAAACTGTACACATTTCCTGATCCAGGCTAAAATGACTTTCTGCTTCAATGCCTGCAGCTCCTTCCAGTCTTTTCTTCCAGGTTCTGCCATCAAGCCTCTTTTGTTGATCCTGAATGTCATAGCAAGAGTTGTGTTTGACCTATATCAAACAAGACTTTAGTTCTGCAGCCCAGTACCCAAAGGACTGGATCAGTTCCTACTCCTCAGTAACCTCCCTCTGAACTGCTGAATCCCCTTTAACATTCAAGAAGGTTGTCAAAGCACATCTCTTTCAGGCCCATTACTATCCACACCTTCTTACTCTTTTACAAACTTGTGTCATATCATCTGTCAGAATCACCTTTGTCTTTTCTATCAGTTCTACAGGCAGTTTGGTGGAAAGGTTGTATTGAACAAACTTATTGTGCTTTGACAATCTGCACCTATAAGTTTTTCTATTGTCAAATGCACTTTTGTTTTACTGTTTTACTTGTTTTTACAGTGTATGTTGAAAGCAAAAAATGACATTTAACAGCAAGTATCCTAGAAAGATATCTGTGGATCTCACCTGGAATATTATTACAGTTTCCCATTGTTCTTAACACACACCTCCCCTTGACACAGGCAAAGTGAGCTCCGGGAATGAATATCTCAGGAAGATGATGTCGTATGTTGTTGCAGACTATCTCATAAATAAATTGATTCTAATATCGATTTATACAAATATTTATGACTGCAATAATCTACTGTGGCCCCAGAAAAGAGGAGCTGCTATGATCAAAGTTAATCAAAGCAGTAAAATAGCTCATTTTGCTGAGCAGTTTCACAGGTGTGGTCTCTGCATTATACACTGTTTTAAGCAGCGTTTCTGTTCTTATGACAGCCAACAGTGCTGTGGATGAACAGCAGAGGTCTCTCTCTTTCCCTCTCTTGCTCCCTCTCACTCCCCCCCCACTCTCTCACACACTCTCGCTCTCTCTCACTCCTTCTCTCTCACTCTCTCTCTCCTTCTCTCTCACTCTCTCTCTCTAGCTCTCTCAGGATAGGACAGGTTAGGATAAGATAGGATAGGATGGGATGGAATGGGGAAAGGATAGGATAGGACTTCACTGATCCTTACAGGCAAATTTGGCATACAGCAGCTGAATACATAGGACACATAGCACAAAATTGTCATAGTGCACATAAAAATAAATAAGTATTGAAAATCTAAAATAAAAAATATAAACAAACAAACAAACAAGCAAATAAATAATGAATGAATAACAGTAGTAAATGGGTCCCTCTATGGGATTGTAGAGGTGGGTGGTTTTTGGTAAGAAGGATGGCTCAAAGTTTTTCTTAGTGTCCCTAAGTTGAACAAACTGGTGGCTAAGTGATCAGCTCATGGCATTCATTTCATTTAGGGGATGCGAGTCCGGATAAGGAGACTGAAGACTGTAGCTTCCTCCTCATCTCACCCTCTGCAATATCCTCCACAGAATTAGGGTTTTGACCGATGACAGAACCTAGTTTCTGGAGCTTTAACCCAAAGGTTCAAGGTTCACTTTACTGTCATTCAAGTACAAGAAAGAATGAACAGTAGTTTCTCCTGGACCACAGTGCACGATACAGTAGATTAAACAGACCGCATGACGACACAAGACAACATAGACATAGATGACAAGATAAATAGAAAACTTAATGCAAATGTGTTTAAATGGAGATTTATTTCAAGAATGAGTTTCTGTGTGTGACAAATTCCAGGTTCCCAGCTCCCATGTGAAATCCCCTAGTGTGTTCCTGCCTGTCAGGATCCTGCTCCTTTGTTCCTCACCCTTGCTGTGGTTGAAGGTTTGTCTGCACTTGAAGATCTGCACCATCATCACTGTCAATCAGCTCAACACATGGATTCACCAGCACCCATGTTCATGTGGTGATTCACAGTGAAGGAGATATGGGAACATAAGGCTGACTTGTTTTTCTATGTGTGCTAAAGTCTTCATTTCTGCACTTACCTAGAATCCAGAACCAAAAGTTTGAGCTCTTTAACAGGATCTGCCTTACACTTCTGCACATTGCACACTGAAACACACAAAAAGAAAATTAATTGTTTGTTTTTGTGTGTAATAAAATGAGATATAATAGAAACCTGGTCCAAGTGTGTTCCTGGATGAAAATTTAACATTTTCTCAATAACCATCCTGTCCAGGTCACCATCCTGTCTATCAGTAATACACAGCTCATTCTGGATATTCCACACCAAACCGAAAAGCATAACAGCCAGCAAGGAGACATACTACAATATACTAGAGTTAACTGCAGAAGTAAAACAACAGAAACACCCCCCACCCTAAGCAAAAAAACACACCATCATTTTTTTTCCGAATTTTTAAAGATCAGCGCTGTCATCGGTAAGTATCTAAATGTAATTATTTTATTTACCCTTTACCGGCTACACCGACTGTCAGGCACAACTAGCACATGTTGAACCACTTTTAAATATGAATTCAGTCATCTGGTATTGGAAGTTTTGGAAATGGCCAACAACAAGCATATTTAAAACTTCAGTGTCATTTAAGAAGTCAGCTTTCAGTTTGTTCCTGATTGTTTTTTGCTTCTTTATTTGAAACTGTTTGTGTGCATCTAGCTGAGTTCCCTTAAACTTTTGTTAAAAGAGTGTAAGTGGACCCTCATAACACATCAGATTAAATATGAATCTGTCTTTTCTGTTTCATTATATCATGGTCTTGGTAAAAAAAAAAAATGCAGTTATTTTTTTTTTAAACCGAGCCAGTGAAACTTAAGACTGATATGATATTATAACACATACACTATTTGACTGTGGTTTATAAAGTTAACAAAGAGTTTTCATATGAACGTGTATTATAACATTTAAAAATATGTGTATAATGAGACGAGGTCGGCGGGGTCCCTAAGTGCGCAGAGGTGACAGTGACAGCAGGTCGTGAAGAGGCGCCGCTGCACTGCGGGACGACGGGCTGGCGTGGATGTGGACATGTCGTTCGGGGTCCCGGCGGAAGATGGCGGCCAACGGCCACTGTTCACACACAGACCGAGGAAAACACTTGTCTCCGGAGTAAAGCACACACAGTGCTCGGGAGAAAAAAAAAAAATATATATATATCACGAAAAAAATCTACTTATGTTCTATTTCAATAAAACAGAGCTGTAATTATTTTTTTCATTAATTTTTATAACTGTCATTAAATGAATTTGTGGTATTTAGAAAATTTTAATTTAAAAACAATGTTAACCAATAAGTAATCTGACAGTATCTAAAGCTCTCCATACTTCATAACTGATACTTCAAAAATGGGACGAGATGTTCGAAAAACCAGTGCGAAACTGTGTGTGTGTGTGTGTGAGAGAGAGAGAGAGAGAGAGAGAGAGAGAGAGAGAGAGAGAGAGAGTGTTCGTTTTTGAAGGAGATTAGTCTTCCTCAGACGGTCCCTAGCCACCGGGCCGTCTGCTAACGTGGGTTCGCAGCACAAGCGGGAGCGCTCTGCGCTCGGCACCGGACTACAGCACTTAGTCTGGAGCCGTTAGCGGCCAACGCGGACATTTCCTCCCTCCAATGAGGAGAAGATCAGCTGAAAAGGTGAGTTATTCTGACGAGTCGTTTTTCACTGCGCCTGTTTTCCTCTGGCAAAACAGCCGAATTTTGTGCGCGCCGGCTGTCACTGCGGCGCGGGGCTCGAGCACGGCGGCGACATGTCGCGGACACCACAAAGATGAGCGCGTGAAAGTGGCTGTGAGGCGCGCTCCTGTGTGCGTCTCGGATGCCCGCCGTCGTGTGGAGGGAGCAGCCGCACTGGGACACAGCGGCTCACCGGGACCTACGATAGAGCCGATAGAGCAAAACACTCACCGCATAACGCCTGATAACGTCTGACAGCTGACCCCGCACACGCACACGCACACACACACACAAACACACACACACACACACACCATCTTAGAGTATACCGATATACTGGAGTATAAATTGAATGTCAGTTGAATATATAACTTTGTTTTATTATTTTGTTGTTTTATCTCAAAAACTAAGAATAATAATAATAATAATAATAATAATAAAAACAATACATGCTTTCTTTTAATGAAACTGCAGCTTATCATTTTATTTCAATGTGCGCTGAATTCGCACAGTCAAAGCAGCTGTTGGTTATAATACAGTACTTACACAGGATACAATATTATCAACCTTTATTATTTGACCCTTTTGTCCAGACCTGCATGCAGTGTTTGATAAGGAACTTTACAATGGTTTATTCATTTATACAGTATAGTATTCTTACCGGAGTAATTCAGAGAAGGATCCAGACCGACTGGGTGGCTGGAATGAACCTCAAACTTTCTGTAATATGTAGAATGTAGGAAAATATAAAAAAGAGTAGGAACTATGGGTTAGAGTTGCTTTTACCACACCTTTGCCAGAAGTGAGGATCAGGGTATGTCAGCTTCTGCCTGGTGCAGCATTTCATGGGACCTGTAAGGCACTGAACAATGCAGTGATGTTTTCCACTTTAGTGGTTGAGTTTACAATGAAATATTGAGCATGTGTTTAGTGTGACTGAAGGTAGGTACACAAGGTATAAACTTTCAGTTTGTTTGCCCCCAGGGAAACATTCTTCAGTTTGTGTACCACTTCTCATTGTGAGGTTTCACACTGCAACTCTCGTTGGTAGGAAAACATGCCCCCTTATATCTTGATCAAGTTTACTAACTGAATGACTTGTGAACAAAAATACTTTTGAGTAACGATGCTCAAGTTGTTCGCTGCTGCTGTGCACGTTTTATGTCCCGTAAGGCTTTCCCAGACTGACTGCTTGTTCCACAGAGTGTGAGCACCAGTTCTGAGGTCCTCTTTAGTCATATTCCACCTGCCTGTATGGTCTGGCTTCATTTTCCTGTCCCAGACATGCAGATGAACATACAGCACATTGAGATGTTTTTAATGGGTCTATTCATGTGCAAACTGTTGCCATCAGCATGCGATTCACCGTGTAAGTAAAGGCAAGAAGACAGAAGGTTGCACTGCTGTGCTTCCTTCATGATTCTTCTGAATATACTATTTTAACCCTGAGTTTGTAACCGGAGCTGTCAATGAAATGGACAGCTGAGTTTGGGCGTAAATCATCTCTTTATGACTAATAATAATGATAACAATACTAAAGGTTATTTTATGTTACAGTAAAAGCAGCTTCTCACAGTGCTTTACAATAAAAAGGATAAGTAGGGTACAATAAATTTTTATTATCTTTATGGGGGGTTATGTTCTATACAAGTTAGCAGCACTTCCATATGAAATATTTGTGGCTTGTTCTCTATTGCATATAGTTTATACAAACAGGAAGAGTAACTTGCCAGAAAAGGGATTCTGCTCAGAGGTCGCAAGAAAATTAGGGGGCAGGCAGCACATGTATTCTCTCCATGATAACATGGAACTGGGTGCGGTATGCAAAGGCCCTACCAGCTTTAATCTCTAAAACATGCAAAGGCATCTTAGAAGATGATACCAAGGCTGCCTGGGGTTTTTAGAGCAAAGTTGTGCTGTGGCTTTGGATGCCGTAAGTGCCATAAAGCCCACGCAGCTGAGCCAACAGGCTGACCTGGTTTGCTTCTCTGTAGTGTGATGACACACATTTTATGACCTGCATAATAAACCAGTTTTACTGTTGTACCCCTGAGGAAGGGTAGTAGAATATCCGGCCGTATAAGTTGTCTCTTTGGACAGACGCGCCTATCTGATCGGTGAAAAACCATGCTGAATGCCAAACGGTGTTCACATTGTGGTTAGTGCACAGACGGCAGGTATCCAGGTGGCTCCTGTTTGGTAGAGAACCACTGGGTCAGGGGTGTACTGTGATGGAGGCAGACCCCCCAGCTCTGCTGCCTGTTCTCAGTCCAAGGTCTGGAGGTGTCCTAGGCTCCCATAGCTAAGCTCATTAGCTGCCTGGCTGGGTGTCCCATTTCTTTTGTTTGTTCCTGACAAGTTGGAAATGAAATAAAGAAACCTAATCAGAGTCCTTGGCTTCAGACTTGAAGAAACACTCCAGGGAAGCACTGCACATGTAGTGTCAGGGTACGATGACCGGAAGGAGGCCATTGCACATGCCTCAGTTGCACCATACTGTTATGGGGCTTAATTCTTATTCTCTGAAAGAAACCTCCTATGGACGGAATGAGTTCATGAGTGGGCTCTGCCGTGTCCACCAGTCTTGTATCCTGATAAATATGGTTTGCTTGACACTGGTAAATTTTGTAGTTGGAGCGTTGAAGTTCTTGCTGCGCTAGGGGATAAACTATTTGCATTAGAAAGGAGATAAACAAAGCAGGAAATTCTAAGACAAAAAAATTGTTATGGTTCACTAATAGACACAATTAGGAACTTTTCACAATAAAACAACTAATATTACATGGTTAAGCAAAAAATACAACATGAGGTACTTGATATTAAGTTTTTTTTACGTATTGAGTTTTTTATCTCATAGCAAGTGTTTTCTAAAGCTGCTCAGGCGCATATAAAGACATTCACTGTGGTAAAATATTTAGTTTAGTCCATGTAATGGGGTATTTCATTTGTAAAGTCTCAAACAATCCACTCCTATGTGGTTTTATAGGACAGTCCTGAATATGCAGATGTGTTAAAGCAACATAATGACACTCAACATTAAAGTACAAGAGAAAGGAATCTTAAGTCCCACAACCTTCAGTGTGTGTTTCATGGTCACTCTGTTTCAGCTGTGATGCAGCTGCGCCATGACACCAGTGAGCTGCCATTGCTGAAAATGATATAAAGCAGTTTTCATAATTCTAATTATCAGAACAATAAATTGCAAATGTGGTAAAGACCGGGGGTGTTTTTAATCAGTTTTTTCATAACTCAAAATTTATTTTTATGTACAAACAGCGTGTAAAGTACCAAAGTACTATAGTAATTAATTCTGTCAGATGAACATTTCAGGTTAAAACCATGGAGGGATGTTTGTAGCTTTCTCACTGTGTTCAAATTTTATTACTTTACCCTGCGTAGACTTTGTGGGCATTTTCCCACAAGCACTATCAGATATTTTGTGTTTGGTAAGTAAACACAAAATGACACAAAAGAAACACACTGCAGGGACAAATTGTCATAACAAGGGCAGCAGCTTGGCTGAAGGATAGTGGGGCTGCTGGTAAACACTGACAAAGCACAAGTATATATAGAGATAGCAAACTGTCTACAGTGATGCAGCTGAGCATATAGTGTAGCTGAGTGTTAACTGTTGGTTAGTTTGGGATGCTGGGCATATAGCTGAGATTTCATAAGCTGGAAGTCCACAAGTCGATGCCACTCTTAAATGTAATATCTTCCCTTCTTTGTGCCTTAAATTTAGTGAGAACTACTTAAATGCCCTTCCCTGCACAGTACAAGAACCTTTAAAAATTTGTGAAGAAACTGGTGTGGGAAAAAAACTTTTTAGTAGGTCATAAATATTTTATTTTTATTTCTGTAGGCCATTAAGATACAGCTTATTTAAAAATACCATTCAGTAATATTGTACCATATTTTTGAGGAGTTGGGTAAGTTACTTTGTTCCATCTGTCTCCAGACTAGAAGTGCTTTCAGTTCTTTTCTGTCATAAGTGAGCTCATTTAAGGACCTCATATGCAGGTCAGGGCTCCTATCCATCTGCTGCCAAGATGGCTAACACCAGAAACATGTTCCCTTGGCAGGTAATTGTTCAGAGAGCATGCTGGGAGGTGATGCAGGATTCTGATGGATGTTCAACAAGAACACGGGAATGATGTCTTTTGCCGATTTTCAAGGAAACTCCTCACCCAAGTTTTTCTCAATAAAAATGGTGGTAATAGTTTAGCTGTTTAATAGCTGAACACCAATTCTCATCCTAGTTATTAAAATTCAAGAACAATGAAACTTCACCCTATTCCATAATAAGTAGAAACTCTGAAAAAGAATGCGACAGCATTTTACGTGACAAACTCAAGAACTTTGTTTTTTTGTGATAAATGGCAGCTTTGAAACTAGAGTGAAGAAGACGGGGTGCCAGTGCAATAGCCTGCCGTTTCCCTGGTGAAGAAAACCCACCGATGTTCACTTTACACCATTGTGTTACACAGGCCACAAGCCTTAAACACACTTGTCACAAAGCATCTTTGTTGGGTCCCATGTATTCATTCGCGTGAGGTTCTCGCCAACATTACCGTGGCATTAGAAGGTACGTCGACTCAAAGTAAAGCCTCCTATTCACTGAAGTCACGCTAAAAACAGGCTGTTTCTCATCTTACTAAAGAAATAATCTATAGCTTCTCCACTTGCTATGAACACAAATGTATCTGTGTTTTTTCAAATTATTAATGCCTCACACAACCTCAGTACCTATTACTAATATTGATCCAGGTGTATCTGTCAGCGATTGTATGTGATCTTATAATTGACAAAAGGCTATTCTCAGCTGAGTCTACAGTGCTTTTATTTTTGGTTTATTTGTACAGTATTATCCACCAGACAGAGATGTATACCTAATATCACATGACAAATCATAGCCAGAGCAATTTTTTTGCTACTTAACATCAGACTTTTTGGAATGTGTTGTCACCCTGAGGAAGGCTCAATGCCAGACCACGTATGTATTAGGCTCTAACAATATTCAAGAGTTTAAGGACTGTTGTCTTTTATTTGTTTGTTTATTTCAGCTGCCGTTTTTCTTCAAAGTGACTTACAATGCTATGTTTGTATACTTGGCTACTCACCACTATTTTCCCATTCATACAATTGGGCATTTTTACAGGAACCATTCTGGATAAGTACCTTGGTGAGGATTCCTACAGAAGGTAGGGTTTAAACCTGGGTCCTTTGACTGCAAGGGCAGATTTATAGTTCTGACACCAACTGTTTCCCATTATTTTCAGAAACTTGTCAACCCCTGGATACACAGTACACTTGTGAACTTATGTAGATGAGTGACATACAAATAAATGTTTTTCTAAGTTCTGTGGCCAAAATATGATTTTTTTCCAGAATTTGGAGTGGATGAAAAAAGCACATGACAAACACCGAAACCTCCTCACTGTAATTATAATTTAGGTATCATCCAAAAGCAGCTCTTTTTTGAACTCCATTCAGGAGATGAGTGCAATCCTTTCAGTGAAAGTTGCTTTTAACGTTAAAACTCTGAAGGCTGTTCTGTTTTTCATGCATTTTTAACCCCTGGATTTCTGGCTGATGTAAATGTGTCTGCACACCAAATCTAACCTGCCATGAGCCAAAGCCTCCCTTCTTAATGAACGCAAATTACACTCCATGTGTTTAGTAAACATCCTTGGATGCTTTCATTGCGCCCTGCAATGCTATCCACGAACACACAACCCCCCTGCAAATTTCTCATGAACTGCCCATCTGTTTGGAGTCTTAGTCACTGTCTTCTGTTCTAATTACCCGCTTCACCAACAGTCGTTTTTTTTCTGCCGTTACATTAGTCCAGAATGTAGGCAGAGAGCCTCAAAAGACAAGCTTCAAAACTTCATTCTGGTTTCCAAGAATTGCGCATTAATGTGTCTGCTTGTCTTGGGTATTCAGATTGCTCTGTCTGTCATTTGAGCCTCCACTACCTTTATTTTCTCACGGATCTTCACAGTTTTGGAGAACGAGAAAGAGATAGTTGACAACCGGTGTAAAATAATTGTATTTCATTGTCTCACTCTGTATGGTTATTGTGTTATTGTGTTATCACTTCTAATGTTACAAGCGGATCCATTCATACCATCACCAGTTCCTTGGTCAGGTCTGTTGACTTCCTTGCTGTGTGTTTCAAACCCTCCCACCCCTTTAGTTAAGGTTTGCTTTAGGCATTTTCTTGAGCACTTCACACCAAGCTGATGTTCCTTGTGTGCAGCATTTGACGCATATTGCAAAACAAAACTGCAAGCCTGTCATTAGGAGGTGGTCCCTGGAATCCATACAGGAATGGGCGTCTTTTGCTTTGAAGAGTGTGGGTTGTCATTCCTGCTGTCATCATGGATATGCACCCTTCAGAGTACGGCCATATTACATTATGCGGTGTCAGATTTCCAGCAATAACAGCATCAGTATTAAGCATATGAGCGTCTTAACTTTGCACTTTCTTTGAAACAATAGATCCTCTATGCATGAGAGGCATTAGGGTGTTCCCATAAGCATTTGATCTCAAACAACCTGTTCTCTATACTCCTACTCACTAAGTCTCTAAAGAATCTCCTCTCTGTGCTTGGACAGCCTGGCCTGAAATTATTAACTCATTCTAATCTAAAGGATTTTGATCCTAATGCTTTGGAACCCACTGATAGTGTGCTGCTGCAGAAGGATCCACATTTTTGAGCTAAGTAATTTTAGACCAGCATTAAGCACAACTTTCCCCTTGAAATATATGGGAAAACTGTAGCACGACAAATTACCTTGTTCTTACACGGGAAATAAGATAGGGTCCTATCTTTGCGTGGAGCCAGTGCTGTGTACGGACGTTAATGATGTGCTGCTATCATCAGATAGTAATCATCTCTGCGTGTTCGTGCGTTCTTTGACAAAACTACAGTCTTTGATATAGATTTACACTTTTTTCTGGGCTGACTTGAAAATATGGGTGGTCTGTGGGGTGTGTGGTCCTGTGGCTCAGAACATGATCTGATCTTGTAGCCATACTTAGCTGACAAATACTGTTTTTTTTTTCTATTGCATAAAGTTGGGTATGGCTGTAGTAAGTGTGGCTTTAAAATAAACCCACGTTTGCTGTATGTATATATTACGTTTCTTAGTTATTATAAGCTTTAGTGGAGTGGCTCAAGGTTTATAATATCTTAATCAAATTGTGGGAAAGTAGAGGTGCTTACTTTTGGTCAAAAAGCTCTAATATGCACTTAAATTTTGATCTTAACCTTGGGTTTTAAACTGGTTGCAGACTTTGACATTGACGTTGTCGTTGATCGAGATGTTTTTTTTTTTTTCAGCGCACTCCTCGATGAGTTTGTTCACACAAAGCTGTATACCTGGCAGCAAAGCGTTCGCTTGCAGGGCCCTCAATTACGACACTGTCGGCTCGTCTATTTTCTGGAGTCAGTGAATGATAATTCTATACGGAAACCTTGTTTTTTTAGCCTGACCTGTAGTTAACGATGAGAGCAGCACCGAAGACAAACTGACTGTATAATTTTATGGTGCTGGATGTTGGATGTTTTTCTTCTGCCATCACACGGTCAATTAGCTACTGCTGGATTTGAGTAGACTTGAGTCCTCATAGCTGATTATCACAGCTCTTAGTGATCACTGCAATTCACTGTTCATGTTTTTTTGCTTAATTGCATCTACATCTTTAACCGTTTTTACATCACCCATTAAACCAGTCAAGTTTCTGGCCTCAGCACTCAGATCATTTGTCCACAGTTGCTGTTGGTAAGGTGCTAAATTGCAAATATACCCAAAAAAGGTGTGAGTTTAGGTAGCTATTCTATCTGCTGCCTGTGTTACAGGCATGATTAGGTTATATTGAAGCTGTTTCTGAAATTATTTAAAACCTTTTCCTAAGGTACGACTGAATCTGAGACTGATTTTTCTTGTTTGCAAGTAACAAGAGTTGGGGTAATTTTGCTTTTAATGGTAATGAGGTTACTATTAAACAAATTACATGGAGATACTGTGTTGTACCTTATCCTGGAGTCAGTGTTTGCTTACACTTCTGTCCTGCAGTTGACAGAAGAGCTATGTAATCAATATTGGTAGTATCCATCTACAAAAAACATCTGGCTTCCTTGGGTGAGTATCTCTCCTATGTAGCTTTTAATATGTCCTAGAGCTTGATGTCTGCTTTCCTGCACTTGATCAGCCAACTTGGTAGTGGTCCATGACCTCTTTATAGACTCTAGCACTACGCTGCACGAATTACTGGTCTTTTCAATTTCAGACACAACCTAAACAGCTCCTTTGCAATCTTACTCGATGATCCGGGAGGGATGGCCAATTTCTTGGGCCTCTAGAGATTTATTATTTGCTCTTTCTCCTAGGCTGGGAGTTTTTTTTTTGTTTTCCTTTCCTCAGCTAGTAGATTACTTTTTCTGCCTTTATTGCTGCTCTTATCTCTGCTCAGAAGTACACTCTAAAAAAAATTTAATTGAATTGTCTAGTTTGATTCTGATCTGGAAATTCTTCGGTTTGAATAAATATTCAAATAAGACAGTCGTGAATGTCTGAAATTGTTCCCCAGTATTTTAGGAAGTAGCAGCAGCAAACTGGGCATGATGCACTAATGGAACTGGGTTGAACACAGGTTTAGCTCTGCTAGTTTAACTGTTTGCTACAGTACAACACTTGCACTGTTTCCAGCAGCATTTTGGCAGTGTGCAGGCATCCTGAAAGAAGGTTTGGGGTTAATAAGGTACTTTGTCTAAGACATTTATACAGTTAATCTCCCTAATGCTGGTTTTATCAGATGGCAGAGCCCCACAGGCCACTGGCATGGATACAGCTAATCATTAAGTCTGATCTCCATCTGAGATTTAAAATATACTCTGCTCAGAAGCTCACAAGGAAGAGTGTTTCCTGACTTCTGCATTTGTGGCAGAAGACTCAACAGCCAACATTAGTGCAGAACAAGAGTGCCTCCCTTAGTTCTAATGTTTGGCAGCAACTGTGCTTGATTTGGGTGGCAGACGGCTGGACATTGTCTTCACTCCAGCTTGAAGCCTCTGCTTTTTTCCCCAGCTCTCCAGCTGGATGGATGGCAGTCTGAGGCCAGGTGGCAGCGGTTAGGTTCTGGCACGCTTGCTTGGCTGGGGGGCTGGCAAGAGTCAGGGTAACCTTTAAGGAGCAGCATCTTCTAGGTAGCAGCCTGTTTGCAGTGAAATGGCCTGACTGTTCACCCAACATATGATAATGTGTTTTCTACTTAATGGTAATGTTCATTGCCCTTTCCCTCTTCTTCCATGCATGCAAAGGTTTTTCTTAAACGAGAATTCCTCCAACTGCAAATGATTTTGTCAACATTTTATATAAGACTTGTTAAAAATCTGTCTTTGAATGTAGACTGTGCAGACAGACTGTGTCTTAAGATTCCTAGGATATTTAGCATGAGTTTTACTGCTGATAAACGTTTTTTTTTTTTTTTTATTTAGACTGGTGAAATTGCTGAAAGAATCAAGTGTAAAACCTTGACTGCGGACCTTCAGGCTCTGCGGAGTTTGCTGATGCAATGTTACAAGTGTAGCTGAGGGTGAGAGTGTTGGATTCTCACACTTATTACTATTGCTGGGCTGCTTCCACAGTCCGAATTTAGGTGAGGTGAGGGCCATCTGCTATGTGGTGTCCACAGGTTTTAAGATGAGCACGCGCCATTCCAGACCATCAGTTAAAAAATGTTGTTGGTTGTTTTGAATTCCTCTGTCTGTACTTGTGTGTGTCTCTTTCTGTGTTTGTGTCTTTGTGGCCTTGTTTTGCTAACCATTTTGGGATATTAAAAATGTTCCCATATGAAGCGCTAACCTGTTTGAATGCTTTTAAAAAATTGGTCAGCTTTTCTCAAATGTAAAAAAGCAGAATTTTTTTTTTTGCTTGTTGTCAACTTTGTTGTGTTTTTGAATATCACTGGAGGCAGTAAGCGTTATAGCTTTAAACTGGAATGGAGCAAAAATCCTGGCAATGATGCCAGGGGGAACACGAGTGTGGATTTGAGTGAGTGTTTTTTTGTGTGCTTCTATGCATATGTCTGAATTTGCCTGTGTTTGTGTGCTTTTGGTGCTTGTTGTAGTGAACTGGCCATTTCTGCCTGGGCACAGCCTGCCTGAAACAGGATGCTTCTTGGACTTGGCCCCTGATAAAGTTGCTGCTATAATTTAATAAGCGACTCCTGAAAAACAAAACACCGATATATATTTTACATGGTTTAAATCTCAATCTAATTAATTTTGCCAATTCTGTCATACTTTTGTGTCAAGCGATCTATAGCTACATGTTTTGCAGTCAAATGGATGACAGTTGTTAAAGATCATTGACACTGGATTGTTAATAATTTTGCACCATTACTCTTTATTTTAAGATTTGGAAAAATGACAAATTGAAATTATAATGCACCCAAAGTAAACTGATATTGTTTGCCTTTTGTTGGATATAATATGTCGTGCATCAGAGGAAGATGAATTACTGTGTCCCATTTTGCTCGTCCCCGGTGTTATATAATCCACTCAGTTTTTGAATTGCTAAGGTTTTATACTGTTGCCTGCAATCGCTGGTGTTAGTCACAGAGGGGGCGACTGATTGGTTACTTTCAATACTGCAGGTTAAGAGGAATTATGTGCGGTCAGAAGCATTTTAATCTGATGCTCTTTGCCGAGATGCACTTATATGTGCTGTAAATGTACTTTGCCAGGCATCCGTACGCAGGAGTTAAATGTCCATGTTTTTTTATATAGATTTAACATTCATAAATCTGAGTGCTCTCACAAGACAGATAAGATAATTGATGTGAGGTATGTGCAATGTATCAGTATGAAAATGTGTTGTTCAGTGTTCAAAGAATATTGCCAGCTACAGTGAACTACACAGAATAAAAGAATATTCAAAGGGGCATTAGCTTAAGCATCACTTATTCATATGCATAGAACTGGGGCTAAAACAGGTAAGTGAACCAAGGAAAGTTGGTTTACAGCTACTAATATAGACAGCACTTGTGTCACTCATCTGAAAGATGTTGCAGTACGGTTCTGTGGAAAGGTATTTGCTCCCTTTCCAATTTTCCACTGTATCCTCCACAACACTTACATGACGTCACCGTGGACAACAGCTAGGAAGCTTTGAGTTGCAGTCTTTCCAGCTAAGGGTGATTTGACCAGTTATTTACAGTGAATAAGCAATTGTTTTTCACACCAGTTACTGATATTTTATTACCTTCCACACCAAGGAAATTTCATAACAGCAGTACCAGTATACCTTTTCTCTCTTAGGCTCCAGGTAAATATCTGATCAAATTTAAGATCTGCAAAGATGGAGAAAATTCCGAATACTTTGTCATCGCACTGTATGCTATAACACTAAGAACCTTCTCCTGTTAAAATGGACAATATTTAAAAAAAAACACAGTCATGAGAAAATTTAACTTGTAATTGTACATCATAATTTTTTGAGAAATGCACAAGTTAAATGTCATTTACATATTATCCCTTTCATTGCATCCTAATGTAGACCTGTGTAGCTCATGCAAGATGGAGCCTTCATTGGAAATTAAGTAGCGCCTTTCTGACTGTTCGGAAACCAAACAACAGCTGCTAAGAAATGCCATACTTGTAGTGAGATTTGTGAAAAAACTTGCACCACTGAGGCCTTTATCAGTCTGTACACACACACACACACACACACACACACACACACACACAGAGTTGGCGAGACTCCATGCAGCCTCTGAGTGTGAAAGTGCTGCTGTGTGGGGTCATCCTGTCAGGCAGTCTTCCTTCACTGCTGGGAGCCAGATCTGGGCACAGGGTTACTTTTAAAATGACACTCACACTCAGCAAATTCATAGGTTACAACAGAGCTGTTTCATCAGTTTTTTTATATTCTTTTGCAAACAAATACTGTAGAACAATATTTTAGCTAACTCTAAGGAAAGCTCAAATCAGGTTTTGTATTGTATGTTCTACCACTGCTGAATAAAAATGGTGTGATTCTACTATATTTCAGCAGTATTGTAGAACACCTCATAAGGGACTACTGTCCTATTTGGGGAGTAGCCGGACTAAACTAGTGTCCTGGGCTTCTGGGGTAGTTTCCAGACCACCGTGGCCCTGACTTGGACAAGTGGTTAAGGAAAGTGACTGAGTGATACTGTACAATGGTAAAATGAATAATAAGGCAAATGAAGGTTACAGATGTATTTCAAAGTCTTTCTTTTTTAAAAAAGATACATTTCAACGTTTAAGTGTGTTACATTTGAAGGAAAAAGTTCTGTAAGCCTTCATTAGTGCTCAGGTAGAGACTCAGAAATGAGAAGTTTTACCATGTGCAAACTATTCCTTAGCTAAATGAGCACTACCCTCATGTCCAAATTACTGCACGTCCCCTGTCATGTGTGTTTGTTTGGTATTCTTCTCAGGGATAAAGCCGTTTAGATGTGAATCGAGGTCGTGGGGCTGGGTGAGACAGTCAGCAGTAGCAAGAATGCCAAGCAGCTCCAAACAGCGCTAGTCTCGGCTGCGTATGTTGTTATGTGGGCATGTGTGTATGTGTGTTTGCAAAGACATAGAGCTTTTCATCCTCTTTGTGCATCCTCAGCAATGTTCTCAGTCTTCAAAGTTTTCCAGCATGTTCTGATCGGGTTGATAGATGCCCTTCGCCGTACTCCCTAAGTGCCAATCTCAGAGTCGTGACAGTTTTGGTGTTGATGCTGAGTCATTCAAAGACACTGTTATATTTAGGACTGTGACAACTGCACTGCTTTACGGGACAAAGGGAGACATGGCTGCAGCTTTCCGTGGTTTTGGTGCTTTATCTGGGACTCATACGTCTGGGAAAACAGTGGCCGTGACATGTCTGTGCGCTCATTCTCTCACTCCCCTTCCTGTGGAGCGTGACACCTTAAACAGGGATGTCATGGCAACTATTTATTTGTTGACAATAATTAGGCATATGTGTTAAGGTTCGGATGGTGTCCAGGTGTAGGTTGTGTATAATGGTGTGGGTGGATCATTCTGAATTGTAATGAACTTAATGAACTGTGAGTGAATTGAAAAACTGTGTGTTCTGTATCCCTGTGTGCCACAAGGGCATTCAAGGGCAGTCTGTGCTGCTTGCATGTCATGTTGTGCTGAGTCCTGTTTGCCACCTATTATGCACCTGTCATGCCATGGAAACAGGGTATCACAGGCTGCTTGTGAGCATGAAGGAAATGTAATAGCAAAGACCCCCGCTGGTCACAATTTACCTGTCACACTGTCATGAGGAGAGGGCTGGAGCTGCTTGTCTATTCATTAAAGCACTGAGGGCTCGAGTCAGTACTTTTGGTGGGATGTGTGAGGAAAAAGAATTACTGTGAAACTGTATTAAACGTGTAAACCTTTACCTAACATGGAGTAGATATCCACTGAGTTGACCTGTGTAGGGTCATTCAGTGCTTTGTCTGTGTGTGATGCTGTACTTCAAGACTTGTAGGATTCCATAATGTATCAAATATTAATTATCCTAAGGTAAAAGATTATGTAGGTGACTGAAGATGAGCTGAAGTTGAAAAGACAGATATCCTGGGTAGTGTAGCGGTGGTACAGCAGGTAGGGCTGGTTCCTCACAGCTTTTTTGCTCTGCAATGTGATCCAGCTTTTTTCTCCGCCCAGTCTGCGTAAAGTTTCCATGCTCCATGTCCATGTCCAGGGCAGAATGCAGTCCTAGCAATACATATGTGCTAAATGAAAAGTTTAAGGGTAATACATTTTGGTGATACATAAGTTCATATTTCTGTCTGCTGTCACTACAGCCCGGGCAGGTGTCAGTCTGCAGCTTTTTCATGTTTGTCTGTGTATTTGAGTTTAGGCACAGACAAGTACCTCACTTACTAAATGCAATTAGATAAAGGGTAATAAAGTTGGGCACTGTATAATGTGTTTTTAACATTTACACCTTTTCATTTTTTGGGAAATCAACTAGTATGCCATAGATTGCGGGTGTTTTATACAGTAAACACCATACTTCCTCACACTGGAATGGACTGTCAGCATACTTGTGAGCTCAAAAGAAGAAGTATCTGGGGTGGAACTACTAACATAGATGATCCGCCTTCGAGGGGGGTACCCAAAGGCAGTTTTCGTAGATATGGCTCAAGGTCAGGATGTGGTAGAAAGCAGAACGCTCTCTTCCACAGTGTGACACATAGACTTTGCAGCAGTAGGTAGTGGTGACCAGGCCTGTGTAGATGCTGTGCGTTTAGCAGCAGGACTCAGTGGCAGGTAAGTCAGTCCTATCAGCTGCCATAAGCCAGAGGCTTTTACCACCTCCTGTGATGGCTTCTGTATGGCTGGAAAAGAAGAAAAAAAAATCTCAATTTGGGCAGTTATTTATTCATGTCTGCACATACCCCAGTCCTTTTGTTCTGGTTATGCAACTGATTTTTTCTGAAGAAAAACCTTTTACCGAATATTATTCCAGTCCAGTAGGATGTGACCAATTTTAGACACAGAGTTATGTAGTGGAATGAATCTTTGTCCCGGTTACCCCAGTGGAATTTAACTGTCCTCAGTATAATAAGGAAAATATTTGGTGGAACAAATCCAAGGAAAAATAATTAATGGGAGTCAATGATGAGCAAATTGCACATATGTATTTGTATAGACGACTCAAGAAGACTGACAGAAAAATTATGCAAAAAATGTTTCTGTTAAAATGAAGAATAATGATACAAATAATTATTCTGTGTTTGTTTTCAGTGTAACCATTTTAATGAACTCCCTTTCTGGGTTGTTTAGGGGAAAAGAAGCTTCAGCTGACTATACAACCTGGAAGATGGTGAGATGAGTGACCCTGGTCTAAGGTAAACACTGACTTGACTTTCAGATTAAGTTTGATGGGAGTTGTTACCATCTGTGGCAACCCTTTGAGGTTCTCCCTGCAGTTCACATACCTTTGGTCCCACAAATAAGGGTGTAAGACCATATAGTATGTGGACTGTGAAAAACACAGAGAAATTGGTGATTATTTCATTGTTTAGGCTATTCTTTTAACCACATATGAATAATATTTTTTCTGCTTTAACAGCTGGATATTTTACAGAAGTAACTCAGGTCACTTACCTTGCTCAAGAGTACCACAATATGGATTCATACTGAGATTTAAAAAACCAACTTTCTGCTTGAAATTGTGAAGGTTTAACTGCTACTTTAAAGCTAAAAAAGCCAAAGAGATGAGGAAAGGATGTCACGCAAACATTTTCCATAAAATTATTTTAAATCTTTTCAATGCAATGCACTTTTTCATTTTTTCCTTAGTCATGCATCTGAGATTTTTATGTATCAACATAAAACATTACTTTGGTTAAGCTTTGAAAGATGCTGGTGCATAACCCCAACTTATTTTGCTTGACATTAACTAATAAAAAAAAATCCTCTGAAATGAAAATACATTAATTTAAAGTATATACAAATTCTACTGCATTGACACATCACACCTTGGGAAAAAAATATTTATTTGCAGACTTGCATTCATCTGAAAGATTCAAAAGAAACATAAGAAACAGTTTCCTTTTGTCTCATAAATGTATTTTTTAAGAGGAAAACAAAACATTGTGACATGCATGAGATGCCCAGCCATCAGCAGCTCTGCACACTGGTGCTGAATATGGTGAAACAGTGAACTCGTCCACTGCAGAGCCAAACCCTCACACATCTGTCAAAGGCGATGTGTCTGGCCACTGCGCTGTTTATTTGTCTATTTAGATAACAGTCTGTTTTTACTGGTTTGATAAACTGATGCATTCAGTTTTGAATTGTGTCTCACGCTGATAACAAGTCAGTGTGGAAAAAGCTTCTGTTTTCTGTTGACTCCTCTTCAGAGTCCAGGTCAAAGCATTAGCATATAAAGCAATGTAAAGAGCAGTTAGTAGCTGCCACTAAAACTACTGCAGGGAGAAGGAAAGCAGGGCAGCTTTGAGTAAACCTGTGCTTTCACTACTACATGTCAGTGTTTAACATTCAAACAGCCGTAAATTGCAAGAGAAAATTCACAAGTATTTTGGCAAATTCAGGGGATTCTACTTGCAAAGATTCTTTGTTACTGGGAAGAAGTATTTTAAACCTTCTGTTTTGTTGAATGTTGCACTAATGTACAGTGCGTCATATCTTATTAGATAGGTGAAAATGTGAATACAGTAGAAAAATAATAAACTTTTATTGAAAATCTTCTTACTGGAACAATGTAAATAGTTGTTTCTTATATATCTCCTTAATTGTGTTGTACAAGTTGATGAAAATATTTAGGGAGATACTTGAAACATTGAAAAGTGAGTAAAAATGGAGAAAAAAAGGGAGCGATGTGAGCTCTCAGCTGGTCTGCATAATCTGTGTTTTATTACAATAACTGCAATATGCACATGTTCACGACTCCTCCTGCCAACTTGTCCCCCCAGTCCCCAGTGAGCATCGTCTCAGTACAGGGAGGGGCCAGAGCCTGTGGTACAGTCACCAGAGAGAAGTGAGGAGGGTGAGGATTATGACAGAATTAATAACAAAGAAAGAAGATGTGCAATGGTGAGCACAGTATAAGCATGCACGCTATAGCATTATAGCATGAGCATGAGCACTATAACTAACAGGACAGTGTCAAGTAGAGTATTACTGCTTTTGAAGAACTGGTTTAAAGTGGACATTTTTAAGACAGAGGTCTAATGACCAGATTAAATGATGCTGTGCATTTGTTCTCTTGGTGATGCTAGGACTATTCATATGAAATAAATTATTTGTACAGACTGAAGGATGGACATTAGCTCAGCTGGACCATTTGCAACCATGTGTCAATCTCATTCAAAGTATTCCAAATGATGGAAAGAGCATCATTATCAAGACCCAGTCATGGAATCAGTAACTGTGAGGAAACGTCCTGGAAATTCACCTATTCAGCTATAGAACCACAAGATGAAATGAGTGTTGTGAACACAGCCTTTCAGGGCTGCCCTGGGGTATGGATTTGCACTCATAGTGACCCAAAAACCCCAGCGGTAACAAAGATTATATACGTTTCTTTCTGGTTGGTTACATTTCGCATAGCAACAGCTTTCTTACACTAGACCCCTGAGTGGCAAGAAACAGGAACTATCCACCAACCCTATTCTCATTGTTCTCAGGGGGGCTAAAGATAATACTCCTGGGCATCCTGACATGCAAAAACAACCTAACAATTTCAACAGATCCTAGGTTAGTAGCAGAACTTTCCCTCACATACCATAGTGCCAAATGATGGAAGTTCAATCTTGCCCGCCTTAAGAGGGCAATGTGGTCTTGAAAACCCTTTCACAGCATAAACGCTCATAACTCATAGACGTAATTAAGATTACTTTCAATGGTTAAAATTTTATGCATTCCTGAGATAAGAAGTAACACCTATAATGCTAAAAAACCACCAAAAACCATATAGCATAAAAAGTTCATTTTGCTTCATTAATTTCCTGTAATACTGTATGTCCATCCACCTACCTTTTTCAGCTCTTTTGTCGCTATTCTGCACTATAGATATAAGCAAGTGTGGATTTCCTCACAGTGTCCAGAGGCAGATGTTTCAGATACACTGGTGACTCTAAATTGAGCGTTTTGTATGTGTGTGTGTGTGTGTGTGTGTGTTTGTTTGTGTGTGTGTGTGTGTGTGTGTGTGTGTGTGTGTGTGTGTGTGTGTGTGTGTGTGTGTGTTTAAAATTCCTAAGGTTAACTACTGCTGCCAACATTCAAAAGCCTGTGTCTAACCCTCTCATCTCATATATGGAAAAGATAAACTTGTGCTGACACAAAAATTAATAAAACATATAATTCTAACACAACTAATATTCTAAAATTTCCTGCAAAATGAATAAATATAAACGTAAATGTCCTGTGCTGCTCAGTTATCGGCAGGTGATTAATATCCAAATCTGGTTTTTGTAAAGTGAAATTAACTTAAATGAAACTCTTTGCTAAATTCTTGTAAATCGAATGGGCGTAGTATCTCTTTGGATGGTGCTGTCTTTCCTGAGAGCCACTCAGGGTGTCAGTACCACAGTGTAAAATGATGGAAAGGCCCCCATTTTGTAGACGTTACCCTGTTGTCTGCTTCAGCTCAAGGGGTCTGATGAGGTCTTTGAATTTTGATGAGATCATGAGATCATCACCACAGCACAGACCAATCACGAGTAGGCCTTTATAACATCTCTGAGGATTCTGTTCTCTGCCATCTGAAGCTGGTGTACTGTTGAAGAGGTCGGCAGGAGATCATCACTGACCCTCTTTGCCTTCCATTCCCTTTCTGGAACTTCATATTTAAATGGGAGCAAAAGCAGGCTTCCAGGGCAGCGCTCACTCATGCACGAACACGATGGGCAGACAAGCCTTCCTTGGGCAATACATGGCCTACCACGCTAGCTGGATAGACGTGCCTGCCACTTCTCAAAACATTACAGCTCTACGCTTGTCTTGGCCATAGAGCTGACATATAAAACAAAGGCCTGCAGCTTGTGTGCTTGTTTACTGGGGATTACCCCAATGCCCTATGTTTGGGCTTATTTACTATTTTCCTTCATGTTGCTTAAGATCATGCTTGTTCATGCTTGAATGGACAGAGGACAATATTTAACTTTGTGGAATAATGTCCTTTTGCTTGAGAAAGGTGGAGAAATGTGGATGCCAGTTATGGGTATACAGTGAAAGGCACAGGTGTGTTTGATCACACAGAATTCGCCATAGGTTTCATGTCTATATGTTCAATTTCATGTTTTATATTTTAGCAGAGCATAATGAATTTAGTCTAGACAGACACGCTGAATTTAAGCTTCTTGAACATACTGTTTTCTGTGTACAAACTGTGCGTGGAACAGGATCGCTTCAGACCCCAGAAATTGGCCAGTGGGAACTGAGATGCAGAATGTTTTGGAGTTAAAATCAATATTCTAAAGTAAATCATGACAATAAAAAGACCTGTGTTTTTCTTGTGTTTACTTGCCTTCACCAAGTAGCATAACAAAATTGTATTTTGGAATTGGGAATGACACCTAAAAAATAACAGTATGGGCTTAGAATGATATCTAAGAATCACTGGCATGCTGGGTGATGGTGTGGTCTGGCCTGGGTGCCCAGGACTGCAAAGGGATTATTGTTTGTGAGGAATTAAAAATGTACAAGTGGAATTTTGGGATGACTAAGAAAGGTCAAAACAAAAATTATATATATATAATATAAATATATTTATATATTTATATTATATATAAAAAATTATCCAGGCTCTTGTTTGTATCAGCTGTAAGGGGGTTGCTGACCTCCTCAACACTTAAAAGAGTTTTAAAGGTAGGAGAGTCAGAGCAATCTTCTGGTGTGTTATACACGATGTGTGTTTGAGAAGAAAAAATCAACCTCATGTGTTAAATACTTTGGGTATACCTCTACAAAGAGTATATCTTTTGCAAAATGAGCTATACAAGAATGATTTAGACCTCTTTTTAAGTATAGGGGTGGTGTGAAAGAATAGTGTTTGAAGTTATGCCTTAAGTGTGCGACTCAAGGGGAGGATCATCGAGTAGTCATGGTTCTCGAAAGGGTCCTCCAACCACAGTGTTGCATGCGTGTGTTGGCGGGTTTGCCACGCTCTTGACCCAGAATAGTATTGTCACCTTGCTGAGCAAGGACTTACAGTCCAAATGCCACTCTTCAGAACCCCCACCCCACTGGGATCTAGACTGAATTCAGTGGTATGACATGGCTATGGCAATGTGTAAAATGGTTTTATTTTGATGGGAGCTCGAGAAAATATCCACTCGTTTCAGCGGAGCACAACGTTAGTCTACCACGGTCCATCTCAAGGATCTGGCTGTGCATCCTATACAGTCTATGAGAGTCTTAATCTTGGGTGAGTTTAGTTTTTTAATCACCACTTAAATCAATGTGCGTGAGAAGAACGCATTACTGACTTTCAGATTTGTGCTAGCGCAAGATATAAACATTGCATGTCTCACTGATAAAACTGGAAATTGCGAAAGTTCCCCACACCTCATTCTGACATAATAAAAGCTTTGTGTATGATTCTGTTACTGGTGATGTATAACCTCTTTGTCAGCTGAGACTGGCATTATATGTATTCCAATGCGTTACAATATACTGTATTATTGTACCTAGGAAATTAGAACTATCCTGTGGCGTTTCATTTTACCAAGTAAAAAGATTATGCATGCATATTTGAATACGACTAAACATTTGAATGCACAACCTGAACTATGGTGAGAATAGTAGAACTAACAGCCAAAGTATATGAAGGCTCAAATTTACAGGAATCTTTTGACACCAATTATTTTCCTGTGTAAAAGTACCATCTATACCAGTTTTGCATAGTGATTGGGAAGCTCTGCTCAATCTCTGCCGTGTTGCTTAGCTGTTTCTTATGGGCTGCAGTTTTTTCACAGAGTCTCAAGTCTGCTTAAGGATTCTCTACAGGATCGTTCTCATGGCTCCTCAAGGACATTGACCCTCTTATTCTAATCCACTCCAGTGTAACTGGCCTTGGGCTTGGGAGTCATACCCTGCTGAAAGGTGAATTTTTCTTGCGGTTTTTAAATGTTCAGCAGACACAAACAGGTTCCAGATTTCTCTCTGCAACTTTCAGCTTGTATAACTTCAAACTCCCTTGTGGAATACCAATAAATATAGCATCCCACCCAGCCTATATTTTTCCAGTCTCCACTGCTGTGTAATATTGTGATTATCTCAGATTTGATGTGTACAGTGCTGTGAAAAAAGTGTTGCCCACTTCATGAGTTTCTTTCCTTTTATTATAGAACATTTTGACACTGAATTTTTTCATGGCTACAACCAAAATTTATTACTAAGATTAGTGTTACCTACTATAGTGTGTTTGCAATAGTGCTCTTTAATATTTGTCCTTTGAGTAATTTATCATGATTTGCCACATTTTAAAACTTTTCAAAATACTTTAAACAAATGTTTTTGAATTTCATATTTGTTACTATAAAGATATAAGATTGTTTTCTGTGTTTATTAAAGGTTAATTATTATTATTAAAGACATATCTAAACTTTTTATGTGTTCCTCATGAGCACTTTTGTCACAATTTATGCAGTGTGGTTTATTAATGACCTCTTATGGTCCTGTTTTATCAAGTTCTCAATTTCTCAAGAACACTTTTGTACACTATTGTATTACGTTCCACCCAAGTGAACAAAAAACACAGTTAAAAAAAAACTTTCTTAATTATTTGTTCTTTCAGGCATGCTTTGTCTAAGATGAGATTTTGGCTGAAGACCTGTTTTTTTTGTTGTCAAAAAATTGCAGTAATAGAGGAACTCAAGAAGCAGGCATATACTACTTCTTGACACTATAAACCCTGCTTACCATACTGACTGAGTCTCATTATTGTACATTTAAATAAAACCTGTTGACCAGTGTTTACCACACAGTTTCTCAGTGTGATTATGGTAGTTTGCTGCTGTATACCCAGTGGCTTCTGACTGTGATTATTGTAGTGTAACTTACAGTGTGCTTAGCACCGTATCCCTCATACCTCCTGGGTTCAAGTGCTTTAAGACTGCATGCAGCATTTGGACGCCTGCAATCTGTAGGACATGCGGGTCCTCTGCAGGAATGTCTGTCGTGGTCTGTCCCTATACCGCAGCGTATATCTCCTGCCTTCCCTCAGCTCCCCTGAGCCCATCGTGCTGATTTTCCGTGTTTCCGCTCTTACATGCCCACGGTCCCAGATCTCATTGACTGCGTTTCTGCGGTTCGGACCCGGACCCCTCTCGAGGTGGCAGCTGGGTCGTGCCATCTGCTCTCTCTGCCCGCTCCTCACACAGCTATGGTTGTCCACAGTTTTCTTGGCACCCAGGAGATGCTTTCTACCTTTTAACAGTAGCCAGTGTTTGGAGAAACAGAAAACATGTTTTATGTTACAACAAGCATCATGCTGTGGGGCTGTCAGAATGCTGCAGGAGGACTGAAGTAGTCAGATGCTTAGAATGCTGGGTTGAATAAGGTTTGGCTACAAAGCCTGGAGAAGCTCTTTCAGTGCAGAGGGGGCTTAAGATATGACTGTGAAGCATATTACAAGAGAAAATCTAATTCACAAAAATAACTATCGTTACTAAACAAAAAAAAAACATGAAGCTGAAGTGCTGAGACACCAAAAGAGTTTGAACTAAAATGAGTCAGGGCTGCCAAGAAGACAGGGAAGGCATGGTATCTTACCTTGGTACGAAACAGTCATCCTGTTCCTGCTAGGCAGAGCTTGGCCAAAATGATGACACTTTGGATGTGTCCTGTGTAGCCTGCAGTGTCAAACAGAACAGTGGCCAGCAGGAGGCACAGTGGTCAAGGATGTGCAGTGAGTTAAATAGCTGTTGGTCTGTGATAGGCTGTTCTCCTGTGCTCTTTAGTAATGTGCCGCTACATGTTGAAATAGCTGAAATAAAAATATTAACACCAAAATAAAAGACAATATTTCATAAAGTTGTAGCTTAGGGTTTTACATGTTATTTTACATGTTATTTTATGTAAAACTGGACTATCAGAGAAAAATTTCAGATCATGAAACATTTCAATTGTAAACTTTAAATCTTTTGTTGCTGCAACATTGAGAAGTTGCAGTTGGTAATGTGCATGAATAAATACCCAGCTGTGTTCAGTATACAAATAAGATGTCACTTTTTGTCAGTTTGTATAAAGATATTTGTAGTAATGTTGTCATCATCCATCAATTTTCACCTTTAAATATAATACTACAAGGGAGCTTTGGTTGCGTCAAAAATTTTATGGAATCTTTTTCTGTCAAAAGAACCTGGAAGACTGGTCATTTTGGTTCAGCCAGCATAAAATGAAAATACCAAATTGCCTGAATTTTGCCCAACTAGTAGTGCACATGTCCTTCACTGTCATGGTACCATTGAAGGGAGGAGCAGGTAATGCCTTTGGAAGACAGATGGGAAATGAAGTAACAGTAATGTGTATTTTGGAGCCAGCTGTGCTCAAAGAGGAACTGCTGCGTATTGATTAAAGCTGTGAATTCCACCTGGCTGAAGAAACACTCTTCAGGGTTAGTTATTTATTCATTTAGCTCATCCTTTCCTTCAAAATGACATACTGCATTAAGCTCCTTCCAATGATTTATCCACTTACAGAGCTAAGTAATTTTTACCGTAACTATTCAGGGTAGGTGCCTTACTTAAGGCTAACATAGCAAGAGGTGGTGCCCCTGTTTGTGGTGCGTGATGATTTGAGTTTGGAAATTTGCTGAAAAGACAGTTGGATGACTGTGGATGGGAGTGTTTATAAAGAATACATTTTGTTTTTTTATGGGAAAACAAGGCTGACCACATAGAATTTGGAGTCACATATATATGTAACTTTACGTATAGGGAAGTTTTCTAAAATGACTTTCAGATAATACAGTAATACCTCGATTTGTGGTCTAGAAGTATTTTTGAATTATGGAGTTCTTGATACCATATACTGCATGCATGGAGTTTGAAAATTGGACATGTGCAACATAATAAAAAATACAATAGGTTAGTTATACCTTTACTAATAATGAATAAACACAGAAAACTGTCTATTTTTTGATAATATTCCAAAATATTTGTTTTCGTTTTTTTACATTTTTTAAATTGTACTAAATTATTATGATAAATGAATCGAAAGGGTAAAATTAAATTGAACTATCATGAAACAGCTCCAAGAAGAGAGGTTAGTGTACTTCAATGAAATATTTGCATATCAAAAAACTCAGATGAAGCCCTTGGTAAAATGTGTGACCTGTGATGAAGGAAAGTGTGTGTACTCTTCAGAAAATAACCCCATTTAAGATGGTGGTTGTAGGAAGTCACTGAACAGGATGTTAATGTTGTGTCTACATTACACTGCTCTCTGTGTGCTCCAATCCCAACTCTACACATGTGATGCTGTGTAACAGAAGCTGTATCACAGTTCTACGCATCTCCATCCCTGATGCTTACATCTGAAGACTCACTCCCTTATAGGGCCTGCTTTGTGCTGAGGGAATGCACACGTGGCCTCTTCTCTGGGGAAAAACCTTGGTCTGTAAAGTAAAACCCACTCCAGCAAAGAAAAGCTGCCCTCACCCCAGCCTGGGACTGGCCTGGAGAGATACGGGGATAGTTATCCTCTCATCACTGAGGTGTCATCCAGACAGCCCTGCTTGCGCTGTCTTGGTAGTGAGACGTGCCACAGCCTGAGCTCAGTGCTAATGAAAACCTGCGGCAAGTCAGTAGTGGAAACCAGATCCGTCTTTGGTTTTGACACATTCCAAGTCTCCACGGTGTCTATTTGTGTTTGGCTTTGCTCTATCAAGCACACAAAGCCTGCAATTATCCACCAAAACATAAAAAAGTCTTTTAACTCTAAAGCAGGACAATCTGCACAGCTTTGCAGAAAAATCACCCATTTCACATACAATGAGTCATTGTTATCTGTTTTTGTAGTATATGTGAAAATATCTATATAAGCATTTATGTTGTGAGGTGTTTATAAAATACTAAACATATTACAGGGAAAATGTTTTTGTATAGAAATTCCCCGCTTTCCTTGGTTATTCATCAGTGTTCATTGATCATTCATCATCTGTATTGGAAATGGTTTTTAAATTGACTTTTCTCCTACTCAGTTCTGACTACGGTAAATGCTATGAATTAAACCATGTTAATCCTCATGTATTTAATTTTTTATCATACATATTGACACATTGGGTCAGAGAAAAACAAAAACAGCACACACACAGAAATTGCAAATACATGCCAGTACTGTGTGTAAAACAACAGCAAAAGATTGCGGTATTTTAAAGGTGCGACTAAATATCGTTGCCCAAAACGTCCACTTTCTAAGATGTCCAAAGATCATGTTAGTTATTCAGCAAATCAAATATTATTTTTTCCATCAGAAGAAAATTCACCACTTGGCTCATCATTTTTACAGAGGCAGCTTCAGGTATACCCCACAGCATCAAAATACAATTTGGTGTCTGTTAAGTCATAGTAGTCAGCCTGCATTCTTTATCTTTGTCATAAAGAAAACAAAAAAAGTGTATATAGATTTGGTGGGCAAATTGTAATTGTGACCCAAGGAGAAATATTTCTATTCACAGTATATGTGTAATTTGGCCGTGGTACTCAGCCACCATGGCTCTTCATCAGATTTTATGTTAGAGCATGATTTTTTGTGACAGGTCTTTTACATGTCACACAGCAGTGAAGACAAACTTCACATTTAACACTCTGGTACTATTATTTAGGCCCACAACTGGAAAAGCCATTTCATCCCTGTCCCAATACCTGTGTCAACACCTTTCATGTTTACCCCCACTGCTCCACGGATAGATGCAGGGCAGAAGCGGTTTCCTCGCTGGTCTATGCACACTTATTGCCTGGTTTTCCTTTGCCGCGCCAGGTGAACCACAAGTGAAAGTGGCATTTCTTTTGATTTGAAGTTCTCTAAAAATATGATGCACATTTATAAGTTCCATAGGAGATTTTAGTGTTATTTTCAGTATTGTCCAGAAAAACAGGACAGGGTTCTTAGCATTTGTATATATTGCAACATTCTTACAGATATCCCAAAAAACCCTCCAATATAAGGCCTTGCTGTCTTCACCTGGTGTGGACTATTTGGAGACAAGAGTGTTGTGCTTCACCTGTTCAGGAATTATATACTGTATGCCACAGTGTCTTTTTTCAAAGGTGTTCCTTCCAAACACATAGTATTTTATTATACTTTTTCTCTGTACATATGATGCTTACTATACAAAACTTTATGTCACAGAATTTAAATCAGTGGGTAATTATCTACCTCGCCTGCAGGTTGGAAGGTATGGCAATGTAATCACTTGAAAATGTAGAGCCGTGTTACTAGTAGAGTGTTGCAGATGTGCTGTGAGCATGTGATGCACAGCTGCACCCTGACAGCGCAGTCGTCTTTGTCTTAGTGTTGAGATGTGTCTCTCTGGGGGGCAGATAAATATGAATGATGCTGCTAATATGAAAGTAGATTTGCAATGAGTTCTCTTTGCACAGCAGGATGGAGCTTGGCAGCAGATTTTGGCATGACAGTATGTGACCTCTGAGGGCAGCCCTGATGGAATGAGGCAAAGAGCAGCAGAAACCCAAGAGCTCGGCATCTCCGCATCCATTCTAGCGCCATGACCCGGCTCACCTCCTGAGCCTTGCCCTCCAGCTCCAACCACGCCAACCCACGCCAGCTCCCACTGCAGCAGCCACCATGGGCTCCATTTTCCTGTGGAAGCTGTCCTCTCAGAAACTGGGCCTTTTTCTGGTCAGCTTTGGTTTCATCTGGGGCATGATGCTGCTCCACTTCACCATCCAGCAGCGGGGCCAGCACGAGAGCAGCGCCGCCTTACGACAACAGATCCTGGAGCTCAGCAAGCGCTATGTCAAGGCCTTGGCCGAGGAGAACCACAGTGTGGTGGATGGACCCTACGTGGGCACCATGACTGCATATGGTAAGCCTTCATTAGTTTCAGGTGGTCTGTTGACTTTCATGCTGATCTCGCTTCACAATGTTTCGCAAGTGCTCATATAGCATATATAGCAGGAACATGATGCAATTTCCATCCATGCTGATTTTTTTAAACTGCATCTTTAGCCCAACATGTCTTCACTTAGAAGAGAGCAGCTAAAACATTCATTTTAGGACTAAATAATGGGTCTTTTTAAAATTTTCAACATGCATAACTTTCAGTTTTTGTTAAAGTTGAACTTTTGATAGCATGAATTAAACAATGTTTTGTAGTTTGTGCCTCTTCAGCTGAACGGAAGTGACTTATTAATCTTGCTTTTACAAATGTATTTCCAACGGATACTGCAGAGGAAAAATAATTAATTTATAAAAGTAAAAGACTTATTTTTATTTAATTTATAAGTCTGTCCTTATTGATTTCAAAAGCAGAAACAGGCTTTTATCCAGTGCACCCAATCCCAGAAGAGTAATATGATTTGTGAGGGAAGGAGAAGCATAGCGCAGCTTTTTTAAAAGCTGGTTGATTCAGAACAGGCCATAGCCAGTTCATCTGATATGTACATAACAGCCACTGTAAAGAGCAGGTTGTACAGGGTCCATCTGATGTGCACACAAAAATAAATTCCAGATTCAGACCTGCTGGGGCTGCGCTATATGTCAGTAATTCATTTTTAATGGCTTACATTGTTTTAACTCTGTGGTTTGTGGTTCAAGCCAGTTTACTGGGGGTTGGGGAATACTTGCTTGTTGAAACACATTTTGCAAACTGCCTATCATAGAATGCACTCCATACTCAATAGAAAATAAAATTAGAAATAAATCATAAAATGATAAATAATTGAATGAAAATGAAATAATCATAAAATTAAAAATGTCCATTTAAACAGGGTTGCATAGTAGTTTATCATATGCAATACAATTATATAAATAGTCAGCCCGAAATATCCTGGTTTAAGGGGCATTGTGCTGCAGCCGTACAGTTTCATTGCTTTGGCTTTCATTGCAGGTAGACCAAATAAACAGAAGATATAAAAAAAGAATCATCCGAGGTAAAACTGTAAAAGCTATGGCATGGGGGTGAGCTCTACTATAATGCTGCCCCTGTGAAGAAGCTTCAGTAAGTTATTCATGACGGAGATGGTGCTCACTGAGCAGCTTCATTAGGAACAGCAGTTTATATATCGATCCTTCTTCTGTCTGAGATGCAAACTGGAAACAGTGCCACATAGACAGTTGGTTTCCTGTATGCTTGGTCCCTTTCCACCACCTTCAGGGCTATCCTGAGCCTAGACAGCACGTGACTGGGTTCCTTCTTACTTGGCTGGGCGTCTGGCTCACACTGACAGGGTGTGAGGGTAGCATTCTGTGGAATTGCCGCCCCCCCCCCCCCCACCTCTGTACTTCCTCGGAAAGGCATTCTGTGGCCTGTTAGACGTTTATATGCCTCTAGTCCAATTTTTTTGTTACCTTGCAGCTGAAAGCCACAGGTTCCAGTCCTCCCACTGTAGGACTGTGAATTGAATTGATACAGTATAAATTTCCCAGTTGCATAAATGGGTGAATAATTTTAAGTAGAAATCATTTTCTCATTATTCACCATTTTGTTGTATTTATTTCTCAGTGTTTATATTAGAGGACAGTATTTTTTTTGTTTATTTTATATTTACATGACTATGTTAATATGTACACTACTATGCCAAAAGTATGTGGACAACCGTTCTAATGAATGGGTTTCACTATTTCAGCCACATCCATCACTAACAGGTGCATGAAATGAAGCATACAGCCATGCAGTCTCCTTAAACAAACATTTGCAGTGGAACAGGTCTTACTAATGAACTCAGTGACTTTGAATGTGGCACTGTCATAGGATGCCACCTTCCCAACAAATTAGTTTATCAAATTTCTGCCCTGCTAGACCTCCAGTGGTCAACTGTTAGTTCTGTTACTGTGAAGTAGAAATGCCAAAGAGCAGCAACAGCTCAACCTCAAAGCTGTCTGTCCTCAGTTGCAACACTCACTTCTGAGTTCGACTGCCTCTGGATGCAACATCAGCACAGGAACTGTTTGTTGTGAATTTTATGAACTGGGTTTCTGTGGCTGAGCAGCTGCACACAAACCTAAGATCACTGTGCATAATGCTAAGCTACACTGGTGTAAAGCACGGGACCACTGGACTCTGGAGCAGTGGAAGCGCTTTCTCTGGAGTGATGAATCACACTTCAACAACCAGCAGCCTGACAGGCGAAATCTAGGTTTGGCAGATGCCAGGGGAACATGACCTATCTGCAGGCATAGTGCTAACTTTAAAGTTTTGTAGTGGAGGAATACTGGTCTGGTTTCCACTGGGTCGCACCTCCTAATTCCAGTGAAGGAAGATCTTAATGCTACAGCATACAATGACATTCTAGAGAATTGTGTGCTTCCAACTTTGTGGCAGCAGTTTGGGGAGGGAGGTCCTTTTCTGTTTCAGCATGGCAATGTACCTGTGCACAAAGCAAAGTCCATTAGAAAATGCTTTACTGAGTCTGGTTTGAAAGAACTTGGCTGGTATGCAGAGCCTAGACCTGAATCCCCTCCAACACCTTTTGGGAAGAATTGGAACCCCTGCTGCAAACCAGGCCTGTCGCTCAACATCAGTGCCTGACCTCACTGATACTCTTTTATCTGACTGGGAACACATCCTTGCAGCCATGTTCCAAAATCTACTGAAAAGTTTTTGCAGAAGAGTGGAGGCTGTTGTAGCCACAAAAAGGGGGACCAGCTTCACATTAATGCCCGTGGTTTTGAAATGAAATGTTCAAACAAGCACATTTGGGTGTGGTGTTCCTATGTCCACATACTTTTGGCTGTGTAGTGTACATTGTTAGATATAGTATTGATACTTATGTGCATATTATTAATTTTGCTTATTAATATTTATGGTAGTTTGCTTTTCCTTGTTTGTATTGCTGAGGCTTTGTAATGATTACTTACATACAGATCTGGTTTACATCGTTTGCCATTTATCCACTGTATAATTTGCTGAAGCAGTTCAATTTGCTCATTTTACTTAAGGGTACAGCAGGACTCCTTTTTAACGGTTTTGACCACTGTTCTACACGCTGCCTTTGTTTCTCTCCAGGCTCATCTTATGGAAGGCCCCATTACTAGCACATTCCAGAGGGCAATGGGCACAACACTTCCTTTATTATCCCAGATCTGGAGAATGATAACATCATTAACCAAGTATTATTATTTAGGTTTTAGCCACAGCAAGAATTCAATCTTGAAAAGCATAAAATAATTTGACACAGGGGAGACAGAGTTGTGGACAGACTGAGCTTTGACACAGCTGCTCATTGCATGGCTTCACGTGGTCATGGCAATAGGGAACGGAATTATTCAGGGAATAATAAGGTATATGTTACCATGAACACGTCTTTAGGACTCACACTCACATTTATGAATGATGCTTTTCTCCAAATGTGACTTACACTGATTTATACAACTGGAAACTTTTATATAATTGTTATATCAATTTAGAGTAAGTTCCTTTCTCAAGGGCACTACAGCAGGAGGTGGGATTTAAACCTGGGCCCTGTCAGTTGGTAAAGAACCTGCATCACTGATGATCACGATGAACATGCTATTACTTTGGCTTCCAGGTAACTGTACCTTTATTTGAACTTTTTTTTAACACATCTGCCATCCAACTGAAGAGCCAGAACAATGTGTGATAGAGGGCAGTTCTAACATTTACACCTAGTGCTGCCCTTTTCGGTAATGCAGTTAAATGATGATTTTTCATTAAAGTTTGGTGACAAAAGCTGCTTTTAACTAAATTTATTCTTGCACAGGTAGCCGCTTCAGGGGTGTCAGTCACCTTTGGCGTATTACCCCAGAGGATGGTATTCTTTGAGGTTGCTGGAACTAGTCCCGAAGCTTCAAAGATCCCATCATTCGATTACAAGATGTAGAGTGTGTCTTAAGAAGCACTTTGGTGCAGTGTACTGACATAAACATATACAGTGAAGTTTAAAGCCCTGCATAAGTAACAAGATTTGGCTCATTTTATACTGTTTCACATAATAACATTGGGTCAAGACTAATAATGGGATATTTCTTTGCTTTACTGCATTAAATGTGCCTTTAGTCATTGACATTACATTAATTTGGTTATGACAACAATTATTTCCTTCTGCCCTCTGTATATGCCTTATAAAGCCTAAAAGCATGCAAATTGGATAATTTATTAAGTACTCTAAGAAGCTGGTAAATGGAGGGCGTTGGCGCACAGTGAGGCTTGTTTTATTGTTTTTAAAGGGCAGAAATGTGATATGAAAAGGAAGTCTGTAATAACAACTACTTCAGGGAGATTGTGCTTCACCATTTGGCCACAGCCTGTTTTTACGGCTGATGGGTGTCATACCGTGTAAAGCCCTTAGCCAGGAAAATTAGCTCAAAAACATGAGAATCACCTGTGCTTTGACTGTGACCATTCGAGGATAATGAATGTGTCTGATGTACTGTGTTATTTCTTTACATGTACCCACTTTTGCCTTTCCATTTCTGAAGATTGAGGTATGACTGAGTTCCTTTCAGCTCAGCTGCTTCATGCTCAGCATCCTTTCTCTTTCAAGCCCTCAAACGCTATAACAGCGTACCTGCCTGTTGACCTGTTACAAAGACACTTGATATTTAGACCAACCGATGAGCTGCGTTGCTGTGCAAAGGGTGCCGTCCTTCTTCAGGTGGGGTCCTGCTCCTGACCTTCTAACCATTGTCACACGTGGTTGCTGGCTGCATCTCTAGTTACCTCCAGAGTCCACAGCTTTGCTTGGAGCTCTTGTTTTGAGCCACCCATCCGTACTCAGCAGGCTTGGATTTACTGGCATTGCTGAAGGGAAATGGAGGCCAGTATGTGAAGCAGAATTTCCAGAGAAAGGGGAGAGCTGACATAGATCAGTTTGGTTTTGTACAAACAAAAAAGTCAATTTTATCATCACTCTACCCTACAGGTTCAAAACTATTTTTATGTCCTTTTTATCACTTCCAGTTCTATGAGACCCACATGTATAAGTATTGTGTGATTGTTTTGGTTGACAGTACAGTATAATGTGCATGCAAATGCAGTGCTATTCCATTTATTTCCCCCCTAAAAATGTGTATTACTGTAAAGTTGTAATGCAGTACAGTTTTTCTGAAGACAATGTCACTTTGTACGTGTGACACGTGCAGTGCTATGCAGCACTGGTTGTATCCAACCTGATCATTTTACTGTTTTCATCCACTGCCTCTAGTCAGTGCCAGCTCTAAATGGCAGCATTAGCCCACGGTTTGAGGAGTTAGTGCTGGGGGGTTCCCCGGGGGGGATTGTGATACTGTTGTACTAGTGCCTTACTATTTTAACCAAAGTGCCAAAGCATGAAAAGGAGACATGGCTACATACAAACAATTCATAACAATGATGCAAAGGAGATGTGAGAAAGAGCGTTTTGTAGGAGATAAAGGAATACCTGCAGTCACCAAAGAAGCAAAATGTGGGAGTGACTGATAGAGCTGAACTCTTCAGCCCTAATTCAATATTAAAGTTAAAATCTTGGCAGTTTTTTTCTATTGTCCTGAGCTGTAAAGGATGAGTGATGATCTTGTACACATTAATTTGTCATTTATTAACATTCAACAGGCCCTTTGTTTGAATTTAATGTATTTAATTGTAATATAGTCATTATAAAAGACTTAAAAAAACCCTCTTTCCTTTGAATGTGTAGGAGCCTGCTTCCAATTTCCTAGACCTGCTGGACAGCGATGTGAAAAGAATCACATGCTGTTGGCTTTACACTTTTGAATTGGCGGATAAAGTAATGTGGCGCTTTAATAAGGGCCACTGGAAAGAAAGGAAGCTGGGAGGTGGCACTGCTGAAATATGGATTCCCCCGGATTAGAGAGTCAGAAATCCCCCATCTGTCCAAAAATCCTAGTGGATTTGTCCGATCCCGCAGTGCATGATATTAACACAGAAGGCGGCTAGTGCATTTCACTGCGCGACAGACATGTGGCTGTCGTCCACATTGTTCACATTTGCTAGCCGGTTCTTAAGGTTAAATTACAAAGTTCTCACATTGTTCTGGCTCTTCAGTTGGATGGCAGATGTGTTCAAAAAATTTCAAATAAAGATACAGTTACCTGGAAGTGACAGTAATAGCATGGTTGTCGTGATCATCAGTGATGCAGGTTCTTAACCAACTGACACATTGGGTTCAGGATGGATCTCAGTTTAGCCCAGTCACACATCACATTGCAAATTGCCATCATGTGCTCTGTTGTACAGTATACCATAGTAAGTCTGACAGTAACACTGACACCTTTTATGTTTTAATTTGCTAAAGTTTTCCTTTTCAGTGTACAGCAATACCTCAATTAGAGATCTGTATGCATGCTTGAGAAATGGAGCACTTAGTGAAACAGCCATGTAGGAGATCATTGATAGAGTATGTTGCATAAATGGAGCTTGAAAACAACATATGTGCATAATACAAAATAAGTTAGTTATATATTTAATAATAACAAGATATTACAATTTATTTTAAGGACAATACATATAAAATTCTAACAAATGTGCTTAAAAGTATTTTTTTGCAATTTTTAAAAATACAGTGTATTATGATAAATAATTTAAGGGCTAAAATAAAACAGCACTGTAGCACTATAGGAGACAGAAGCTGAGGTAATATTGTGCTGTAGAGCTTCCTCATCTTTGTTTACTGCTGATGCCATGCTGTGAAAAATCCTAAACATAAATACATCATTTGGATTGCTTTCACGACAGTTAACATTTGACAGTATGATTTTTCCCTCTATTTGCAGATGTAGTTCCAAACAAGGGTGTTCCACACAGAAACCAACAGCTTAGTGTGTTGCTGGGTTACAGAAAACACTCTGTGATGGAGACAAAGGCAAAGTAATTCTGACTGCAAAACGGGAGGAATTTTTGCCCCAGGAAGCCATAACAGTTATATGATAATGCTAACATTGTTTGGTCTCTGGATTAGGTGATTGGACTTGGCCACTAGCTGGTGGTATACCTCAGGACCCTTGTTTGAAAAGTGTTGCCGGATCTAGAGGTGGGACATTATGTATGTTATAATCCTGTCTTTCACAAAGAAATAGCCAAACACGGATCATAAGAACAAATATAAAAAAATATATAAACAAACCAGCAGCTCCCTAAAGCAGCACAGTGGCTTAGCAGTAATGCTGCCACCTCACAGTGCCTTGGCTGCTTGAGCGTGGGTTTGAATCCAGCTCAGTCTGTGTGGAGTTTACGTTTTCTCCCCATGTTGCTCTAAACCACCTATAGTGGCAGGTGTGTGACTGTGTGTTGCTCATCTGCAATGGGACTGGCATCATGTCCAGTATGTACCCTTCCCTGACTTGTGCCCAGGAATTCTGGAATACAGTCTGGACTGCTGCCACTCCGACTGGATTAACATGAGGGAACATGAAGAGGATACCTATATACAGGCAATTCTTTAAAATGCTAATCTTGCTCTGTCTTTTTTAGCTATATCCTATATAAAATGAGTTGTCGTGATTGTTTCACTTTGTGACACTAAGGGGCACCACCCCTATTTCACATGCTGAAAGTGTAGGGAGCCATTGGAGAAGGCCACCGAACTTATATTTCCAGGATCTTCTCCCCACCAGTGTAGCTGTGTGTTTTAAAGGTCAATTTCACAGTTGAAGAGAATTTTATGGAAATGAATTAGTTATAAGAAGTAATGGATGTGAAAGAATCAATAGGAAAGAGAACAGTAAGAGCAAAAAAGAAATGTTAATTGCCATATCCTAAAAGAAAGGTGTTTAATACAATACATGTTGATATGCAGCCTTTCGGCATTTCAGCCAATAGCAGTACCCCTCTCCCCCACCCCCACCCCTATCCCATAGCAACTACATCGGTAACTGCATTAATATGATCCGCAAATACGATTAGCGCGTCTGCTCTCAGTCGGGGTAGGATACTGTTTTACACTGGCATCCTGATATGAGAAAGGGTAATCTGTGTTGACATCCAAGGCCCAGCGATAAGACAGTTTCTAATTTGCAAACAAACGGGGAGTGTTTATCTGGGCTCGCAGCAGGCCCAGGCTCGCTCGCGGTTCATTAGTGGCACGGCGTGAGGAGCGTACACACACACCACCCAATTCCCCATCACCCCCATCACTGAGGCTACATTCCAATTTTGGGACGGGGGTCAGGGTGTTTCTGAGATAATCCACTCTATCCATGCTGATGAAGTACTGACTATGTGCCTTTTACATGGTCTGTAGTGGCTCCCAGTCTGATGCCCTGACACATGCACACCATGGCTCTGCATATTCTGGTCTGGAAAGCAGCCATGCCAGTCTTTCTGAGGTCCAGACGGCCTGTCCTCCTTCTGCTGCTATTCCAAGACGTGACATATGAGGGCTCTTTATTGCTGTGTTGATGAATCAAGGGTCTTCAAAGGTGCTGCCTTTGTTTTTGTCCATGTGAAATGGTCCTGAAGTAGCTTCAGGTAGCACATTGTGTCTGTGGTACATTCTGTCTTTTGTCCCATGATAAAGTGTCCTGATCTGGACCAATCAGATGGCCACTCTGACCTCTCTTCAGCTTTGTGTTTCTGGAACAGATTCAGACTGATTGTGGGGTCGATGCCAGGTCTGGCTTGGCCCGGCTCCTTTGGCTGATCAATGTCACTGAAGGTTTATCTCCTCTGAGCACTTGTTGTAGAAGTTATCATATTGCATTATCTCCTTGTCAAGGTAGCATGCATGGGATTCACTGGCCTAACAACAGCAATCCTTAAGTTACAGCTGTCCTTCATTCTCTGCAGAGGTTGAATGAAAATGTCGTAGCTGTTGTACAACACTTATCCCAAAGCAGAGACTTAGCTTGAGATACTGAGAGTTTGTTTAACTGTACATTTGACCACCCAGCCAAAAGGGTGACATTTTAACTGTTTGACAAGCCTATGATTCATTTTATTATACCCCTTTGGGGTTTGAGGGTCTTGGGATGAATTCTTGTCCAGATTTTCCCTCAACCAAGCATTACTGGAACATACAAGAGCATTCTGGGTCAGATGCTGGAGCATCAGCTGAGGGGGGCGAGTGTGTACTGGACACCCTGGTGTTGAGACATGAAAACAGCACAAAGAAATGGCCCTGTCAGCCATCAAGGCTCATCTCCCAAAGAGGTGGCATCCATTCATTATGCCTTTTAAATTGTAGGGGATGGAGAAATGGTCATGGACCTGCTGCCAAGATATTGGTTACAGTCCCAGAGGAGCTTAAGCAAACCCCAAATTACCTTCCTCCCTCTCTCTGGTTCACAGTAGTATTACAGAAAAACATTTGCTAATACTCTGTGATTTTGTGCGAATACTGCTGATTGGGTTTTCCCAGCGTTCAGTGTTGCAGCACTTACAATATTGTTTCACCACATTGCAGTTTATCCACACATGACCAGACCTCAGGTGACCAGATACTGTAGTGACCGGACAGTCCATCGCATTGCAATATTAATTTTTAATATGTTTTCCAGAATTTAAAAAAAATGGCAACGTGTTACAGAAACTCTTTAAAAAAAATCACTGTATTTCAGTGTTTGATATATGAAGTGATTTTGCACCATTCAACTGTTGATAATTTGTTTTTAATATGCAAAATTTCAAGTTGCTGTCGTATTTTTTGCCTCATCTTCCTCCTTCACATTAAGATCAGTGTTTTTTTTTTCTCCTTGTTCTGATAATTTTGGATGCCATGAAACGAAACAAATAACTTGTGAAGAGACCATCGGCTAGACCACAAGTAAAATGCTACAGGCCATTTACAGATATCTGTGCTGCCTCGGTCATTGTTTTGCTGTGACACAGCACAGCACACTGAGCAGACCCTGAAGATCAGCGGGGGTCTGGAATAAATATGCAATGTATGTACGGAAATGGTAGGGGTGAGGCTTTGAGTTTCTGCTTGAAATCCCAGCAGCCATGAAAGAGCAGTAGTGCACAGCCGAAGCCTGTCCTTGACACTCAGATCCTGCTAGAGATGCTGCATGGACCCTGCGATAAACCTCGGAGGAAGTAGATGAGGCCGTTGCGAATGACTGCGTACGGCCGTGAATTTCAATAAGCTGACAAGCACCCACCACATGCCTTGTTACTTGTCTAAGCCCCTCCTCCTCACACACAATAAAGCCTTTTTGTTGTTGTTCTGAATACATCGCAAGTAAATGTTTGAGGACCAACCACAGATAGGAATTTCACCCCTGGCCCTCGGATTAATAGGCAGCAGGGATCTTAGAATAAAAGCATGGCTTCACGAGGGCCTGACAGCAGAAGGGGGGGCCAAGCAGGCAGTCTGCTCACACCACCACTTTGTGCCCGTGCCGTTTGTCGCTCCCCAAGGTTACTATAGTAACACAGCAGCAGGGGCCAGCAGGAGGCTCTATAGCCCTAGTTTATGGGTTCCTGTGGGTGTTACAGCTCAATCTGCTTATGCTGACAATGCTGGTCAAGAAGGCTTGTTGTGCTCCTTGTAAATCACCCTCATTGAATGATTAGCACCCAATGGATGGCCAGGTTTGTCATTGTTGTTGTGTCTGTTGTTGTTGTGAAGCATCGATGTTGGCTCTTTGCGAAAACAGAATACCTCTAGAAATTTCTGTGTTTTGCTTTTGTTCTTAGTGTTGTTACTGTGATTGAGTCCATCCACTAGCTGCTGGTCACCTTTTTCCTTTGACTTTCCCAAGCATCACGAACTTGATGTGTCAAAGTACGATAATAACTTCAGAATCATCATTTGTGCTTCCAATAGGGAGTTCCAACCTGTTTTGATCCAAAATCCATTTGTTTTTCCGGACTGTCCACGGTGTCCTTAAAACTCCTCCACTTCCACAGTTCAAATTAGCCTATGGTTTTCCTATCTTGATATTTTAAGTACAAGTTTCACATTCATACAGTTATATAAAATGCCATTTCATGAACAGTTCTAACCTTTTTTTTTGTGGATACGTTAGCGTATTACAGGACTCTTTCCAGATCTTTCACTGCAGCTCTGCCAAGTGCTAGTCTTCTGTGTATCTTTTGAATGTTATACTGTTGTTACTTATTACTGAACCTGATAGGTTTTAGATTTCATAACAGATTAGGCTAAACACATCCCTACAAAGCATCTGTTCATCTTGCTGTTCCACGTTTTGTAAAAAAAATGCTGAAAAATGCCATCTGACCAGGACTTGTTTGCGGACAAGGAGAGGTAGTAACCAGCCTCAGTTGAGTGGTGTCACCATTCTTTCTGCCTCCCTTGCAGACCTGAAGAAAACACTAGCCGTGCTTCTGGACAATATCTTGCTGCGACTTGGCCGCCTGGAGTCCAAGGTGGACAACCTTCTCTTCAATGCCACTGGAGGCAACCTGACCAACAGCACCAGCCTCAGCACCGTAGCCCCCAGCACCAGCAACACTGAGAAGGTCAATGTGGCAGGTGAGCCCGGCCATCCGTCTATTACTGTAACACGCCAAGCATTGCCTTGTAAAAGCAGATGTCACAACAAGGGGGGTCAACCTCTTTTTGGCAAAGAGCCACAATTATTATTGTGACCTCAACTGAGGTCCTCACATGTAAAAATCATAGTAAATGACATGGAATCTTAGAAGTCTAAATTGAAAAATTATTTACTTTATTGTATTGCAATTATTATTGGGCTTTATTTAGGTGCAGTATATGTTCAAGTGTGCATGTCTAGCTAGTACTGTATTATCATCTGATTCAACAGAATTTATAGCATTTATGGTAGGTGTAGTATGTAAAATTTTACAAATGTTCTTGCAGGCCACACACTGTCACAGTGCACCCAACCTCTCGTTGATGTACTTGTAAAAGCTTTTGATTTTTCAGTTGAGCTTGCACATTTAGAATTTAATTTTTTTTCATTGTAACAGCATCCATGTCAAACCACTTTATAAAAGGAGCAAAGGACTCCGCAGCAGCATCATAATGTCTCCCTCATTGGGACCCATATTATGAAAGGTTCTGAACCAGCATTGGTCTGTCCTAACCAGGTGGTTAATGAAGGTATTCTTGAAGGCAAACAAATCAATACACTGTCAACAGCAGGGTGCTGGTAGGTGGGAGGTGGGCATTTGGGAGGGGATTGCCTGCCTGCAGACTGAGACAGATAAACGCAGACGCCACTCTGCATGACGGGACACAGCCGTCCTCTGAGCTCCTTAGCTCAAAAATCAATGGTGAGGCAACGCTCTGCCGAACATCATTAGCTCTCTAAAGTACCTCAGTCTTTTATTTTCTTCTGTTTATTTTTTACAACTTGCTCTCTGGGAAACTGATTCATTGATAGGTGGGATCAGCTCCCACAGGCTTCCCGTCTGTGGCTTTTTTACCCAGTAGCATCTGGTTTCTGACCCCTTTAGTCTTCACTGTTGATGCCTTTGCCTTGAGTTGTAATTAGCACCAGTGCGAGCTACGCATTCAGCCCACAAAACCTATTACATGCGGTCTGCTGTCGGAACACGGCAACTGGGAACTGCCCCTTCTGCCTTCAGGTCTGCCAAACAGATGCAGTCAGACAGTGCTGAGCACTGACTGTGCTCAGGTCTTCCTATCGGTGCACAAAGATCACTGCAGTCAACCCCTGGGATCTCACTTGGCTAGACAGGTACTGCAGGAGAAGTGCATGTTCAGGTGTGCATCCTATTGCTAGCAGAGATAGAATTTTAGCGTTTGCTTAAAACACATGTAACTGCGCCAGCTAGACAAAACAGTCCAGGAAAATATGCGATAAACAGAAACACAAAAGTAATGGTCAAGTTAAGCTCTGCCTCAGGTGGAAGGAAGATACTGGTGCATAAAAATCCCTCAGTCTTCTACCTGTGCTGTTCACATACCACCCAGGGTCAGAAGTTAGAAAAACCAGTTCAGATGGCTCACAATCCACCTTAAGCTATGCCTGGTTAACTTTGTGGGTTTCTTAAGAGCACATAAAAATGCTTGCCTGTATAAGCCCACATAAAGACTTTCGAAAGGTTACCTTCTGTATGCAATCCGGGTTAGTGATCTAATTGTGGAACATGCTGTGTTTAATATTTTTATTGATCGTATTCACTGCTGTTAAGATGAATGTTCAGCTCAGAAAAAGATGGGTTTTTTTTCAACCAGGGAGCATATTTCCCCATTAATGGACTTTTGTGTTGCAATGCTAGTGAATAAGAATGAGGTTATGAAAATAGAGTTACAAACTGGAAGAACTGTAAAGTGGACTTGTTTCCACATGTATAATTCTATGAATGCTGTTTTTTGGGCTTTTAAGCCTTATAGTAGCATCAGGATGTGAAATGAGAGGTCGTTCAGCATGAAGTCAGTGTTGTGCTGTGCCCAGTTTTCTAAGCAACCAAGAACATTTTGTTCCATGGATGTAATGTGGCCGTGGTCATTTGATACACCGAAAGACTGAAATTTGGTTAATCGTCATGCTTCATGACATGGCAAGTGTTCCTACAAGTAATTTTAGTTTTTTCTGTGAATAACTAATAACACACAAGTTCTAATGGACTGAAAGACACTTCAAAATTGCCTTCACCAAAGCATTTAGTTTCAGGCTTTGGGCATGAAAAAACCTTCCCAACTTGCAATGGAAAGCAGATTTTAGCTGCAAGGAGGTGGGGTAGTTGCAAACAGTTAACACTGGACGAGCAGGGCAATGTTCCTTCAACATTGGGAAGTGTTTCCCAGGCTTGGTCTGAAAAGCAATTGCAGAGATAGGATCAGGGCAACATAGGGGCATGCTTCCCACATGAGGGGCTGCTGTTGGGGTGTAGCATGGCCCTGGATCACAGGAGGCAGGAGAGAAGCTGATACCTCCTTTGATTATATGTGCTGCTCACTGCTCCACAGGTCCTTTGGTAGGTGCACAACCTCCTGGACTCCCTCTTCTGCTGCCCTTTTTGTTCTCATTGTAAAATATTTACTCTTGATCTTTACAGTAATGTCTGGAACAAAGCTCCACTTTCCTGTGACAGGACTGGTTTGTACTTCACCTTACAGGGTCCTCATGCTACGTGTTTATAAGGAGTTTTTTTGGCCTCAGGTTATGTACGCAGGTAGAGCTGGAGCTACTTGCTTAGATGGAGCAGACCCAAGAGTAATTTTATCCTGGCCTGCTGCTCATCATAGATGTTGTAGTTGTTAACCGAATGAAACTGATGTTATAATAATGCTCACATGATCTTTAATATAGCACAGAATGGTTGCTGTCAGCCTGATTGAGGTATCCTACATGGCAAATGAGCCTGTGACTGGATTAGGCCCAGAACCCAATCACTATTGGGTCTCTGGTTGCCCATGTGACAAGGCAGCACAGCTGGTTGTGCAGACTCTCTACCAAGTATAAATAATTAATGACTATGAATTGTCTTGTAAACATTCTTACTGCACAAATCACATCAGCAAATTTGGTAAGTGTAGTGAAAGCAGGTATTGACTGACTCATTACCACAAAAGGTATGTTGAAAAGAGAACTATAAGTTGATTATAGATTATTCTTCACAATTGTTGTTGCTTAAAGATGACAGGCCCACAACTCAACTCCACAGCTGTTTTAATCCTCTGCTTCTCTTCGTGGTTTTCGCTCATTTCCTGCCTGATGGTTGCCGGTACCTCGGAATGGAAGTGTTTTGGAAAGTAACCAACGCAGTGCTCGCGACCTGTGAAATGAGATTATTATCAGCTGACTGTGTAATCAGGAGCAAGGAGACCACACAAGCTCCCGTCTGTCATGACAGAATGCAGCATTTGGGTGAATGAGAGATAGATCTGTAGCGATGCTCTAAAAGAATTGCTCCTACAGTCCACATGGGTCTGCTAAATGGCCAATTTTCAGTTATCTGCACTTTGGCACCCTTTGCCGTCACCCCAGCCAGTTCTAACACCTTGGATGGTGTTTGTTGCTCCAAGGTGTGGATTAGGCTTGAGATCTACTCAGTCCCTCGAATGAGTCACCTATCTGATGAGCTTCTTTCCCTCATGGTTTAGATTTAAGATGGACAGTACAGATTTTTTGAAATGCCGTTGCTTTCTCTCAGGTTGACCAATACAGCAAGTAAACAGAACTTAAGGAGCACAAGGGCTGAGGAGAGCAATCACTTCTAGCCATCTATATTCAATATATTATTTTAGGTGTAATCCTTAAATCCAAATGTAATCAAGTGACCTGAAATGAGATCTAGTTCTAAAAGACAGCTGAATTCCACTGATGGGACATCCCCTGAGCTCCTCATGACTGCTCAGTGAATAAATGTAAATGAAAATGTAATGAGCATTTTGTTTTTCTGTCTGGATGCCAAATGTTGTCCAAGGAATGACCGTTAGCCAGGTAGTGACTGGCCAACATGTAAAGGGGCTACACCTGCCAGGCACCTGCTCCACTTTTTGCAACTGAAAACCTCCTACCTTTGGTGTTCTGGAGCCGCTAGTCATTTCTGGCAAGCAACAACCCATTCTCTCCGAGCCACCCAAAGCTCTAGCCACCTTTTCCCTGAACTGAGCAATCATTCATCCATTTTCTTGGCTGAACAATAATATGCCCATCTTCCTCTACTATACTTTGTGCCATTGACTGTCTCCCTGGAGGTCTGACTGCTCATGAGCAATCAGCCCAGAGGTTTGTACGATATTACGGGCTCCTGTTTTTGCACTGTGGGAACCAGTGACGGGATCTCAGACGGTTTAAAGAACTTACAGCACTGAAGTTCAGACGGAGAATGATGTCACCTCAGACAATTCAATCTTGTTTCAGACTGCATTTTGGTCAAAGAATATGCACTCATAGCTAGATATCCCTCTTCAAGCTTGAAATAAAGTGAAAATGTCGACATGACGGAAAGCAATACCGTCTGTGACCGCCTCTGTGAATTGATAGCCTTTGCTGACAAAATGTAATTCTACTCGCAGTATTGACTGGAAGAATGCTCTGAATTGCAACCGTAGGTTTTGATCCTGAAAAGGATTTGATGGCTCCTTGCGGCAAAGGGACTGTTTTTCCTCCTGCAGTGCTGTGTGTGCCCAGTCAATGCTAATCAGGCTCTGAGAAGCTCTCGCTGCTCCCTGTGCCACATAAATCACTATCAGACAAGGTGCAGTCTGAGATTTCTCTTAAAGGAATAAAAAAATACATTCTGTATCCTCTGTTTTTTTCCCCTTTCACAACAAACACATTCATATCAGATGCATACATCGTATAGTCTGACACTATTTACTTTATTTAGTTAGAAAATGCCCATTTATCCCTAATGGTACGGTATATAACATGCTCTTTTAGATTTCTACATGTTCAGAGCCGGATGGCAGGTTGAGTGCATGTGATTTTGACATCAATCCTTGCAATGATGCTTGCATCTCCATGGCCACCACACCTCCTGCCCCAAGTGACAAAAAAATAATAACCGAAGGGAAACCATTTGTCATTAGGGGGCTTAAGTCCTCCAAAGGGATGAGGGCATTGTATGTGTTTTGTGATTTGCTTTTAGTCTTTTGATAAGTGGTTTCATTTGATCGAGGCTGGTGTCTGATTTCTAACAGTGAATGACTAAATTGACCAGCACAGGTCTGGCAAAGCATCCCCCTCAGGGGTTGCAGGCATTGTTCTGAGTTTGCCCCAGCCTGAATAGCAGAGCGGTGTAAGCAGTTTTTTAATTTATTTCACTAAATCAATTATTACCTTCACTGAATGATTATATCCTTTTCTTTTCTGAACTTTTGTAGTGTATTAAAAAGAGTTTGAACACCAACATACATTAAATCTATGAACTGAGGTTTAGAACCACTGCTTTTATTGGAGGGACTGAACAAGGTGAGACACAGAAAAGGAGACAAAGAGAGATAAAAAAAGAACATTGGTTACTAACCATCATTAACCAGAAAGCTTTTAGACTATAGCCAACACATATCATTAACTGCTTCTCCCTGGTCAGGATTGTAGTGTTCCGGAGCCTACCTCAAAATCATTGGGCACTAGGCTATGAAACCACACTCTGGATGGGACGCCAGTACAATACAGGGTGGTTACACACTCACACACACACACACACACACACACACACACACACACACACACACCCCCAGGGGGCAATTACACACTGTGGGCAATTCAGGGTGACCAGTTAACCTGAAACACATCTCTTTGCACTGTGCTACTAAACCTATGTAAAACTGGAGAGAACATGCTAACTTCACACAGATGGCAGATTCACAACACCTGAACAGCCCAGGTGCTGTGAGGTGGGAGCACTTCTTGCTGCACCACCATGCTGCCATCCAACGCATACAAAAGGAAAATTAAATGACGCCAATAGATCAGAACAATAATGGACTGGAATTGTCATGAGCATCATGAAACAAAAAACAGTAAAACCAGTATCTGGACACACATGTTGACCTGGACATTCTCTGTGACATGTTGAATCAACAGAGTGTTCATTATAGTTCTTAGGCCATATTCAGAGTTCTTGAACTTCTTCACCTTCCTGGAGTCCTTGTCAAGGTCTTTGTTTCCTGGCTACTATTGTCCGTCTCCAGTGTTTTCTATGGCCTGTCTTTGGTTGTCACCCTTTAGCTTAGGGCCTTTGTTCTTTATTTTCGTAGTTGCAGTCTCCTTCCCTGATCCTCCTTACACCTAATCCTTTAATCCCCACCCCCACCTTGTCAACTCTGCTCTTAAGTTTGTACTTTGTTGTCCTTCAGAGACTGTCTGCTCCAGAAGCCCCGTTTGTCAGTTCCCCAGAGGCCATGCTGAAGGGGAGTGGTTACTAAGTGAGCCAGAGTCCTAGTGTTTGGAGGTCACTGTTCTCCGATAGACATCACATTAAAAATCACTTCCCATAAAAAGAATAATACATGAAAAAAAATGTCAGAAAATAGTGATGTCCTGAGCATAATTGTTTTGCTGAAACTTACTTGACAATGGAAGTCCTTGGTACCAAATGAAAAAAGCTTGTGTTCAGTTGAGATGTTACATTTTCTAATGAAATGTAAAAAGGTAAAATCATGTAAAATAATTTCCCATTGATAACCAGTGTGCCCAAAATCTTCAGTCTTCCAGATACAAACAGACTCCTTCTGGATGAGGAGAAAAAAAATGGAAAATATTTAGACTGCAATATCTTGCACATTGCTTCACACCTTCAGAAATACTAGGTGATAGTGAAACCTATATTGCCATAGATATTGTAATTTTTTTAAATACATGTTGTATATAAGCAACAATATATTTTGATGGTTCAGAAACAATAAATTACATTTAACCATGCCAATAAATTGCATTTAATTTAAATAAGAGGGAAATAAAGAAAGACCTGGCTGTGATGCATGAAGAACTGTAATTTGTAATTTGAACAGTATTCTCTATCTAATGCATGTTTTGCTTCTAATCCTGCCAGAGTATCAGTATCAGTGAAGCCAAACATGCAGTGGGGAGTGTTATTAAAGACAACAGTATAATGGTAAATGACATCATTGAACCATATAATTTCATGTGCTTCTCCCATGTGTAATGTTCATGATCTTGTAATTATAGATAGCATTAAAATAACAGTCCTATACTTCATCGCCTGCCAGGTGAGTCTGTCTACTCTTTGCAGTTTGGGAGGCAAACATTTAAATATGACAGGTCTTATTTGGAATTCTGTGAAGTATAAATTGATCCCGACATTGACTTGTAGGTTTTTTCTTTGTCTGACTCTTCCTTCATTGGCCAGGGAGTCATTAGTCATCAGTAAAAATTAATGTTTGCTCAGGTCAGCTGGTACTCATTGCATAACTGAGCCCATTTTGTCAATTCTTTTGTGTAGCCTTGTGCACACATTCATCTGCCCCTCTGTCCAGAGAGCTTTGATCGGTTTCTTCAGCTTATACAAATTTAGGAACAGGAGCTTCAGCAGCCCCCTGTGTCACCCCATCTCTTCTGTACTTTTGGACTTCTGGAGACATGCTGTGGTAATTTGAACGCTAACTTACATGAGCACCAACAGACTAAAATCTAAAATGTCTCTGGAATATAAAATCATCCCTGATATAATTTTGAACCTGAAAATTGTTTTTTCCCCTGCGGTCTCCATCCTGTTTTTCCTCGGTTTCTTATGGTGATTTCTTCTCATTTTAATGCCAAATCAGATCATTTGAATGCTGCAGTTCTAAGGAGTTATGGATAGAAATACTGAGGCTTGACCTGAAGAAGGGGGAACTATTTACAGATTTGGATGGCTTTCAAAGAAAGAGTTGATGCTTCTTTACACACAGAGTGCTGAAACAGAGCACACACACACACTCAAATATATGTGTGTACGTATCTATGTGCGTGCATGTGTCTGTTTATATATAGACACGAATGTTCCATCTCTGCCACCCACACCCATATACATGCTCCTCTCTCACTCGTTCTCACCTTTTGTGCCACCTACATCAATCCACAGACTGAGCCCACCCTGTCACCCCACACCTGAGCCCCAGCCATCTACACCAGGCCTTCTGGGTTGTATCAGCTGCTCTTATTATTGTTATGTGTCTCCTGGCTGAGAGGAAATTTGGCAATGCCCGTTTGTTTCATGGGGACAACAGGTGGTGTTGTGGTTAGTGCGGCTGCCTTCTACTTAAAAGACTGCAGGTTCTAATCCCACTTCTGGGTGAAGTACTTTTGACCAGTGTAAAATTCCCTGCAGTATAAATTACCCAGCTGTGTAAATGGCTACATCATGTGAAAATTACACAATCCTAGCATGGTAAGTTGTTTTGGACGAAAGTGTCAGGTGAAAGAACTACAGGGGCAGCCAGTAATGTGGGTGAATGCAGATTGCTTTTATATTAATTTAATTAGCTAATGCTTTTCTCCAAAGCAAATTAACATTATGCTACTTATAGTTTTTTATCCATTTATACAGCTGGGCAATTTTTACTGTATCAACTTGTGATAAACCTGGGCTCATCAAGTCCAAAGGTTAGATCTCTACCCACTATACCTCCTGCTGCCCCACTACCTTTTACCTTCTGGTACTGGCATTGACAACTAAGGATATGCTTTTCTCATTCCTGTGGCATCTGTTTTAGCTGAGGACTACAAAAACAGCAGTGAAAGATGCTCAGTACTGAGCATTTTAGACCGCTGCCACCTTTCTTCATTCATGTAACCTGTCAGCTCCTTACAACTCTCTGTGCTTCATCACGTGCAAAGGACCACGTCTGCATTTGCTTACACTGTGATATAAATAGTGTGAATTGTGGCTGATGAGCAGATGATTCAGTCACAGCTGTCAGGCTGGTTGCCAGTAGCGTTCAAAGCTCCACTCCTTCTTCTGCCTTCATGTGTTGTAGCTGCCCAGTTCACGCTGTCTGTTCCACTGCACAGAGCTGTTTAGTCTCGACTCATTACGCTGCTTTCTTTAATTAATTTGGATAAACAGAAAGCTGCTTGTCATGCCTCAGATATGATAACAAACGCCTTGCTGGCAGCGCATCACCCCACCTCCAGCTGATCGCTGCCACCATTTGCGTTCCACAGTGGAGCTTCGAGACAGGAGCAGAAGTCAACAGATGGATGTGAGCTGGATACTGTGGACACGTTCACTTTCAGCTGCACTAGACCCTTCGTGTTCACGGGGTTCCTGTGAATAGTTCACCATTGCTCTGTAGACCCAGTAAACCTTAAAAAAGCAACTGTTACAAATGTTTACTAATTTCTGCGTTTATTTTTAATTGAGAGAAAAAATAAAATAATACATAATTTTCTGCAGTTAAAGTAACAGGCAGACTTCTGTTTCGATAAGCTGACTCGCAGCTGAAGGGAGGAAAGGAAACTTCCAACAAAAATGCAAAACTGTACAAAAATATTAAAGGGTTGTATGTATCTGTGTTCACAGCATAACTTGTTTACTTTAAAAATGCATACTTAAGTCATTGAAAAAAACACCATTTGACTATACAGTTTAATTTTTTTTTTTTAATCGAGGTCTGACTATTCGTTCTTTGTTTTTCCTGTAACAGACAAGAGAAATAAGAAAGAAAAACATGGCGTCTCTACTTTAGTCTGTCATCTAGTCCCATGACGTCTGTCACAATTTGTGAAATATTCAAAGATGTGGCACATAGCAGGAGCAGCGGGAAACAGGGCTAAAACTCTGACCCCACCAGTCTTGCATGTAAAAACAAATGAGCCTTATAATCTCAAAAATCAAAAAGATCTCATGTAGGTTTTATGTAAGAAAAAGACCTCTCTGTGTGCCGCTCATATGGTTGTTTTTTTAAATTTGTCCAAAACATGTAAGACTAATTTTTTAGATCCCTGCAGTTTGCTCATTATGTGTGTAGCACGCTGAGAACGGCTGGTTCAGGGAAGGGATAAGGTGATATATTACACTGTATGTAAACATACATACATATTATACTCTATATAAAGTACCTCTGTGTCCACAGTAAAATATTATACTGTGTGTGAAACCCCATGGGCCCATGCATTCTGTGTGAAACTTAGCATTGAGTTGTCATGGACACTTGTATGTGTTTGAAGAATTCTGGGTAATTCAGACAAGCTGTCCTTTGGTGAGTAATATCCAGCCAGACACATGGGGACATGGTGTGGTACAGAGCACCTGATATTTTGTAAATCCTGCTCTGGATGTTTAATTATTCTATGTTGACCTGGTGGGGTCTCTGGTGATTTCAGCAGTTGCACCCATACTAGGGAACTTGGTAGTTGAACCCCCAGTGCCCCCTGGGTGGAGGTAAGCCCGCTACTCTAGTTCCAGCGTGGCTCTTTTGTCCAGCTGCACAACTGAAAATCCCTAATCTGTCTGCATCCCGCTCATCATCCCGGATCTGTTGCCCAGGGAAACGGCACCTTAAAGGCCTGTTTTTTTGGCCACATTGCTGCCAAGTCAGCAAATTGCCTTTTTTGTCTTGCCTTGATATGCCCCGTGTGATTTCTGGCATATGTGCTCTGTTACTGAAGGAGAAGGAGATGCAACCCGCACCTGTACAGCACTGCCTGGGCACACAGAACTGCTTCTGAGCACAACTGCACTGGCCATAGTCTGGGGTAAAAAAAAAAAAAAAATCAGAGTAACGGTTTAAAAGAAGACCGCTGAGAAGCACAGCGTTGCTGATCACGGGGTAATCGCAGTAAGTTGATTTGTGGTTTTCTTGCCTATAACAAGCATTTCTGGAATCATACCAGTGATTTTATTTTATTATTAATCTGCTGCTTGGCTGACACGTTTGCCCGTTCAGTATATGGCTTATTTGTACAACTGGATATTTTTACTACATCACCTTCTTATTTGTAACATTCTGCATTTTATGCACCAATGTGTATCTAAAGGTGTGTTTTGTTATTTTTGTCAGTACCCCTACTTAAGCAGATTTAAGGCAGCAAATGGACATTCTTGTCTTCCATCACTCCTGAAGAGGACGGTATGTCATGCCGACAGACAGGGGCTTAAAGCTACGCCAGCCTGACTCTTCACTCCAGTCTGGGCACTGTGTACATTAAAGTATTATTAGTGTGTTATTGGCATGTGAGCTGCATAGCTTCACCATGACCTACATCAGTGCTTCTGAGCTTCACTCAGCTCATGTACCTTGGTTTGACGTTTGGTTTTTTTGCATGCAGCCTACTTTGCCTTCAGCTGGAGTTCCAGGCATCGATGCATGTTTGCCTCAGGGCTGCTCCGATTGAGAAGTCAGTTTTGTTTGTCTTTGCTAGAAGCCCCCTGGGCCTGGAGCCTAATTTGACACTTTATCGCACTTCATTTCATCACATCAGTACAATAAAGTGAACTTGAGATCATACTTGCTGAGGCTGCTTAATTATGGCATATGCTCCCGAAATGCCAAATTCAACATGGAGAATAACAGGTGTTATTAGTAACTTAGGGCCTCGTAGGTAAAAGACTTAAACAGGCACATCCCTCAATTGGCACTGCGATTAGAGGGCAGCAAGGGCCTGCGGCTCCAAGTGGGCTGTCTTCTGGGAAAGGCCAGGGTCAGTCCCGATCTGTACTAGTCTCATGGTTGTAGGCTGGAGAGAGCATGCATTCCCATCCCTGCCTGCCTGTTCTGACAAATCCCAGATAGAAACACTCATGATCACATCTCCACCTGAGGGTCCACACCTTGGGTGGTTGATGTGTACCTTTGTTATGTGAAATAGAATATGCAACACTTTGTCAGCCATCTCCTCTGAACGAATGACAGCCATTTGTCTGTCTGCTGGGAATGAATGGCACATGACAAGCGAGACTGTGTTCTTCTGAGTGAGCGGTTCCGCCCTCTGTGTCACTTCCCTGCTGTCTACATATCTGCCAGCTAGAGATATGGGACTTGTACAGAAGGGGAAATTGTAGAGAGGGTTCTGCCTCTGCTCTGTCAGGGAGATCCAGCACACAGGTTTTAGGTGAGCTGAGCTGCTCCAGCCTCTTCTGAGTGCAATGGAGAGGTGTGGACAACAAGATGCGTTTTTGTGAATGGCTTGTTTCTGAGCATCTAGCTATATACGTCTACATGTGGGCAGCCCTGTGGATGGAAGGACTGTTGCACCTCAGTGGTTACAGCAATCGAGTGATCAAAGTGGTTGTCATGTGCCATGCTGTAGTGCTGACATGAGAAATTCTACCAATGGAGTGGGTCTCTGTCTTTGTTTACATCCACTTGGCAGCTGCACCCTGGGAGGTTACCTGTTCTGTCCAGAACACCCATCAGCACCCAAACAATGGCACTTCTCACAGTAGCACCTGACTCAGTAAGGTGTACCGGTTTTCCTCCTCTTGTTTTGATCAGGGGATCAGTTAACATCATGATGATCTGCTACTGGTACATATATATCCCATATCCTTGTTCAGCATTGAAGGGCCAGTAGCAGAACATCATGTTTTAGAGCCTCCTGAAACATGTCTTTGGACTGTGGGAAGAAACCCACATGAAAACAGGGAAAGCATGTAAATTACAAACTGACTGAGCTGGATTAAAATCCACATCCAATGTACAGTCTGGGTGCTGTGATGCACCAGGGCTGCCCTCTTTGCGACTGTGCTGACCCTGATCTCTAAATATACTGTCTCTTGCAAAGAACACCACTGCAGCACTGTCTCACTGTGCCAGTCTGCTGTTCCCTACAGATCTGCTGAACGGCGTCCAGGAGAAATGCGAGCTGCCCCCCCTGGATGGTTTCCCCCACTGCGAGGGCAAACTGAAGGTGAGCAGTGTCCTTGTGCTCTGCTTTGCGTCCACACTGCACCCGGCCACCTGTTCCCCTTCTCTGGTCCTATTCTGCCGTGGCACAAAGACACGTGCCGGAATGGCCCTGCAGTGTCAGTCATTCACTTTACTGCCTGTCTTCATTCCTACTCATACATGTATCTTTACACTTCCACCCCAAGGAATGAAGGACTTTAGTCAAGGGCATCCCACCAGTTTTTAAGAACAATAGCAGGGTCCTTTTTTAGAACTGAACTGGCAACCTATTGGGTTCGGGTTTGTCTATGCTAAAATACCTCCTACTATGATGAACTTTTTAGGGCTAAAATGTAAAAGGTGATCAGTGAGCTGGTGTTCTGCCCCAATACAATTTGAAAATCGACCTTATCATTTGGTGATTCTGACCAGAAGCCCCTGAAGGTCTCTGGCTGGGGTGTATTCACTAGACATCTACAGCATACAGCTTCATCAGAACTTTCCGGGTTCCGGGAGTTACTGGTTCCCTGTGGTGATGCTGGTTCACGTGGCTTTTGTCCTCTCAGAACAGGAGGACACAGCACAGCTGCCTTCTGCCTCCTGGTTGCAGCTCGGCACACTTATTGAAATGGAAATAATAATGTTTGAGAACATAAATACAGTGAAGGGCAGTGACTGTCATACATCTGAGAAAGGAATATAAATTCCTGCAGCTTTTTGTCTAACTGATCCTTTGTTTCCAGGCTTTTAACCTCCACAACACCTACACATTTTAACTGTTATTTTAAATTTTCATTTTTTTGTATATCACACATATTGTTGCGAAAACAGTTCTTACTAGAAAGGTCCAAATAGTGCAGCTCTCCGGATTAAAATTAAATTATGGTAATAGTAGGATTTGTTTGCTACCATCGTGTATAGTGAAATGATTTAAAAAAAAACAACAACAGATTTACAATAGCAACAGTACACTGTATGACATATAGGGTGTCGTAGATATATGTATAACTATATTATAACCAAAACAGCTGTGTATGTTGAAGAGGTGTGTAAATTCTACCAGTCTCAAGCAAAATAAAATAAGTTACTGCACACTTTTCACATGTCCTGTTTTTGTTTGCAGTTCACAGTGTTTGTGTAACAGTATTTGACTATATCTGACTAGTGTTTATGTGACAATATTTTCATTGCTAAAAATGTCAAATTGGACCGTCGGGAGGTGGCAGCTTGGGGCAGAATGTGACTCAGAAGCAGTGGTGGTGGTGTAATTTGATAGAAACTGTGCCGTGAGTAATAGTAATGTGCCGCACTGTTGGTCTGACCTCAAGTGTGCTCCTCTCGTCCTCCTCAGTGGATGAAGGACATGTGGCGCTCAGACCCCTGCTACAGCAGCTATGGTGTAGATGGCTCCCCCTGCTCCTTCTTCATCTACCTAAGTGAGGTGAGCAAACAAAGGTTGTGGTCATGGGAACTGGACACCAGTGTTCAGTGTGTGTGTGAGCCAGGTGACCCTGCCACTCTAGATATTCAAAGCACCTCATGCTAATGTTGAAATTTGCTCACTAATGAGCGATGACTTGAATAAATGGAAAACACGTACATTCCAGATGACGGCCTTGATCTGAATATATAGAGCAGATGCACCTTGACATCTATTCAAATGCTTCTTTGCTATTCATATATACATAATTAGCATAGCAAATTTGTATTTATTGTGCAGAATTAACAGCAATATGCAAAAAAATCCCCTTTAACATTTTTGTGTAAGTTTAATGTTTTTCAAAGGGCTAATTTGTTAAATCTACTTTAAAATATTAGTTTTATAAGGTAACTGCACAGTATGAATATGAAAAGGTTTGAGTCACGTACAACATTTTTAAACAACAACCCCACATGCAGTGAGTTAAGGGCAGCAGTATCAGAGCTATCAGAAAACTTGGACACTATTTTTGGAGTTAAGGAGATGAAAACTCACAATTGCTGGGACCTTCAAGTAGTTTACAGCAGGCTGCTATTTAAAAAGATTTAACTTTCTTGACGTAATGTCATTTACAGGAAAATATGGTCGACCACTATAAGTACAGATGATACAGTGAGAGAAAAGAAGTGCGTTTCACAGTATGTTCTATTGTTCTTTGTCTCTAGCCTGTTGCTGTGATAGTGCAGTCTGCCCATAGTTTTACCGAGCAGGCATCTCCGTGGCTGTTACAGATCAGCCCATTGTCACATAACCTGTACGATCACCATGGCAATGCACATGGTCCCCATTCCCCTTCCCGCTCTTGTTATTTTAGCACAAATGTGCAATTTGCATTTGTCCAGCATTTCACTGAAACCTGGAAATGAATGAGGTTAGAAAGTCAAGACATGTCAGCCTGTGATTAATACCTGGCCTCTGAAATCAGAACTTAAGCATCAAGAACCAAAGGTGCCAAAATTCAACTCCGTGAACGAGGCAGAGCATCCCCAGCTACTGCCCCAGCCTGTTGGCTGTCAAAGAAGGAACGCCGTTTCTGGGCTCTTCAAAAGTGTGGATACGGTTGCATAGGGAACTAAGTGACAGGTGTCTGCTGATAAGAGATCAGCACTGTCTGTTTAGCACGTGGTATCTTTGCAGCACCCCAGTGAGTTCCTTTCTATTTCTGTTGACTGACTGCATGTTTCTTTTAATCATTTGCTCAAGTCTCAGTAGTAAATGATTTATCTGTACCGTGTTGCCCACCTTCATCTTCTTTGCATCTGGGCTTGGATGTTGTCAATCTTCTCCCTTCTCTCGTTTGTCCTTTCCCCCTCCCTGTGAACGGGCCGCATTCAGCACTAAGCTAATCTAGCATTAGGTGGGAGCAAAACTAACACGTAAAAACAGTTTTCATCTTTTTTCACTCTGGCAGAGAGAGGTCTTAATAACACATGCTGCAATATGTCATACATTTCAGTTTTCAAGGAGGTCATTTTGATCCCAAGAATGTATGGTGTGTGTACCCGTGGGTATTACATCTGAAGATATACACACACACACACACACACACACACACACACACACACACACACATCTAGTTATACATTTATAATCATATATATCTTATGTGTATAGTAGTGGCAAACTTAATACGAGCATGTGCATACATATGTACATATAATGCATTTCTATATTTGTACAGATATACCATAAATAGGACATTGCCTTGTTGTCATGACACCGTAATATGACCCAGCTGTACAAATGAATACTTCACAGTGGAGTGTTCTTTAAATTGATAGCAGTGCTTGAGTAGCAGAGATGACTATGATGGATGGGGTCAGGGACCAGGGCAAAAGGCTGGCAGGAACCCATCTAACAGAAGCAGGCTGCTGCCCTGGTCTTGAAGACCAGCTCCCCAGGACCTTAGAAAGGAGAACAAAGAGGGAGGAGGTCAGTCAATTAGCTGACCCCTCTGAGCCACTCTTCTCAGTGTTATCCAGAAGAGCACTCATCTTTTCACTGCTGGCCAGGCTCTCAAGTCCTGCCACCCACTTCCTACCCCTCTAGGTGGAGAACTGGTGCCCGCGGCTGCCCTGGAGGGTGAAGCACTTCAATGAGGAAGACGAAAGGAAAGGCCAGGTAAGAGCCTCACCTCACATTACCTGGCACCATCATGTTCGCCTCTTTTATGGATCAGCCCTTCTCTCTCGCCTGTGGTGATTTTTTTTAATGTTGATCTGAACTCGTCTCCCAAAAGGAGCACGAGCATGATGTCACCTTGTGCTTTAAAACAACTCACTTAACTCCCTTATAATCTGGTCAAAATGATCTTTTGCCAAAGAGGTACCAAACAAACTGACAGTAAAGTGCTGATTTATGTATCCTGCTGTAGTAAACAGGTGGTTTTTAGGTGGAGTAACACAGGAGTGCTTGTTTCCATGCCAACAGATTTATGGGGCTATAGACCAGCTAGCACAAAGGCATGTTGGGGTAAAACACAGCAGACTTCATTATTTGGAACCCCATCAACCTGGATTGCATCTTTTGGACCTGTGAGTTGCTTCTTTCAGCAGTCCAGACCAGGTTATTTGAATTCCAAGCAGCCGCCTGCCAATGGCCAATATGGAGCAATAATGATCCTCTGCTGAAACATTGTTCTCCAATTACTCAGTTGTCATTGAGAGAACGAGCTCATTTTCAGCTATGTGAGCTGAATAACAGCTCCCCAAATGATTGTTGGAGTGAATTATATACCCCATTTGTTTCAGCCAGTCGGTGTGCCCATTGGTTATTGTTGCGCGCCACAGTTGAGATCCGCATAAGGGTTTGTGTGACAGTGCAGACGAAGCAGCACTGGGTGTCCCTAAAACTTGCGCTGTCTTCCATCCCTTTTGTATGTCATCTGCAGTGCCATACCAGCTCCACACATTTTTTCCAACAGGGGATTTGTAAGGGGTCCATGTAGAGCATTTGTTGAAAGTTCCAAAAGCAACACACGCCAGCCAACATCCTGACCCTCTGACCCCCAGACGGCGATCCGCACCAGCTTCGAGGAGCTGTACCGGGTCATGTCTCGGAGAGAGGAGTTCCGCTGGATGACGTTGCGCATCCGACGCATGGCAGAGCCCTGGGTCAATGCTGTTCGCTCCTTGGCGCAGAAGCAGAATCTGGCCAAGCGCAGGCGGAAGAAGGTATGTGTGGGGCAGAGGAGATCAGACTTGCCTCAGCCAGCAGTTTGAACCTGGCCCTGGTCTGAAATACTTCATAATTTTACCATGCTTTGTGTGTATCATTCACACACAGAGTAGGTAGTAGACCTGAGGCCAGAACAGGGCTCATCCATCTGGAAAGGCTGCGGTAGCACCAAGCTGTACCAGCAAAAATTCCTTTTACTACCATTGAGAAGTTATCCTGAAGGACTTGTTAATCAATATTTTTCTGCCCTTACAAAAACATGCAGCATAGCAGATAATGTAGTGGTTAAAGTTGCCACCTCTGTACTAACATGTCCCAGGTTTGAAACTGGCTTTCTTCTGTAGTCTCCTCAACTAATGTACTTCAGACAGAAGGAAAAAAGCCTGTATAAATTGTTATAAGTGACTGCACATTTTAAGGATAAAATTACCAGCTAAAGTAATAAAGGTAAATAAAATCCTCAGAATAACCTAATGCATAACATTTGTTATTTCTGCAAGGAATGTGTTATGATTGATATAGTTGTCTCCACTCATGAATGTCAGGACTCTCTGTTGCTGTACCGTTGGTCTTATTGCTCAGAAATGTACCTACAATGCAAACATGAAGAGATTAGCGGTCTCTTGTCTGACTGTTTCAAAAGTTTGTTGACCTCAATAAGTCGTTGAATTCCTGTAGCAGCTTTGGAATGTTTTAAAGTGCCAGTAACACATCTATTCTCACCACTGTCCGTGTTTCTGCGCCGCATCTGGGCACCTCTTCTCATTTGTCTGTATCCATTTTGCTCTTTCTCACCGGACCCACAACCCCTCATGCACCAGATCCTAGTGCATCTGGGCCTGCTGACCAAGGAGTCAGGGTTCAAAATTGCAGAAAATGCCTTCAGCGGGGGCCCGTTGGGGGAGCTGGTGCAATGGAGCGACCTCATCACCACTCTCTACCTGCTGGGCCATGATATCCGCATCTCTGCTTCGCTGGCGGAGCTCAAAGAGTGAGTCCCTCCACAGCCCACTTTCAGATCCAGGACTGTTCTGCAATACTTCAAGTGTGTCATATATAGAACTGGGATGGGGTTAGGCAGCAGGTGATGTAGTGGTTAGTAAAGCAGCTATGCACTCAAAGGACCTAAATTCAAATGCCGTCTCCTTTTGTAGCGCCCTTGAGCAAGGTTACCCAGCTGTACAGACTGGTGAATCGCTATAAGATGCTTTAGAGAAAAGCAGCAGCGATTGTGAAATTGTGTGCATCTGCAGTTCCTTTTGAGCTTCTCTCTAAGTCAGTATTTTGACACAATGTTCACGTAAAAGCTTTCGGTATTTTAAACTCTGTGTAACATTCTCAGACAGTGAAATTTGTTTTGTTGAGAGAAGGGTTCAGTGAAATTTTGTGCCATATCTAAATTAAATTTTTTTGCACAAAAGGTTTTGGAGAAGTTTAATTCTGTTTAATTTGTTTTCATATTCTTCATTTTTGATCCCTTGTGGCACTGAAACTTTGAGAAGTTTGTTTTGTTTTGTTATTTGACCGCCCTTTTGTGGGTTGGAAGTGTTGGCCGAAAGGTTCAGTGACGTTTGCTGTTTCTTTGGCCTTGGTTAGTCAGCTAGCACTTGCGTTTTCTGTGCACTTCGCTGTAGTCCCAATGCATGCTGCAGTTAACAGAAGAAGGATTCGCTCGTGAGTTTCAAACACTGTGAAAGTTTACCGTGTCCTGATTTGAAGTTTTTATGTATGCATGACCACTGACTAGTACTGTAAGCACAGGTGTGCCTCTTTATTAGCCCACCACCACCTGGGACTTGATGGATGTTAAAGCCGCCAAACACCACCTTAAGGCTGCTCTTCTCACGTGGTGCCCCCCCCGGTGTGGAATGGACAGGGAAAGTAGGGGATGGATCAGAGGTGAAATGTCAGATTGAGAAGACCATTGGTTGGCCTTCTTTCAAAGAGCATTTTCATCTGTCAAACAAATGGAAATATTGTTTCACCCCAGAGCATGTAAAAACATTGTTGCGCTCCAGAGAATGAAAGTTTTAGTTTTTATGTTATCACATTCTTATTGTTCAACTGACAGCTTTGTTTAATTTTTTCCTGTATTATTTCCTGAATTCTTTCTGTCACTATTTGTATGTTTTGTTCGTACATCAAGATTCTTGACACAGATTGTTGTATATATGCAGCTGTAGCCTCTCACAATTTCTTGAGGGATCAAAAATATATTTGTCTGTCTATCTGTCTGTTCACCCATTCATCCATTCTTTGCTTTAAATCCAGATAATCAGTTAATATATGGCGTGAGAAATGGGCATATCTACAATAGAAAATATGTTGCTTAAATTCCCCTACTGAGAGTGTTCACCTAAAAAAGAAACATCTCGCTTCATTTGAAGTTGTGAATCAGTTCAAGTCGCTTCCCTGTCTACTGGTTAGGTCAGTGAAAAAGATGAGGAATACTGTACACTGTGTCTGTTGACGCTCTGTGTCTGTATCTTCTTCTATCTTCATTTCTCCCCAGGATTATGAGGAGGGTGATGGGAAACAAGTCAAGCTGCCCTACTCAGGGGGACAAAGTGGTGGAGCTCATCTACATAGACATAGTGGGCCTCACCCAATTCAAAAAGACCCTTGGGCCATCTTGGGTTCACTACCAGTGAGTTTCATCATTTCTTGTTAAGTTGCAATGATGACCAGGCGAATTACAGAACCACCAGTTATGGCCTATTCTGAAATCTACCTACCATCCTGTTCATATGTTCTCATTTGTCATTTGTTTATCTCCTACTGACATGAACTTTACTGTAACATGTACCTTACTTAGGTCTGAAGAATACACATTCATAGCTTCCATATGGTTGAGTTCAAATTGTTCTAAATATTCGTTGCTTTTAGGTTCCCTTTTCGTATTACTGACGATTGTTTGAATTTTCTGGTTGTTCTGCATCCTGCTTTTTACTTTAGGAGAACTACATGGAATGTTTATTTGTACCAATGTAGTACATTAGAGTTAACCACCATAAAAGTTTTTAAGTTACATAGAAAATGTTATGTAATGTGCCTGTCAAATGTGCTTTTATAAACATTTATAGAGTAAAAAGTGTTTAGTTTACTCAGATGCAGGTTTTGCTTTTCGCATTTTTCATCAGTTCTTTTTGCGGTACATGTGTATGCTTTTAAGACACTGTATAACTTGCATTTATGTAGGAATCTGAAGGCATAACAGAACTTGCTGAAATCAATATTTAACAAATGAGTGGTATTTCAGGTATCAAAAATCTGAATAGCAGTACAAGCCAAAATGGAAATTATAAGTGACAGCTTTGGCCTGAATGTCTGAAGAAGCACTGTCAGCCATGCATACTTTTGAAAAAGGCATCTTATTTCTTTAGGTTATAAAAACTAAGATGTCACTTAGATAATGCCACAGGCATTTCTTCTAACCACACAATGGCAAAAGAAATCTGCAGGTAAACTACTGTCAGTCGAGTCATACCCTGGTATTCCCCATAGCACTGGATGTGTTGATCTAATGCTGACACTACAGTCTCAGCATTTATCGTATTTAAATAGCACTGCTCCAGCATGGGACTATGCCTGCATGGGGTTTTGCTGTCCCTACTGACACTTACAAAAATACCCCCTAGGTTATTATGAACAGTTCGGATATCTTGACATCAGAACTACTAAACTGCGGCCTTTCTGCTATCAGAGAGTAATTTGAATTTCCAACATCTTGAAAGGGTTGAATTGTGTTTTTGGACAGGGGAAAGAACCAGTGGAAAGAACTGGTGTTTTCTTCCATTGGAAGAACCACAGTAATTGTTCCCAGAACTGATATGTCAGAGAGCGTGCTCTTTCCACTATCTTGCTGGTGTATGTCTTTCTGTCTCAAATGATCTCTTAATTGTTGGAGTGCCTGTACTTCTATGCTTCTTTGGAACAAAAAATGGTAAATTCCACATTTGTTGCCTTGACCTTTCCTGTACTGGATTAAGTCAAAGGAACAGCGATTCTGTGATGCTGATGAGCAAGCTGTGTTTAGACAACAGGGGTATTAATATCACAGTGATGTGGATGTGCTTCTCAAGGGCTGCACGGGAGTTCATGCATGTGGATCAGCAAGGAGGAGCTGTGGACTGTATCAGGAGGCCTTGTCCAAGTCTTTTAAGCTAAAAATAACCCATAACTGAACGCTACCTCCTGCAGTCAGTTGCTCAGGACGACCATGGATGAAACATGCATCACTTGACTCTAGTCCCTACTCTTCTCTTTGGTTGCATTTTGTTTGCCAGACAGTTGCACAATGGAAGTGGTGTGAAACATCCGTCCATCCTTCAATTGTCAAAAACCACTTGGGTCACAGTGGTCCGGAATCACTGTGCACTTGGCTAGGAGGCTGTACCCTGGGAAGCATGCTAGTCCAGCACAGTGGTGTGAAACGTTAAGATTCTAATTGAAACAGTGGCCTGTCTAACTGTGCCTATGAAACCTTCCGTTTCCAAATCCTGATCCAAGGTTGTTTTGTGTATATTTAAAAAGCTAAGACAGACTCTCTCTGAGTCTGAAATAGCCGCTTTTGCAGCAGTACAGACTAATAAGTGTCAAAGAGGAGCTACTAACCTTCAATTTACCATCTGTTGAAATAAATTGTATAGTCAAGGCAACCCAGGTCTTCCATAATATTGCAGATCATCAAGTTGTTTGTCATCTGATTTTCCTGCACCATGAAGGTAAAATTCAAGAAAGAACATATGATTCCACCTACAGCAGGTACAATAAATACTACAGTACAATAGTAAATCTTTTAGATTACAAGATGTAATTTAACTGGTTTAAAGAAATGTTCAAAATTAATGTTTTAATTGGTTTTCTTTGATGAAATGCAAGCAAAGCATTGCATTTGTAGTATAGTGTTGTTTGTTACTGCATGCCAGGTCAGAATCAACTTTAAGTCCCTATCAAGAAATCATCAGCAGAAATCTTAAATTCTCAGATAACTTCAAGAGACAGTTCCCAAGGCCTCCTGTTTTCATACATTCACACTCCGGTTCCAGGTTATTTCTTGAACATCTTGAAAGGAGCACAAAAACAAAAAGTCCACCTCTAGAACATCTGCCCACCCATAAAGAGCTCATAACTCTTTTCTGCAGCGTCTGCTGTTCGTTTATTCATGACCTCCTTATAAATTTAATTAATGCTCATTACCACACTGCTCATAGTGGGAGATTTATCAGGGTTTCTGTGCTGTCTCTGAAAGAAAAAATGGAAAGGGACTGAAATCCAAGGAGTCTTTGTAATTGAATCTCTTATTACAACTGTCAGCTTTCTGAAGAGGAGAAAATGGGACACTTCTTATTTAAGGTCACTCCAGTATCTACAGTAGCCCAGTGTCTGTTACGTAAAGACAGTTTTTTTTTTAAATTTTTATTTTTATTTTTTTTTTATTTTTTTTTTATCCAAGGCAGCCTGCAGGAATGGGCCTGAAGTTTTGTAGAAGAATATTTTTTGGTAAAAATTTTTTTTTTTTTTTTTTTTTTTTTTTTAACGGTCTACCTTTTTGTGTTTTAGGTGTATGCTGCGGGTGTTGGATTCTTTTGGTACAGAACCCGAGTTCAACCACGCCCACTATGCCCAGTCAAAGGGCCATAAGACACCCTGGGGCAAGTGGAACCTCAACCCACAGCAGTTTAACACCATGTTCCGTAAGTTGATGGTTACTCCTCTCCCAGTGTTGACATTTACTGCACGGCTGCTGGAAGCTGAGCACTGGTTCCTCAAATGATGTACACTATTGGGCCAAGAAATGCGTTTGTAACTTGATTTTGTTCCGAAGTCGCATTTATTACTAAGAATTGATAAAGCTTAGTAATAATAGAGATGTCCCTAGACCTATTGACCAGCTTATGTAAAACTAATGGAACAATTAAAATAATAAAAATGCTCTCATTTTATTGAATATTTTTGCAACTCCAAACAGTATTAAAATGAAACCTAATTTAAAATTGCTGAAAAAATACACTATTTCCACAACAGTTATCCAATTGCCATGTCATATGTTTGTCAGATTGTGGCCACTTTACATTTTCTTTATTACCTGCACAATCAATAAAAGCTTGACATCCCTCTGTTGATTTACTTAACTGGTTAGATTCTGGAAAGTTCTGAATGTAGCTACAGTATCATACACAAAAATCTTGTAAGAGTTTTTAACATTTTTATTCACTTTGAACTAATGCTGAAATGAAAAGTTAAATTGCTGACCAAAACCTAATTTCTCCAAATTCCTGATTAGTATTGATTTTTGACAATACATTTTTTTTTATCTCATAAAATGCACAACATTGCTCATCTTTTTCACTGAAGCCAAACAGTAGATGGGGAAGCAACTTGAACTGATTCACTTCCACACTCCTGTTCTGTTTGCATGTCTTAATGTAAATTAACAATAGGAGGCACAAAGGAAAATTTTCTTTTGCAACAGACAGACATATTTTTAAAAAACAGCTAACTTTACTGAACTGTGGATTGGCAGGCAGAAGTTGTTTTTAGCTGTAAGCAGAGGCCTTGGGGTCAGGTTGACTGGTATATGGGGGGTGAGGGTTGGCTTTACTTACAGAACCAGCAACCGATCAGCAAAAAGACAGGACGCGGAGAACAGCATCTCTCCATTCAGTCCACAGTGCAAATACTACATCAAAATGCTGCAGTATTTACAGCTTATTTCTTTACATAACATTTTTCACAAACAAACAGCACAGCGTCAAATGCGGCTCTTTTATCCATTTGTACAGCTACAAGCATTTTAGAATAAGTACTTTTCTGAGGGAAAAACACAACTCAGATCCCCCAATTTGGATCCTCTAAACTCTGGGTTAGAAGTAGCAGATGGCTTTGGCGGAGATTCGCTTCAGCCCAGCATTAACACAGAAAAGCACATGTGGCCTATGCAATGGCTTAATTTAAATAAAGTGAAGATATTCCCTGAAATGCACTTGAGTGGTGCCTGAATCTGGGAAGCTTGGAAGCAAAAAGCAGGAACTGCAGCTCTGCATGCCAGTGTTGTTTTGTTGCTTGGCTTCAGTTTCCCATCCACCCACAGCCTCTCTAACACATAGCAGTCTCTCAGCATAATATGTTTTCTGTTCCAGCCAGACGGTAAGCTTACCACCATACAGTTAAAAAAAAAATAAAATACTGGCCGAGTACACCCTCAGGGTAGATGGTCTGTCATTCTGGTGTACATACACACCAGGCCCAAAGTCTTTCCAGTCTCACATCACAAAGGAGAAACTCAAACATGGGCCTGCAAGCATGCTGTCTCAACGCATATGTGTCTCCATAGGTGTGTGTCCTCGGTTCTGGTGTTTTTGCATTTTTGGATGTGTCTTTATATGTGTCTGGGTGTGTTGGTGTGTGTCCTTGACTATGGCTGCAGGTGTGTATGTGTGTCTTTTGCGGCGTATGTGAGTGTGTGTGTGTGTATTTTTGGGTATGCCTGTGGGACGGACCAGACAGAGTTGAATTTACATACCGTTTACCTGTTCAGCCACCTGTGAAACCTGCTGTGGAAAAGACCTCACACACAGAGTTTTCTGTCAATAGCCACCCTTTGTTCACAGACCATTACATTTTCATCCAAAACATTTCTAATTCCCACTTTTGATTTTCAGGAAGCTTCAGCAATATGTGTCCCACATTAATGATAAGAAGCATAGTAGTAAAAGCTGCCACGTTGCACTTGAAGGACCCTCTTCCTGCTGTGGTATCAATGGGTGAGGTATTGACCCAGAATTGCTCCAGAAAAAAATGCCCAGCCATATAAATGGGTAAATAGCTTAACATAGTAAGTTGGTGTAATGAAAAGTGTAGGCAAAATCATGCTAAATTGTATTGGTATAATAAGGCATATAAGTATAATTGCAGTTTTAATAATCAGTATTGTTATATTTTGAGGAAATAGTAATTTCTATAGTGAGCATGTATCCTCCAGCCCCCCTGCTATGCCACAAGGTGGAATTCAACACTTAGCATCCAACAAAATCCCGGAATGAGGCAGTATAGTAAGAGGTTGCCCGGAACACAGATACAGAGGAAGGACTGGAGCCAACAGCCCCTCGCCTGTGTGTCTGCGGATGCTTTCTTTTTTGACAGCCACCCAAGCGACTCGTGTTCCCTTGTTGATACCCAGAAGGTCATCTGTCAGGAGCCCGCTTGATGTAGTTGTTAAACTTGAGCAGATATGTATAGAAGCTCTGTTATCATTTCTTTGTTAATTGGAAAAAGATCAGATCTAAAGGCAATGAATGACTCCAAAGCATAGCAGCATTGTTTGTGAGGCTACTGGCTTATTGGATTTTGTGTCACAAGTTCAACATATGGCACAAAGCTTTGCCTTTTGACATTTAATTAGGATGGTGCCATAAATGAGCCTTCAAGACTTTTTATTGCTAGCAAAATATTTTGGGATTACTTTTTCAAAAATAAGTATGCATTTGTGTGTAAAGAATTGTTTTAGTCTGTTTCATAATAATAGCCTCTGTAAGTTAATTGAGCATCTTCTGAATTGTTTTTAGATTCACAAATATGCTAAAGTGACAGTGAAACATCTGTTTCCGTTGCCTGGTTCTCTTTTGTTCTACAGATGGTCATTTTCTTTTTTACCAGTGAATATTTCAGACAAAAATAAACACCTGATTGTGATTAATTACAGTCATATGAAAACGCTGCTAAAACCCACACATGCTGCCAAGTTGTGCAATGAGAAAACATTGCATTTGGATCATCTGTACCGAGGAAGGATATTCGACCCAAGTTACAAAAACATTGTCATGTGGTTGTGAACTTTTTCAGTGGAGTTTTGCTGGTTGTACCTGGATAGCAAAAGAAACTTTTTTTTTTTGACATTTTGTTAAGACTGTGTAGAATAATCAGGATTTCTGACCATGTTGGGAGAACATGGTAGAGTACATGAGGCAGAATAGTGTCACTCACTATGCTGCCTTTGGAATAGCATCTGGGGCCATCCAGGCCTTCCAGAAAATCAGAATCTATGGCTTCTGAGGTTGCTTGGAATCCTCTGTCAGAACCACGTCTGTTTTCACCATACTCAAACATGTACCTTAGGTGTGAAATTTCGTCTCAGTACGAGTGTCCCCAGTCTATCATAAGAAGGGATTGGAATATCCAACCTGCTAAAGTACCTGACTTCAAAAGCACCTTACATAAGGCTCAGTCGAGACATCTTTCACCAGACTCAGCGCAGGCAACCAAACCTAACAGAGCCCCACCCAACACCTCCTCAACAGCAGGAGGGCAAGGCAGCTCGCAGCGCTGCTTTAACTGTGCTGCAAACTGATGCAATATTGCTGCCGACTGTGTTTTCCCACCGTGTATTACTGCTGGCGTGATTGACAGCTCAAAAAAGAATGCGCATCCCACGAGTCACAGAAGTGTGACTTGTATAAATTGTAATGTAATGTTAATTTGGTCTTGAGAATCTTTATTCTTCTCCTGGATGTATATGAATGTCAATTTAGGTGCATGTTTTCTCGAGCTTGTGAGGACATTTTTTAGATTAAATAGACATTATATTCTGTTCATTCGCATCCCCATGTCTGCTGGTTTTCACTGAAAGTCCCTGAGCTTTCAGTTTTCTGTAAGCTATCATATATCTTTGAATTGTGACAGGGTGGTGTTTGGAGCCATTTATTCAATTAATTTCAGCATAAACATCTCCGAGCATGTTTTTATTTACATTTATTCACTTGCAGACCATTTTCTCCAAAAGTGACGTTCAGCTCAGAGTGAACAACATTTCACCAAGTGGAGTGATGCGCATACAGACACGTGATTTACAAAGCACTTTCGCTTAGTCCTCTACCAACATTTTTCTTTGCGCACATCACACTAGTAGGTGCATACACAATATACATATATGCGTTTGAGTGCACTTATTTTTACTCTCCTCCTGAAAAGTGTTACATCTTCAGCAAACAACTGGAAATGTGGGTCTCCACAAGCAATGTCAGCAGAACCGCTGCTTAACTGACATCAGCTTGTCATGTTATTTCAGATGAATTATTTGCCTGCATGTGTTTAGTCTCGTGCACAGTCTTTACTGCGGTGTTGTTATTTTACATCACTGATTGATGATTAATGTTTGGTTGCTGCGCTTGTTTGCCTTGTAAAGAATTGTAAGATGTGTATGACAGGCAGGATACATGAGGGATGGGCACAATAATGAAGTTATTTGCACTATTGACGTCCACAGGGCTCCAGCACAGAACAGGAATGCAACATGCATAGACCTGCCTTTCACCCTGATGGTGGTGCTTGTGTCTCAACTATTCATTGGAGGGGCCGTTTTTAGCACTGGCATCCAGCAGGGACTGTAATATCATCTTTTCCAGCATTTTCAGGCTTGCACAGTCAGCCATGCAGGGCTGGGAGTGGTGCTTGCTTTCTTTCCAGAAAAATTTTACTAGCTGCATTTTATATATAAGCAGTCTGTTGCAGAGCCTTGTTGGATGTCTCATTTCTGCATTGATTTGGGCTGATATTGCCCTGCATTTTGTTCCCCAACCCCCAGCAGTGCCCCACCACCTTTTACTCATCAGCCACAGCAGTGCTCAGGAGTGCCTGCGGTACAAAAGTGATCTCTTCCTATTCCTCACGTTCCCAAACATCCCTGTCAGAGATCATACCTAGGAACTGCACGACAGCAGTGGTTGAAGAAGTGAAATCTAGACCTGGAAGATCAGTTGCAGAAGATAAAACATTAAACCAGGTCACGACCCAGTGATCACATGGTTACCTCAGTAACACTGCATCTGAGAGTAGGTCTGAAAATTCTAGGTCCATTCTGGCTCTTGCTCTGAAAGGCAACATTATGTACTAGCTAGGTGCTACGTGGTTGACTTAAGCTCCATGTTAGGTTATTTGAAATATTTCCAAATGGGCCAAATAGGCAAATGATATTTAATATTAGTGAATATCCATTAAATCCAAGTATCCATAATAGTGTGTTTATATGAAACCCAAAGTTAAAAAATAATACATTTTGAAGCATGTTTAAAACATATCAACTAGACCGTTATTGGGAAGTGCTGGAGTAGCAACATATTCACTGGGAAATGACAGGGAGGTACCAACATATGAACAGAGAATAATTTTGTCCATTAAATCTGAAGTCTGTTATATCTGGGTTTGTTAAATTGTTGATTTACTGTTTTGGGAACAGTCCTAAATAGGTGGTGTTGGAAATTCCAACGTCTGTGGCACAACACACCATCCATATTTCTTAAAATATCTGCACAGTGTGATCTAATGCTAGGGTTTGAAACCCATTCTGCCCCCATTTCATTTCAGTCCCTGATATTGATTGACCAGGGTGGGGGTCTATTTCTTCTACACTCCAACATTCCCCGAGTTGTGCCGCAGTCCCAGAATGAAAGTTGGCTCAGAAAGCAGTGCCAAATTGCAGGCACAGAACACTGACAGGTGGCGATCTGTGGGGATGCTATCAGTAAAGAGCCCTGTGAAACAGCCATGGTTCTTCTAACTGCCTTTTCACTCATCTGTTCTCTCACTCTTCTACCTGCGCCCTCCCCCCCCAACAATGCCTTTGTGAAGAGCACTACAACATTTTGTGTAGTTTAATTAATTAGTATTTAAACTGTTCTGACTCTTTCATTGTTTGCAGAGAAATGCAGAAATCTGCGGTGAATTTGCACACAGATGGTGATGAAGTAAATCCCACCCAATACATGTCTTTTCTTCCAAGCCTATTTGGGCTCTGTGCTCCTGTACAGTAATGACCAGCCGTTACAGGAGGCTAAGGAAAGTAGAGCACAGAAAATGAGAACAGATGTATAGCCCTCCATAAACAAAAAAAAACATTTTGAAGTCTTTCATACCTCCACGTACATCCTAAATGCGTACAAAATAGCTACCAACAATTAAAAAGATGGGCTCATTTAGCCACCTCATAGCTGTAATTCTGTGAACGTTGCTACTTATTGCAAAGAAGTCTGTGATACAAGCCAGGGGTGTGATCTTACACATGACCATGTCACATCTTGGTTATTGCCTATTTTCCAGTGCTATCCATCAGTAAAGCCCCGTAATTTACAGACTGGTAGTTTAACAGTGCTGTTTTACCATTGACACACCTGCTTTGTGGAACGGCATAGAGGGTGTGAAACTTCAGTTATGCCGTACATGGCTTGTTTCATGGCCTTCTTATTTCTTTTCTTTCCTCAGCTCACACACCTGACAATAGCTTCTTGGGCTTCGTAGTGGAACAGCACCTGAATGCCAGTGACATCCGCCATATTGATGACATCAAGAGGCAGAACCAGTCCCTAGTCTATGGCAAGGTGGACAACTTCTGGAAGGTAGGCCCGCATCCCTGTTTCCACCCAAAGTGTGCTAATTGGAAGTGGAAGAAAAGGAACCATTTACATTTTACCATTGTTATAATATCTACCCATTTATAGCAGGTTAAGTACATTCCAGTTGTCTGGAGTGTGTGAGATGATACAGCAAAGGTGAAGGGCAGTGAGAGAGTTTAGTCATTTGATTGCTCTTTCATATCTCATTACCTTAATTCCCCACACACAAGGGCAGCTTCAGCACGATATGTTCCTCCATCGCGTGGTGGCCGAAGCACACGACCCTCCTAGTGCAAATATCTCTGCTTCAGCATTTCATTCACTGCACTGATTTGTACCGATTACAAAAAGCTCCTGGACTATTGTAATAAAAAGCTGTTTGGTGAGAACTTCCTGCTGGAATACCCAACCAGTGAATTGAGTAGAGCATGTCATGCTATTGGACGGATCCCAATTACTTATTTGAGGGAGTGCCGAGTTGTCTCCGGCGGTCTCATCGGGGGCCTGTGATTACCCTATTAAAGTGAATTCTCCGCTGTGGCCCTCCTATTTCTTACTGTAGAGGAGACCCGAGTGCCCAAATGTTTAAAACACTATGAAGTATTGGGTCCATAGCAATCTCACCACATTCATTTACAGTATGTGGCTTCTTGCTACAAAAAGAGATTTTGTTAAGGACCAGGAAAATCTCCTGGTTACGTAGCACGACCCTCCAGATAAACATTAATTTTGTAGGATACAGTAGCTGCGGCTACGTGACTTGACCAAGCGTAAACATCCTGATTCTTCTGAGCATGCTGGGATGCAGTTGTGTCCATAAATGAGACTTATGCTTAAAACACAAGATGACAGCAAGAGGACTGTAAGCAGTTTTTCCAGCGTCGACACATTTACAAGGTGGTGATCGGTACAATAATGTGCCTCGCTCTGTTTATCCACAGTTCTGTCAGTGGCCAGAGGACAGCTTTCTGAGCACTGCCTAGCTTTCCTTGTGTAAATTAAAGAATGGGGCTCAAAGGGTTCCTCTCATTGCAAAGAAATATAAGCCTGTGCCGCCCAAAGGCCAGAATGTAACTGCTCCTGGACTCCCAGCTATGCCTTTATTGCGTTAATCTCCTTAAGTTGCTGAGTTGCCCCTGCAACCACTTTTTGGGTTTTGGAAGGATTTTCTGACATTGTGAGCACTCATGAGCCTGACAATAACTGCCAAACCTGCTTTTGTTGCTTGCTCAAAATCTGTTTCTTATTACTTTTGCTATATTATTGTGTAAGAACAGATTGCTGTAATGTAATATACTGTAGGTCACGATAAAGAGAAAAGAAAGATGTTTTCCTTTGCTGCTTTTCTGGCCATCCTTAGTACAGCCTTGTAACATTATTCATCCATTTTTTCCATCTGTCCATTATTCCTAAACACTAAGTCAAGGTTGCAGTGGTCCTACGCCTGTGCTGGGATCAATGGGCACTAGGCTGTGAAACATCACATCGGATGGAATAGTAGTCCATCAAATGGTGGCCACACCCATGCACACACTAGGCGCAACATAGTGTGAACTATTAACCTGAAACACATGTCTTTGGACTCCGGGAGGAAACAGCAATACCTGAAAGAAGCCCGTACAGCCATATTTGAACCAAGGCCCAAACAGCCTAGGTGCTGTGAGATGACAGCACTACTTGCTTCACTGTTCCACCCCTGTGGTGTTAGTCGTCACAGTTTTACTGGTCATGTGAGTAGTGGAGTTGCTGCTTACTTTCCGAACTCTAAAAATCATGTAAGTTTCATAGAAAGGAATGGCCTCATATGCATTAAAGAGGAAATTGTTTAAGTTAAACACTAGAAAATCTTGTGTTTGTGGTGGTCTCGCCTATCGAGGCAGACCATACCTCTCGTAGCTGTAACTACCAAACCATGTCTCATAATATCTCAAAGTGTTTTCTGCCATTTGGTTGTGAAGAGGCCCACAGACCATTTACACCAAACAATATACACTCAGCTTTTAAATAACATCTTCTTGCACAATGAAAAGCCAGAAACAACCTGTGGAATATACACCCCTTTTCATTCAATGGGCTTTTTTGCCTCTTATGGGGTAATTTTTTCACTCTCCAGAGATATCGTATAAAAACTTCACTATCCTATCAATATCATCATCATTAAGGCAAGCAGCCTTCTGCTGTCGTAGTATAAAACAAACTTTCTGCTTATTCATCTGTCTGACTGTAGCCTCATGAGAAATTTCATTTTTGCTGGGCGCAGCAGGTCAGGTTAATCGCCCGAGCAGGATGCTCAGGAAGACCCTCATCCGTTTTAGAAGATGACTTCTCTTTATGAGTGACATTAAGTGTAATTATAGAGCTCTACGTGTTGCAGAAGTCACCATCTGTCTTCTACTGCCATACCCTACTTATTCAGGCACTCCTTAGTAATGGTTTCGGTCTACTTACTTAGTGATGGACTCTATCTGGCACGTCTCTGGGTTGGAAATATCCAGTTCACAGCATTTGATTTTACTGAGGAAATTTATTTACTTCAACACTGGCTTCCTGTGATAACACATTAGTAAGTAAACAACTATTTAAAGATCAGCGCATGTCAGTTGACTGACATTACCTTCCCTCTGTCAGAACTCAGAATGTATTTATTTCTTGGCCAACATAAAAAATATGCTTCAGATACACTCTTTTTCATTCATTATATCTGTTTTTATACATTTACAGATGTGGAGTGTCTCAGATCTCCAGAACTTTGTTTAATGCTACCAACAATGTTCTCAGTGAAGTCTATGACACAGTCTGCTCTCTATATAAAGCTCTCCTTCCTCTATGAAGCCATTTCAGACTAAGCTCTCTCTGCCTAGGTGCTGGATCATTTGTGAATTTACACTGGCAACTTTGTGGTTGAGTATCTTGAGCATCTTCTCCCCTAAGCACTGGGCATGCAAGTACCAGAAACAGCGTCTCAGACATTCCCACAACTTCCACTCAGGTCCAGCAAACAGGGATCTCATGGAGTTGGACACACTGGTGCCACAACTGAAAGCAAAACGTGGAAGTAAACATTCATTACCTCCGCAAAGCTGAACAGCACACCAGTCAACCCAGGTTGCCTTCCAGGAAGGTATTTCCATGGCAACGGACATACGGACTGACCTGTCCCTGCAGGGAGCTGTCGCTTTCGAGCTCAGCTGGGCCTGGAGAGTAAGAATGCACACACCCATTTGTGTGCTTGTATCTGTGTGATTTAGAAAAAAGAGGTGTAAAGAATCTGTGACTTTATAACATTTTTGCATTTAGACATTTGAGCTTAAGTTCCACAGATTTCTTGTTACACACAAATCCAAGACAGTGTTGAGATTTATGAAACGCAACTTACAAGAAAATGCACTTACACATAAGCGTACTTCACACTGTCTTTACAAACTGCTCCTCCCTGTATTGTGTCCTCAGTGCTCAAATGTTTTCAGATTCAAGAGTTGGCAAGTATTTTGCTTGATCCTGTGGGATGTGACTGTACGTTCACATTAGTATAAAACCATGCTCGAGGCTTCAGAATACCATCGCTGAGGCTCTGCTGTCCTAGAGCTACCTGTCCCTTGCTTACAAAACCTCCTTAGACTTCTTTCAGCATAAACAAGCATATAAGTTAGAATAATAGGCTTATCTGTCACAACTCAGCTCCAGTGTTTCAAAAGGGATAAACATGCTTTTGTCAGGCATGAGGTTCATGGGTTGAAGTCATATTTACTTCCTGGAGAGCAGTTTTGGTCTGCAGCAAGTTACCAGCTTCTTGCAGTATGCTGTGGAGAACACTCATTCTATACTCCAGTTGGTAGGCTTTTGCTTACCTTGTCCTTAACCCGTTGTCCAGCCATTCAGATGAAGCAGTCATCTCAGAAACTCAGACTCTAAAAGGATTCCCAGCCACATAACTCAACTGTCCCAGCCCTGCAGCCTGACAGTAAGCTGACAACATCTCTTCTAAAAGCTCTGGTTGTGATGCCCTATTGACTTGTCTTACATCAGCTAGAAAATGGCCAAGGAAAGAATGGGTTGAAGGAGCTCACTGGCGCTGTACAAGTAACTTTATGTAAACGCGTTTGACTACAAAACAGATAGAAGAACAACAGAAATGCTCAAGGTGAAAACGGAGCCCCTCCAGACCAAGACTGTGAAATGCCATTGAGAGATCAGAACCACTTCAGGTCCTGTCAGAGAAGCACAGTGCAGGGAGAAGGTGAGCTGAACCTGGGCACAGCAAGGGTAGGATTTCAAGTGCCTGCCCTTCATTTAGGTACATGTGGTGCTTTTCTCTAAGATTCAAAGGTTCAGCTCCTTTCAGACTTTGAAGTACCTAATAGTCACAAGTTTTGCTATTTTAAAATCAGTTTAACTCAAATCAGTTTGAATCTTTTCAAAATACTCTTAAAAAATGTTCAATCAGACCCAAGGTGAACAACACAGTAACACTGAAAATGCACTTAAGCTGTTAATGTTTTTTTTTTCTGGTACAATATATAATTATGTTTGATACAGGAAAAAGACCCTCCTGGGGGTCCAAGACCACTTGGCTGGCCACTCCAGGATATGTCAGCATCCAGTAAACGTTCACCTGTATGTGCTGGCAATGCCTTTCACTTGGAGAGGGTTGACACATTGCTTGCTGCCATGGCACAGGAAGAGGTATTAGAGAGGATGTCTCTAACAGCCTCCACTGGGTCAGCTTTCAGTAGGACCCCCACTTCTCACATTACAGCTAAAGGCATCAGATAATGCTGTTTCCAATCTCCCCTCCCCATGTGTAACCCAAGTAGCAGAAGGCTGTCTTGGACCCCTTCTCACTGTCCAGCCATGTGCTATTTACAGAAAGGACATGCAATCACTGCTCTTTAATTTTTCATTGGGCAGAAGCACAGCCCCATCAGACATCTCTGACTCTACTTCTGTTCTGGTCCACATGGTGGGCAGGAGGAATGGGCCGGCACAGTCACTACCCGCGTTACGTGTCTGCAGATTTTTGCTGCTCTGTATTTTGTTCATACAAATAAAGTGGTGTGTCATACAATGTAGCTGTTTGCCCCCATTTGTTTGCGTACAGGCTACATGCAGTGTGATCATTGAATTGTGACTGGACCATGAACATTGATCGTACTTTTTGTCGGTTATGATGTTTTGATCTAGTCTGATGGGCAAGATCTCTGACAGAGATGTCTGTCTTGGTGCTGCGACTTCCTTTGTGCCTCAACATTAAGTCATATTGATTGAAAAGAGAGGTGTAATTAATCCAGTCTAGTAAGAAAAGTATCAGCAATTGAGCTTTGTGAGGTAATGAAGAAACATCTAGGGAATGTTGATTATCCTTATGTGTGAAAGCATCTGTCTCAGCCACCTGAGCGCTACACCTCCTCTGGATCAGACACACTTTTTATATCTGCCTGTTGAGGATGCAGCCTCATCCGACCGAAAAGACTGGTACCTTCATAAAAGAGACAGACCTGGGTTGACTGAAAATTGTTGAGATCTTGGCTGCACATTCTTGGGGGGAGTCAAGGTGAAGGCCTTATGACTAGACCAGTAGTAGGACCTGTTTCTGCTTTATCTTTCAGTTTTCTTCCTTAACTAACCCCTGTATTGCGATGGCAGCCACGGGTGACATTTCTATGAAAGATCTGAGATCTGAGATTTTGTGTAAAGCTGGGGAGAAAAGTGGTTAAGAGACTTTTTGAAATGGGACTGAGGCAATAAGCATAAAAAAAGCTATGGCTGCTGCCTTGACAACGATGCGCTACACATCAAGTTTCTGGAGTGCTGCAAGAAGTGTATAGAGTTTGAAGGAAAGTATTTTGAAAAGAAAAAAGGTTGCCAACGCCAGGGAATTTTCAGGTGCGGAATGATGAATACCGTCTAGTCTTAAAACTTTTCAGTCCTCCCTCAGATATGGTCAGAAACTGTTTCTTGGTGTCTAGTCTGACACATAGTTATACCTTTAAAACATGAAAACTTTCCTAATCTTAAAGGGAGATCAGATCATAAGATTCCTTGTAAAGCAAAATGCTTTAAAGATTACTGATTCAATATTTAATTCAGCAGTTCTTTATGAGATCTTATACCACTAGTACAGGAGGTTTGTCTCTTTATCCTCAGGGTGGTTTCACTGTTTTTCCATGCGACGTTTTTGGAGACGCTTACAAGAAAGCACATACAAGGATGTTTTTTTATACTCACACTTTATTTGTATTCCTTCTTCTTCCTGAAGTTTGCCTACCTAAATTTAAATGGTCTCAGATTACTGTCTCAGTGAGGTTTATGGTATATGATGGTGGCAGGGTTGAGCTTCAAGCAAGGTGACACTGCTGAGGAAACCTGCCTGATATAATTAAGGATCACAACTGTCAAAAGATCCCCCTCGGTGCAGAAAATTTCAGAATGAATAAAGAAACTGCATCGCTAGCTTTCAAATCACAGACAACAGCTCTGTGCAATGACCAGTTGTCCCTAAGGGCCAAATGGCAACCATAAGAAGGGATGGGCACAGCTTCATCGAAACCCTGAGGTAAATACAGAAGGCTGTTTATAAAAAAAGTACACCTGTTCCTTGATTTGGGAAAATTTACAGAGCAAATTTTTAATGTTGTAAACCTTTTTTGTAAATTTATTGAAGTTATACTTTTAAACCTGCTTTCTTTTCACCTTGCATAAATACATACAGTGATACTTAGGTGCATCTTATGTACAGTAATGCATATTATTACAGCATTTGTAATTGTTTAGTAATACTTCCTAGGATTTTTATAATTTTATTGTCTGGGGAAATAAGAATAACGTACTGTTGCATGTAGTTATTTCCTTGGTTTTTGGGTGTACCTGCATCCTGCCTGGAATGAGTCAGAATTTTTTGCTCAAGAAATAATTTTAAATTTGTAATTCTGATTTACAAATTTCCTCTTAACCAGTGACTGTCCAAGTATAAATTGGGCCTGCAAACCAAGGAATTGTTGTACCTTAGTGGAATGAAGGTCTTTTGTATCAGATGAACTAGTTTGTGGGACAGGAGGACAGGGACTCCGGACTCCTTTTGACTGTTCTGTATTCAGGAAATTTTAGGCTGGACGAGTGATCGAAAAGAGGGAAACATCTGTAGCCAGAGTCTCAAACCCTTGAATGTGAGGTCTCTGGTCATCTTCCATCTCTCACTCCAGGGCAACCGTCTCAAGGGAAAGTCCTCTGACTGTGGACAGAAGGGGCTTAAACAGGGGAGTCAAGGCAGCCAGGTGTTTGTTGGTAGTAACTAGGTATATGCATTAGGGTGACACAGTACCCAGCGTGGTGAGAGGTATCAGTGTGCGTTGTGTTTTATACATGGTAAAACATGGCATAGTGTGTGTTTGGTGTAGTAACGTGCACACTCTGTGTATCACGTGTTCTTTGCGTAGTTCTGTGATTTTAGCTCCATTTTAAATTCCTGATACAGTGGATAATTGATTGTGTCCTTCAGAGACGGCATAAACTCAGTCCCCTGTTTATTTCCAACAGAGTAAAGATGATTTGACCCTCTGCTTGTGAACACCAGTGTGGTGGCTGTCAGAACATTGCTGTGTGGCCTGCAGCAAACTATTCGTTGGGCTTTTTTGAAATGGGTCCGGTGCAGGAACACTGGGATAAACTCGTTCCCTCAGTCGCTTGGGATGGGGGCTCAGGGGGTTCAAACTCGTCCTCAGGCTAAGGAATCAAAAAACTTCAAAACAAAGCCACCCAGCAACTCAGGAATCTTCTGCCAAATGTCAGAAGGGTTTTATCCAAGACCAGGCAATCACAGAGCAATGTGGAGGCCTGACTATTAATCCTGTTCATTGACCGTGCAAGGAGGGGGTGGGGATTATAAATACGAATTGAATTCTAGAGAAAAATTGAGAAAGTATTTGAAACCTCATATGATTTTAATCCCTTCTGGGCAAATGTCACTCCTCTACCTCTTTAACTCCACTGACTGATGACAGTAACATGTTGAAACCATTGTCTTTATATTTTTGCCATTGATAACCAGATTATGAAATGGTATTGCAGTTTTTTGTAGCATAACCATAATTTGTGTAAACCTAAACTTGTAGATGGTATTTTTGTTCAAATCCCACCTCTTGTTCTAGTACCCTTGACCAAGGTACTTAAAAAAATTGGTTAAAAAAATCCAAGTGTTTAAATGGGTTAAACATGGTAGTACCTCAAAACTCTTAAGTTGCTTTGGAAAAATAACAAAATGGCTTCCGTAAACATATTAGACCCATGAAACTCGGATTTTCTTTGGTGCCCAAGGAAGGCATTTGATAGTAAGGTCCTTTTTGTTTCCTCAAACCCACCTAGACGACAGCATTCAACGTGCTGTGTGGTAGTTTGAGGAGGCCAACAAAAGTGACCCAGACACCTGTCTATGTCTTTGCTGCAGGACAAGAGAAAGTACTTGGACATCATTCACAGCTATACTGAGGTGCATGGCACAGTTCATGGCACCAGCACGGTCCACCTGCCTGCCTATGTGAAGAACCATGGCATTCTGAGTGGCCGAGACCTGCAGTTCCTGCTGAGAGAGACCAAGGTGAGGTTCTGCACACAACCCACAGAGGCCATGGGTCTGTCTGGAACACGGAGCACCAGCAGACCAGCTTTTAGTGTCCTCAGTTTAACTTAAACCAGCAGTAGACGAGACAAACCTGCCATCTCACAGGTGTACAGTATAATATCCATATTGATTTTTGTAGCCATGTTAGATATAAAACAGCAAAAGGTAAGGTCAAATGAAACTGGATAGTTGGTCTGTTATATCATATTTAGTCTTAGAAGCCCCAGTGAAAGAGTTTCAAACATCATGAGTCTGTACGAGTTGAGTGTGTTTCCTTTCCTTTCTATCCGTCTCACCAGAACTCAACCATCTTGATTTAATAAAGCATTTTGCATTCCATAGATCTGTGCTCAGTGTATGTGTATGCACTGTGATAGAGCGAACAAAGGAATAAACGCAGTAACACTGCTGCACACCCATAGGGACAACAGAAAGAATTGAGTGAGACTGGCAAGAAAGAGCCGCAACTTCCACATCGTCTCATTATCACCTGGAAATGACTGTGGGGGATTCTTCATTAACTCATACAGTCTACATTGATTTTTTATTTTTATTTCGTGGTGCAGTTGTTTTGAGAACATGCAGCCTGTGTCGCACAGCACCCCACTCGTGCCCTTTAAGTAGCGTTTTTTTTTCCCCCTTTTTTCACATTGCCTGCGTTAATTGCTCCCCCAGGGTTCGAGGACTGATTTAGCCAGGGGGTGGAGGGGTGCTGCATTAGGTGGCAGCTAACAGGGGAATTAGGCACGAAGCACCACTTTTGCTCTTCCAGAATTTAAATCAGAGCGAAAGCACTGTGGCTCACAAATTACTAGTAAAGAGCAGGAACTGCAGGATTTCACTCTACCGAAGACTGTCTGTCGTCTGTTGTTCTACTTGTTTATTTTTTTGATTAACAAAGCAGCACTGCGCTGTGTCACAGCAATATATAGACAGAAATTGTTATTGTCACCGAGAAATTGCAAAAACGTACAAATATATAAAATCAGAAATTAGAGTGCACCGAAGATGTAATCATATTCTACTATCTATTGCAAAATTTGACAATTTGTACAGATCAAATGTCAATTTTTCTATAGGAAGAAACACTTTGGTTCCCGTCACACCGTTTACAGAGGGAATGTCAGATATACATGTAATAAGACAATATATGTCCTTATAAAGTATGTAAAACTAAGCATTTTAAGCAGCAAGGACCATTGAAAAACTATACATGCTAATCTCTTTAGCTGCAATGACCTTCAGGTTTATTGGTGTAACTGTTTTAGGTTTGGATTTCCTGAATTAACAGTACATAATACATGGGCTCAGATTCCTGATGTCATTGTGGGGACGCCTGACCATCATCTAGTGTGGATGATGTGCATGAAGACCAGAGTGCATGTGGAGATGTTGGTTTGAGCACAGTGCTTTGGTGCTTCTTGGAACAAGTTAGTTCCTTAACTGAACTGTCTGGTATCTCTCAGTCCTGTACAGCAGAGGGCAAGTAGGAGCTCAGCTCAGTATCCCGCAATAGCAATATTTGAAGTGGGGCTAACAACCCCAAGATGGCTTCCGCATCCCACTTCACCCCCCAAACAGCAGTGATCTCACCCAGGCCTAATTTTGCTGCACAATATAACACCGCCCAAACAATTCCACGCCATGCGTATGGTCCCTGCAAGAATTCAGACCTCCTACGTTGGTTACAAAAGCAGCAGGACCCCCCCCCCCAGTATGTGAAGAAAGCTGCATGTACAGGCATCACTTAATTTATAGACTTTCTTTATTCAAAATTTCCATATAATGGCCACTGCCTTTTGATACCCAATTTTTCATTCATGGAAATTATTATTATTATTATCGTTATCATGATTGTTGTTATTATTATTATTGTTGTTGTTGTTGTTTTGTAATATTTTGGAAAATTGATTTGTGTTTTTTCCACAAGTTAGGAATCCATGATCATTTCTATGATATTAAATCCTATTAAAATTATGTGAAATAGGCTTTTGCAGACCAAAGTATCCAGAACATTTTCAGGAACGGATTAATTTTGTAAATCGACGTACTGTTGTATTTGTGTCTGTTCCTGAGCAGAGATGGGGAGCAGCTGTCATTGACATCTCCAACTTATGTGAAACACATTGGCAGGAAGACAGTCTCTTTATAGAAAACTTGGGTGGTTTTCTCTGGAAAGTGGTCAGAGAAAAATGACCGTTTTTTTTTTTTTTTTTTTTTTGCTTCCTGGCAAATATCCACTAATACATAAAACTGAGAGGTTTCCTCAGCATATTACTCTTACATTAGATATTCGGGAGTAGACACACCAGTCAGCCACCATTTCAAACACCTTATCTTGATAAATTAATTTAAATTAAGTGTATATAAGTGTGTGTGTGTGTGTATATGGTTTATATATTAATTTTTATATATATAATGTTTAATAATTATAATATTATATAATAATATAATATTATATAATTAATATAATTTATAATTATATAAATGAATTAATATAAATATGTTCATGTGTTACTGTATCAACTTAATGTCAGTGCTAGTTCTATTATTGTGTGTTGTGGTATAAAATTAACCACTCTTAGGACTAATATTGTCAGCTGTCCCTAGGTGATAGAACATTTCCCTTTCAAGGGTTTGAAGAGGTAAAAAATGAGATTTTCAGGATGTTGCTGTTGGGCTCCACTGACCAAAGGACAGGTTCCTTCACCACCTTTGAAAGCACACTTTGCTTACAGCATGCACTTGGGGTACTTACATGTCGCACACCTTTCATCACTCCATTTGTCAGTGAAGAAAGAACACAATGGGCTAGAGGACAACTGAGGTTTGAGAAGGAGGACATCCCACATCCTGTTAGATAGGCTTTCAACTGGCTGAGGCCCCCTGTTTTTTTTGTCTTTGTTCACAGCCTGACCATATAGATCAAAGTGAAAGACTTTAAATGAAAGCTCAAATGGGGAGTTTAACTTTCTGCTCATCTGGCCTCCATCCAAGGGCAAAGACATCATATCCTCAGTCCCCTAACGTTGCTCCACCCATATGGTCCCATGTGGGTCTCCTCCTTGGACATAGGGACATCAAAGCTGCTCTCCTGCCATTTTTTCCTCTTAGTAGAGGAGATCTATAAATAGCACCTGTTTCCCAGGTCTGCAGGCCTCAGGCAGCTAGGGAGGTGTTGTTCTGAGGTTGGATGTGTAGCACACTTCTGCCACCTGTTGGTACAAAACTGCAACTGAAGAATTGGAAGGGCAGAGTCTTGCCTTATTGTGAGACTACTTGGATTTACCCTGGAGAAGCCCTGGTGCTCTTGTGAGATGGAATGGGTCATATTGGATTGGGACAGGTCAGATGGCATGTTGTGCCCTTAAATTAGGGGTGATGCTGTGACTTGTGCTTCTTGGAGAGTCTGCCAGCTAAACTCGCACTAGAACACATCGGTCACACAGACCGATGTCGGACAAACTGATACTTCCAATAAGCTGGCTTGCACAACCAGATCACTGTGGTTCATGGCAGGATCCAGACATTGCATCATAACTATTACATGGTTGTAGATTCATATTATAAGGTTTTGCTGTTGCTTTAATCATCCATTTGATTGCTGCCCACAAAAATAGTTTAGTCTTTTTCCACTAGTCAGCAATACTAATGTGAAATAAAAGTTTTGAGTTGAGCTGCAATAAGAACACTGGATCATGATTTTTTGAGTCTTTAAAACCCAAAGGTAAGCATATAATTTAATCACACGTAAGTGCTTTGAAGAAACATGAACATCCAGCCTCTTTTTACTGAGGGGTTGCCATTAAGAGTGAGCAATTGAAACTCAAACTGGTTTATACCTTCCTCTTTCCGAAAGCTGCTTTTAAGATTTTCAGTTACAGCTACAGTAAGTGGTGCTCAAACCGTTAATCGAAACCTGTAATCTTTCCTTTTAACAGTATTTTTCACTAACTAGCTCTGTTTAATCTGTGTAACAGCCACTTTTCATAAATGCTCTGAGGGATATTTTCTGTTAACTGTACTCACCCTGTCAGTGTTCACCTGCACAGAGACCAGTGTTCATAGGTCATGCAGGATCAGTCAGATTAATCCATCCATCCATTATCAGGAACTGCTTTATCCTGCTCAGGGTCACAGCAGCTAGGAATCATTGGCACTAGGCTGTGAAACGACCAACATCATCGCTGAGTGGCGGCACACACACACACACACACACACGTGCACACACACACACACACACACACACACACACACACACAAAACCACACGATCTCACAGCATGACTAAAAACTTGAAATGCATGTTTTTCAACTTTGGGTGGAAACCAGGGCACCCAGAGAAAGCCATGCAGACATAGGAAGAATATACAAGCTATAGGCACAAAAGACACGGTCCTTAAAATGCACCATCACATGTGGCATTTACTGCATAGTGATTATGTTTTTTTTTTTATTTGATGAAATTAAAATGTTCAGTTCCATTACGAAGGCTGTCTTTGCATATTTCTTCACTTTTGTCAGTGCCACAAGCGCATAAGCTGAAGCTCCCTGCTAGTGATTTTTTTTCTGGGTGTTTGTCAGCTGTTTGTAGGGCTGTCCTTCCCTTATGAGGGTCCTGCCCCCCTCGAGGCCATCGCCAATGGCTGTGCCTTCCTCAACCCCAAGTTCAACCCTCCTAAAAGTAGCAAGAACACAGACTTCTTCAAGGGCAAGCCCACCCTCAGAGAGGTAAGAGACCTTAGTCTAAGAGTGCTCCCATGTCCATTTCAACCAGGTCTTCTTACAGTTGTTAGATCAGTGGTTTAAGTTAGTCAGCCACAAATGTAAGAAAAAACTCTTGTCAAATTTTAATATTGTTATTTGAAATGTTGCATACACAGAATGGTAATTCATACGCTGTGCAGGCGCCATAAGGGTGCTGCTTGTTCAACGGGGCTAAATAAGGAATAATACTGCTGATATGCTTGCTTTAAACAGTTGCTGCACAGCTTTAAGAAATGCAATTCTCCCAGCATATGTCTGCACGCAGTTGTTACTGAATTATTAAAAATGGAAGCGCTTAATCTACTTATTAATCAACTAATGCTGAAAAAAGAACTGAGATGAAAAAATGTAACTGTAGGAAATGCTCAGTTTGAGCCTAATTACATCCCAGAGGAGTTCAAGTGCTCTCTTTTCCGCTCGCCTCTCCTCTCCTGTGGGCTTAGAACGTGTTAAACACACTTGAGGGACTTAGTGTGTATTTACAGTGCGGGCCTCAGTCCTGAGTTCCAATGGAAACATGCAAGAGAAGGACACAGGTTCGAATCCCACTTCCTGCTTGTCTAGATTTGCTCCAGTAAAATTACCCAGCTGTACAAAGTGGTAAAACTTTGTGAATAGTGTCACTTTGTAGGTTGCTTTGGACTGAAGTGTCCACCAAATGAATAAATAAACTAACTTGCTAATTTTGGATGATTTGGCAGTAGAAGCTCCTGGAGAGGCTGAGGGAAGAAGTATTTAAGATTGTAGCTTTCAGGTGCCCTGTTCCTACTATAACCACACATTCTACTTCTCTATGCTGTTCTCCTCCTGCAGTTAACGTCCCAGCATCCCTACGCAGAGGTGTACATCGGTAAACCCCATGTGTGGACGGTTGACATTGATAATCCTGCAGAGGTGGATCAAGCAGTCCGGTCCATCCTCAACCAGAAGGTCTGACCGTTGTTCTACCCACTTCACTGTTCTATCACCCTTACTGTTTCATCTCTCAGATTTATGCCCTATTGTGCTTCAGACAGTCTACTTTTTAATTGCTAAAATGTCCATTATAGCTTTGTTTTGGTACCTCTTTTAGCATCACAACTGAAGTATTGCAGGCTGAAATTGCTTTACTCCAGTTTTTTGCTTGAAATATAAATGAGTGCAACGTGCTGGCAGGATGCTTTTAACACACTGTTATTGCACTCGAGAGATGATGCTCCCAGCAGCCTTGTTTAGGGCTGTTCAGCACTTCACTCATTTAAAGGGCACCCGGGGGCTGGTAGAAACACTCCTTTACACCAATACTCTTTGGTATTTGGTCAAAACCAACACTATTTGCAAATTTTAGTCATGTCAAACTGTTTCATACTCTTTCTGAATAATAGCTGGCCTTAACTACAGCTGTTTAGGCTGTGTTGTTGGGATTGATCTTTCGTGTTTCTTCCAAGATAGAATGATGAGACACAATAAAGGCACAATGAGGCTGAAAATGATTTATTGCTGTTTCTGGAGAATTTCACAATGCCTTTTCCATCTGACCTGCGTACACATTTCTGAGGGACGTTTGCAATCACCGACATTAATGTGCTGGTGGGCTCTGTGTGTCTCTTGCATGTCTCTGGTCCCTCTATAGATATATTCTGAAGCTTACTTACCTGCTCAAAACAAAACTCATCCTAAAACCTAGTGGTAAAAGCTAGTGGAATTTTTTCCAAGGTACAAATCCTGTGTATGATAGAGGTTTCTACAGTGTATAGTGTGACGGGAATAAGTGAAATAAAAACAATACAGACGGTACAATGAATACATAATACGTAAATAAGTGTAGTGATGGCCTGGCATACCTTCCAGGGTGGGCTCTCCTAGCCTAGCGCCTACTTACTCTCAGATACGTTCTTGACCACTGTGACCCTAACTAGGGCAAGCAGTTTAAAGAATAATGAATGAATGCATAAATGAGAGTGAATAATTGAGTAATTAAAAATTATAATAAAGTACTTTAAAATAATAAAGTGCACTCCATCCGTATTAATCAGTGTCAGATTAACAAACTCTGTGTTAAATATTATTTTTCATCCATCCATCCATTGTCATTAACCACTTATCCTGAGGAGAGTCGCGGAGGTCCTGAGCCTGTCCCACCGGGACTGCCTGTAGTACCAACGGCGCCCCACTTGAGGGCACCAGGCTATGAAACTGCCCCTGGGTGGGACATATTATTTTCTATGCAAATAGTCATTAATACTATTACCTATTATTCTTATTATAGAAATGGTAAAATCCATCAAAATGGTGGAAGTGACATCACATGGACAGCACTCTCTTCTCACATGCTTTCATTTCTTCCTGCAGATTGAGCCCTACCTGCCCTATGAGTTCACATGTGAGGGTATGCTTCAGAGGGTCAATGCTTTCATTGAAAACCAGGTAACCAGCCAGTTTCGCCTGTGGGGGAACAGCTACTGTACTGAGTGTTGCTGACACTTTGTCCTTAAATGACCCAGGAACGATTCCTACCTCCCACTGTAGTACCTCAGTCAAGGTATATACCCTGTATTGATGCAGTAAAAATGACCCTGCTGTGCTTACAGGTCAATATTTAAAGATAGTGTGGTGTGCACACCTAATCTTCTCAGTCACCTTGAGAAAAGGTGTCACATAAGGTTAATGATGATCTTTTTGTTCTGACTGAAAAGACACTCAGATGTCATGTCTGTGGTCCTCAAAGCATTAAACCCCATATCAAACTCCATATACATATCAGCCATAATTTATATTATACATTTACTCGGCTCATTTATAACTATTGCATATAGCTGTCTGAATTGTTATATAGCAAGTATATGTACAGTATTTGAATTGTGATGCTTGTGCAGTGTTTTCAGTCTTTGCAGAACCAGTCCAGTAACCTCTCAGTGTGTCATCATCTTCCTATCTTGTCCATGTCACAGGACTTCTGCCACGGCCAGGTGATGTGGCCCCCGCTGAGTGCACTGCAGGTGAAGCTGGCAGATCCAGGGAAGTCATGCAAGCAGGTGTGTCAAGAGGAACAGCTCATATGTGAGCCGTCCTTCTTCCAGCACCTCAACAAGGACAAGGCCCTGGTCAAGTATGCCACCTTTCTCACATAGACAACTGAGCAACAGAGGCTGATACTATAAACAGGGTCATAGACACAATACTGGGTACTAATTCTTCAAACTATACACACTATATACACTGGGTAGTTTAAAGACCCACTGAGTGATGCTGAGACCTCCCAGCATCTGGGCTGTGATGTAGACATTTGTTCAAATCAACTTCAGTGTCGAGTGTGCGCATTTTCCCTGAGTTTTAGTGAGTTTCATGCTACAGTTCAAAGGCCTATGTTTCAGGTGAATTTTTAAGTCTGAAAGGGCTATATTTTGTATAAATTGGTGTGAATTATTGTAGTGTTGGTGTCCTCCATTGTATGTTTCCTTAGACAAAAGTGTCAATGAAACTGTATAATCAGGTAGAGACAACTGCATGACGTTGCTCAATAGAATACTGTATATAAACCCTTCTACAATTTGCTCTACTAGGACTTTTCTGGTGTGCTGGCACCTCTCATAAGCTCCCGGTGCTCTACCCTGTCCTTAGACAACTACATTCTCTGGCTGAACTGCTCTCCCAGGAAAACACTGCTGTAGTACATGGCCATTATTCATAGCACCCACGTTTCCTTCTAGGGTGCACTAAGGTATGCTGCAAGTGCGCTGCTTTCCTACTGTGAAGATTAACAATGTCACAGTACCCTAGTATTTTTAGTCACTGCCTAGATTAAAATTCGAATGCTCAGTAGTTAGCCGATCATCTGAAATGCACAGTAACATGGCAATAAAGGGAGTACCAGCACTGTTGGAAGCACAGCAGTTATACCTGAAACAGAGTTGAAAACACAAAGCTGAAATGCATACTGCAGCACTGATGCTGCACATATTGACAACAGTGTGTCCAGAGTAAAACAGATCAATGCCAACTTTCCAAACAGAAGCAACACTGACACTACAGTCCCTGGCACTATAAACGGTGATAAACTCTACAGCACCGAGAGGCAGCAACAAAAAATGCGACATTACAGAACTAAACAGCGTAGTGGCACTATGATAAATCATAAACACAAATAAGAATAGGACAGTAACAGCCGTAGACAAACAACTGAAGCTGTGAGCAGCTCTGGTGATCCAGTCATGGGCAGAACATTGTAGGCAGAGTCATAAAGTGAGCAAACGGAGTCACGGACACAGCTGGCACCCTGTGAAGAGTCAGGAATGTGACACTGAAGTTGCAGGCAGGTGCAGACATTACAGCACAACCACTGTACGTGATGTTCGTTTCATGACCACGCACATCCGGAAGGGGGCAGTATGGAAACAGCACTAGACTGGGTTTTCAGATTATATCTGAGGATCCCAAAAATTGCTGTTGGACACAGCAAATTTACATGACTGAATGGACATCAGTATGGACCCGGCGAGCATATTTGTTTCATACGTGTTTTGGTTGTTTTAATTTTTTTTGTTCATCTCAATGCAGTATTGAGTAGTAAGTATGTAATGTTGAACAGTATTAAGTGTTAAAGAACAAGATATTGATTTAACAGTTTGAAAAGGCAGGAGTTTAGCATTTGCATGTGTCTGAACAGGCTTTTGCATCTCAAAAGTCACATTACTGTGTGCTGAAGGATGTATGTGGAGCACTTTGCAGTTACGTTCTTCCTAACACACAGTCCTGAAGTAGCCATTGGACACCATCACACCAGTTTTTTGAATGAATGAATGAAAACAATATTAATCGAAAGAAAACAACAACAGCATAGTGACATAATGGTAATAATGATAATGTGTGTAAGTGCTGCCTGAATGCTGAACGTATTTAATGTGAGCGTTTAACCGTCTGCTCGCAGGTTTGGCGTGGACTGCCAGAGCGTGGAGTCCTCCAGTGACACGGTGGTGCCGGCCTACAGCGAGGCCCGCCGCCACTGCATCTTCCAGGCCGACCTGCTGCTCTTCAGCTGTGCTGGCGCCCACCCCTCTCTGAAGCGCATCTGCCCGTGTCGGGACTACATGAAGGGCCAGGTGGCACTGTGCCGGGACTGCCTGTAGTACCAACGGCGCCCCACTTGAGGGCAGCAGCTCCGAACGGAGAACCCCCACAGCTTGACTGGCGCGTTCTTTGGACACGGCTGGGTGCGAGCATCACGTCTTCTTTCGTTTCTCACTTGTGCGGATGAAACATTTTCATTTTGAATCAAGCGTATCGGAAGCCACACACAGTCATGAATCAAAGGTCTGCTGCCAGTCACCCCCCCCAACAGGGTGCTGACAGAACAGCAGAACAGCGCAGCATGGTGTAATTGAGACTTGGCCGAAAACAGACTTAAATTGGCCTGATATACTTGAATAGAGGTAAAAGGTGCAAGGGGACTCAAACCCAGGTTCACTGGACCTCTGGACGACCTTAATTCATACTGGAGCTCTGTGTTTCACAGAGGGATCCATCAACAAATCAGAAGCAGAAATGAGACCAGTCGGGTTTGTAGCTGTAGGCCTGAAAGGACAGCGCTACGGCATCAGTGGGGGGGAGGACAATGTCAGCACCCCCCTGTACATCGCAAATGTCCCTCTTCTTTTTGTGAGCTGCATTTCTAACACCTGTATTCATTTACACTTTAACATGATGAGGGGAAACACTCAGAATGCTGAAATATCCACCTCTCCCCCCCAGGTAGCTATGGAATTATGAGCATTTCCAAATCTGCAACATTTTAAATTCCATCTTAGTCTGTAGTTGCCAAGCCGACTGATCCAACACTGTATGAAGATATAGATAATGGGGTGTGAGTGTGTCAGTTACTCCAAGTCAAAAATAATTTTATTAGATGTTGTCTGACAGCTTTTAAAGCTAGTTGTGCAGATGCATATAATCAGTGAACAGCGCGGCTCTGGGTGGGGCAATGTACATGTGGCTGTGTCTGTACGTCTGTACTGCATCTTCACTGCGGCCCGTGTCTGGAGAACCAGCTCTCCTAAATAGGCTGAAAGCCACTTGATCCTGGGTTTTTATTTCATATGCATGTAGGACCTGTGGACCTTGGTCACTGGTGTCATTTGTTATTGTTATTTTTCCATCAGATATCTTTTATTAGATTTAAGAAAAAGCAAAATGGGGACATGCCATGTGACCGTGCAGCGTGGCAACTGAAGTTTAAAATTTAAAATTAGAAAAGCGATTACAAAAAATAGAAGGTGAGGCTGTGTTTGAAGAGTTAACTGGTTGAGATCCAGCTCCATGGATCCTTGTTCATTCAGGACAGACTGTCTACATTTAACTTCCCCGGTCATCTAGAGTACATTACCGAATCATTATGTTCCTGTTTTGCCTGCTGATTTAAACAAAGTAGTCTAAATATGGAGAAGATGCGCTATGTTAACATTTATTAGCTGAACCATAAGAACACATGATACTGTATATTGTTCATAGGGGGTTTTAAATTCTTTTAAAATTTATTTTGTATACAGATCTTTGTCACTGGTAGAGTTTTCTCAAAGAAAAACTATTTTGCTTGGTTTTTTTTATTTATAAAGACAGGAGTTTTATTAAAAAGAAAAAATATTATTTATCAAAATATTAAGGGTGTTGACATTTGTACATAGGAGCATGGGAGTTGTTTTGTGAACTGTGAATGGAGAGTCTATACTGCACACTTGCAGGTGAGAAACACTTTAGAATGTAGACTGTTTTGACCAGGAAAAAAAATCCAAATAGGTGTACCAGAGGGAAAAATTCTTCCTGGAACACACACACACACACACACACACACACACACACACACACACACACACACACACATCAGTGTGGAGTGTGGCTGGTGGCTGGGTGGTTGGTCAGATGAATCATCATTCCTTTTGTTTGCATTGCATGTCCAGTTTTTTACCATGGTATGGAACTGGACTGTGAAATCAAATAAATGGGCTGTCATCACAGTGCCTGTCAGTCAGACAAGATTTTTGGAGCACATTTTGATTTACTCCTGATGCCAGCAAGAGGCACATTTTTTTGCTTAATTTCCAGTTTCATTTTCAAAAATGTATATAAATGTTGTCTTTTCAGTTTACCTGTGAAATGTTTTTTGGTTTTTGCTTTCCAACTTTCGATAATATGAGAACTTCTGTTGGGTGTGTGTAAATAGGTGAGCGTCCTGCAGCCAAGCTGATGTTTTCAAGTACATGATGTGCCTTTCACTGGTTAGAAAGTGTGTTTTGTGTTTCTGTCCAAGCTGCCACAGAGCAGACTGTTCAGGAAAACCATCCGCGATGTTGAACAGCAAGAGCCTGATCGTGTGGGAAGAAGTGAACAGCAGTGACACCTTAGACTCCTGGTCTTAAGAGTAAGTTCTCAGCAGGCCCTGGATATGCTGTCTGTGCAGGAGTCACAGTGTTTACACCTCATATGAACCACGCCAGCTTACAGTAGTGCCCTGTCATCACTAACTGCCCCTCTTTTTGCTGTTGCTTTCTGGGCAGACACTAAAAAGACATAATTTTATAATATTTGAAATGAAACTCCTAGAAGACCATTTGTAGCACAACTGACAAAGAAGAGAATGTTATTTGTCTTTGGGATGTTCCTAACAGTCTGCTGGAAAATATTCAGTGGCTGTTATGCATCCTTGTTTCCCAGTTAGTTTGATTTATTAGCAAGTTGCATTTTCTGATCTTTTAACTGTCAAAATGTTTGAAAGCAAAAAGACAAAAAAAAAAACTTTGTGTTTTATGTGATTTGAGGCCAGTGATGGAAGTGCTAGAAAAAGTCAGTTGGTTTTATAGATGTGTTTTAAAAATGTGACTTTGGGGAAAAAAAAAAAAAAAAAAAAAAAAAGACGACTTCTGATGAATAAGCGGGACAAATTTTATTTTTCAATAAACTTGTTATTCTGTGACGAGGAAGTGTCACTCTCGCAGGAGTGCTCTCTTTAAATATACAGTGTATATGTGTCACCAGCAGTACCATTACAGTATTTACAGTCAAACTTTAAATTCCACACTCACACACAAACAGGGACGAGTGGTATACAGAGTTAAGGTGTGTTTTCTGGTGAGTGTGTGTGGAGGACGCTCCAGACGCCTGTGCAAACAGCTGCAGGGGTCAGTGTAAATGTATAACCATGCAAAGTTGACCCCTGACCCCACCCACCAAGCTTTTAAAATGCAAATGAGACAACCTGCAGATACAGGTACACTGGCACAGATGACATATCACAGCTGGAACAGTATTTTGTGTGTGTGTGTGTGTGTGTGTGTGTGTGTGTGTGTGTGTGTGTGTGTGCGCACAAGCATATGTCCGCACTGGTCCATGACCTGTTTTTTCAGTTCAAAACATAGATAACACAGGTTCCTTAGTTTCTAAACTACTCCACAGCTTGTTGAGAATCTCAGCAGCTTGCTTCACAGATGTGAATTTACTGTCTAAACATTATTTATTTGTCAATGTTTTATATTTGGCTTTAAATAAACATTTTCAATCAAAACTTGATTAAGGAAAAAGCTGTTTCATGCTGTGAAATATTTTTACATGAATATTGTTTCTGCACATGAGGCAACATCTTTCTCAGTCCATTAAGATTCCAGTTGAAATTCATTCCACTTTGGTTGAAATTCTCACTTACAGGTCTGTCCTAAGATTGTGCTTCAGTGCATTACTTCCACTTCACTTCGTATGCTGAAGCCATTCATTTTGTCAGTTTTGTGCTTTCTGGGTTGGAATGTAAAACAGTACTAATGGGAATGGAAAATGAATGTGCATAATGGTGCTGTAATACTGTGCTTTCAGTGTGCAGGGACGTCAACGACAGGACAGCGAGGAGGACCTGCTGGAATCCATGTGGTGAACACGTTTGGGTGGATGACATAGGACTTCAAAAACCAGCTGTCAGCAGCTCAGCTTTACAGTTTTCATACCAAAAGAAAAGGTTTTCCTTTATTGCACAAATGTGTGAGAGCCTGAAAAGGGGATATGTGTAAAAAATGATGCTGCTTGGAGGTGTGTCTGTAGGTGATCTACTGTTGGAAAAGGAATGTTGTACCACACAAAATGGAGTAGTTGGCAAATACTGTAGCACATTGAAATGGAGAATCCAGCAGTGATCTGCACTATGGAATGATGATCTACCATGTGTAAATGTAGAGTCTCTGCAGCCCTCTCTCACTGTGACAGTGACCGTTCTTCTTCAATGTCACAAACTCCTATGCAAAAACTTCAGCAATACATACATACTGTATGTCCCAGTTTATATACACCATAAATACCATATATACAAAAAATGCTGGTATTAAGTTAGGAAACCAGAAAATATTGTACACATTCTGAAAGTGAGCTGTCCTTGGGAGGTGTTCTGGCAACAACAACCTCACTGACACCTACTGAACATCCACAGCTATGTTATCCCTCGATATACTGCTTTACTTTGAGAGTAAAGTTAAATACACAAAGGCAACTCAAAACACATATATACTGTATTGAAACAAATGGCTCAGATTTCGTACTGGTTTCCTGTAATATGTTCTGAATATCATACTGACATTTGATGTTATTTACACCCAGAACATTTGAAAAGCATCCTTTTAAGAAGTAGATGTGCTCCTAAAATAGCACAACTAAACCCATTTCACAGGTAAGTCTGTAGACTCTGTGACCAAAACGCCAAAACGGTTATTTTGTCCTTGAAATTGTGCATGTCAAACCATTGCCCATTTCTGCTCATAGACACTACTGGTGCAGTTCGAGTTAAATAGCATTCGCAAGGATACAGCAGCTATATGAACATCACGTTACCTTCTCAGTAGCTTTACGTTATAGCCGCTGCCTAATTTGTTTGCTGAATCATACCTTAAGTCAAAATTTGACTTTTCTAGTCATCTTCATCGTGCATCAGAAGCAAAGTCATAAAATCAGTCACTAAATTTAATGAAGAAATCACAAAGTATATGGGAATCTCCAGGTACATCACATATTAATGTATTTCCATAGGTGAGAGACACTGTTCTGTGTGTTTTCATTTCTCAGAATTCAGAAAAGCATGGCGCAAAATTGCTGCGAACACATCGGCAGTTTTTTTTTCTGTTGTCTGCAGGCATCATGAAAATACAATATTGCTATTCTCACTCACTCTGCAGCCAAAGGAGGAGTCAAAACAATTAACACGGCAGAACCAGGGAAACAGAGATGCCAAGAATGGCTTCCCAGTTACCATGGAGACCGGAAACTAGAATGCAAAAATATAAGAAATATTCAGAAAGTAACAATTGTGCCTACTGTACATCCATATAGGGGTTTGTTTCTTTTTCACATGGCAGAATCCTGCTATTAACAGTTTGTGCTTTGTCCACAGTTTTCATCACTGTTTTGTTTGGCCTCCCACAGACTGCACTGTCAATGTTTTTATAAGCCCAGGTCAACGCTGGTCCTAAAGGGCCAAGTCCACTATACCACTGAGGGTGAAAGTGGCTCCAGTGAAGTAAGTAAGTTGAATGATATACGCTCAGCCCTCCAGGACTACTGCTTGCACAGGCCTGCTCTAGGTGTTAAAGTGGAGTGTGAATGTCCCTCAGCTGCAGTAATACCCACTTTGCAATGGGACATTGTCCTCTAGCACCTCTATGCAGCAGGCAGTGGACCACAAACATGACATCCCATCTAAACCACAGGAGCCTCCAACTTCAGCTAAAACGCAATGGATGGCTAACTGCTGTGCTCTCGCTCACACTTTACTGCCCCAGGGCACAATTTCTGTGACATTCGTCACAAGACCTAAAGGAGATTAGATGAGGATCAGAACCACACAGAGAAAGTTAAATACCCATTAAGTTGGAATGCTGGGCAACTAATTTATAAATAGAGAAGAGAATAGAATTGTCCAGACATTTTTGCACGAATGTACGACACAGTTGTCCTGTGGCTAATACATCATAGAAAGAGCTCTGTATCCAGTGGAGAGTAGACACATTCTTTGGAGATTATAACAACACTGTTGTTTTCCCAGGAACTGGAGCACACGCGCTTCCTCTTCATCATGTCACAAGGCAGAGCAAAGAACTCTCCCCCTGCCTTGGGAGCAGCCTATGATTTATGAGAAAGTGGGGAATGGAGATACAGAACATTAAGGGAAGCTGTAGTAATGGGAGGCTCGCTTTGAACTGTAACCTGAAGGTCTCTGTTAGTCCCCTGAGACTTTCTGGGGGCAGGTCTGCAGTGGGCAGGGTGTGGATATCGACCCAACCTGCTGCTGTCCCACACACCTGAATCTCTCTCACTCGAACCTCTCGTAGTTCCTGGTCTGCCTCACCCTGGGGACCATATCAACCAGCAGCCTGAAACAGGGAGAGGAAAAAAATGCAATTATGAACTTGCCCTGTATTATAGTGGCTCACAGGCAGAGGGCGCCATCTAGTCAAACGCCAGGCCAAAAAGGAAAACAAACTGCTGTTCACTGCATGGACTCAAGGGTGATGAACAAAATCTGTGCTTTAAGAGCAAGTAAAAGAATAAGCCCCCGAGCAGCTTATCTGCAATCACGCAACACACACGGTGCACATTCGTATCTACCCACCATGGAAGCCTGTCTGTGATGCAGGGATAATGTCACACATCTGTTTGTATGCACAGGATAAGGGAGGCACTTACTTCACTCCATAGGAAAGGATGATGAGACCGATGAGGATCCCTGTTGTCCCATCCAGGTACCACACGGTGGTGTGGTGCTTAAAAACCTCAGCACTGATGAGAATGGAGAAGCCCATCACCCCACCCACCAGGGAGTTGAATCCTACAGAAATCCAGTCAAAGAGCCAGTTAGTGCAGGCACTACAGACACTATGTACAATGGGGGCAAAAAGAATTCATTTTTCCTGTCTGTCTGGTTATTAAAAAAATTTTTAAAAATAAAAATCAGTTTCAGTGCCCTCCTGCGCTAACTGCAAGAACAAGATGTTTGACGAATCAGACATGCTGGTTGCTAAGCAATAAAACTGAGCTACGCGCTATTTTCTTTTCGCCTGGTCTTCTTTGTGCAAAAACAAAGAAAAATGTGCACTTTATATCTAAGCTTTATGTGCTTGTCCTTGATTCAGCCCACAAGCCGGGACAGAATTTAAGTGCAGCCTTGGCAAGACCCAGGAAAAGTTGTTCCCTTTTCAAAGGGATGATGCTGTCTTGAACCTCATGACAGAAAGATACATTAAGTGACAGAATCTTGTAAAAGGGGGTTTTTGAATACACATGCAAAACCAACCCTTTCACCCTTGTCATGCAATAACATTTTGCCAAGTTAAAGTTAAAAATAACACCAGGGTAGTTTTGTCTAATGTCTGGATTTTCATAACCTGAGAACAACAGCACAGAAAAATAGACTGTAGACCAGTGTTTTGCAGCCTTAGTCCTCACAGGGACACCCCCTGCATTTGCTGGTTTTTGTTGCCGGTCTGATTATATTTGACTGAGTTGTAGATTGAATGAGACTGACAAAAAAAACATGTCAAACTAAATGTACTAGCAGATGAGTATATAAACCAGACTTGTGGGGGGGGGGGTTGAACATGCACCAGTACAATGTTTTATTTAAATAAACATATTAAACGTAATATTCCACCTTTTATGGATTAATCAACAAGTTACTTATGAAAGTCTTTTAAATACCAGATCACTGCAAAAAATTTAATGCTATAAAAAAAACTATTCATCAATGAATCCATCCATCCATTTTCATTAATCGCTTATCCTGCGGGGGGGTCGCAGCAGTCAGGAGCCAAGTCCTAGAAACCAGAGGCACTAGGATAGAGCAATAAACACAACTATATAATGAATTTAACAAAAGACAAGAAAATATCTCTAAACTGTATAGTACTACAGGTAAGAGAGCGTTAAGTGAAAAAGAAGCGGGATAGATGCTCGACTTACAATCAGAGACAGACTTGCTAACTTTCATAACCTTGTTTATATACTCATAGCACAGAAGTGCACTGATTTACCTTGTACAAAACACACACCTCCAGTTCAATACTAGTTGATTTCTTCCAGAAAATGGATCAATGTTCCTTATAATTTCATCAGCAAGTCTCTTGCCGTCCAGCTCTGTTTCTGCTATGTGTTTCTGTGAGGTGTGTGACAGACTTAATGAAGAAGGAATAGTCTCATTCTGACCAGTACACTTCCTTTGCCTCTTGTTAGATGTCAGCACATTACTGACACACAGAGACTTTGTGCTGGGACTTAATGACGGCCCTTCCGACTATTCCACTTGGGATGACAGCACAGAGCAATTTAGTGCCTGACATGGCCCTGTGCCCTATAGAAAGAGCCAAAGGACAGTCTTCCGATTGAGACAAAGTGACCCTGGCACCTTAGCTAATCTCTCGTTGCTGCAGACCACCAGACCAGCAATCCCCGGGGAAATAAAGTGGACGCCTCAGGAAAAGTAGCACCGGATCATTGGAGCTCTGCGCACGGCAGGAGGCACAACATTTGAGGTGCACAATTCAGGATAAAGCAGTAATATACGCTGGTGGAGCTGAGCTGGGGAGGAGAGCCAAGATTGCAGCTACCATTTAATTTCCTGAACAGTCCTAAATACAGTTTCTTACTTCTGTAAACTGGTCAATATGAAACACTAGGTGTACTGACACTAGGCTGAATTGCTCCAGGAGGCTGAATGTGGTCTTTCACTAGAATCGTCACTGACTGGATAGGCTTAACAGAGATCTATTTCCACCGCTGCTGTCCGGAAGATGCTGTCACAGCTTGCAGGCCAACACCACCAGACCCAGGAGCAGTTTTATGCTTCAGGCCATCAGGATTCTGAATTTCATAAAGCACAGGGACTGACCACTACCACCACCACTGACCACCTCCCTACTGTACCATCACTACTAAATGTTCACACTGATGCTTTCATTCTTACCTTATTTATTATTAAATACTCTGTCCATCATCTCATTTACTGTTTATTGGCTTTCTATTCATTCACCAATTCCAGGAGAAAGTACATTTCATTCTCTCTTGTACCTCTTTTTGAGGCAGAATGAAAATAAAGTGAGTGTTGAACTTTGGGCATGTTCACTTTGTTGTAGTTGGAAGGTCACAGCTGACTGTCCAACTCTCAGCTACCTACCGTCTGTGATGAGGGCCCTGCTGGTCAGCACCTTGCCCAGCATGAACTTGATGATGGCCAGGATGATGCACGTGATCCCGCTGACAATGGACACGCTGAAGAGGAAGTCGTCCTGACAGAGAGACGACAGGAGGGAGTGAAATTTAGGCACAGAAAGAAGGAGCAAGGAGAATTCTCATAATATTCTTCAAATTCAGCACTTTCACTAAAACAGCAGACGGGTCCATTTTTAGTTTTGACAAGGTCAAAGACAGATATAAAAAGAATAAAAAACAATTATTTCCATCCATTTTTTATTTTGACTTTGCTACCAAATATATACAGGCTGAGCATTTGAAGTTTACTTTGAATGGGATCCAAATATAAACCCCTGAGGCATGATATACATTTGCATAAACAAGATCTGCAATCTCTTTGCACCAAAGCAGACCAATAAAATATGGCCATTCTTGAACTGAATCCTTGTTCCCCAAAGAAAAGTGAAAAATCATTTCGAATCTGTTTTTAATGTTAGTTCCACTTAACCCCAGACTTTTGGTGGGAGCTGTAAGGCTTGGCTGACATAGGAGGAGGTCAAGGGTAAGTTGAGGACAGTGTATATTGGGAATAATGGTCTCCATACTAAGGATTCCGACAAGCCGGAAAGAGTCATGCTGCACATTCAGATGTACTTACACTAAGGAAGGCTCAGGGTGGAGGGGTTGTTCAGGGGAGGGGAATCAGTGGCCAGACTTGCCAGGGGGCACTTAGTGATGAATGAGGTTCATTTACCCCCCTCTCCCACATCTTCTCATTAGAGGGAGGACTGCAGAATGAGCTGTACAAAAATTGTCTGTAGGAACTGATTGATGCTCTGCACCACAAACACTCTCCTCATAATACTCAAACACATATATATAAATCTATTTTTTGGAGAAAGACTGCACACTGAAAACTGCGCCACTTGGTTTGGTTGCCATGGTGTTTTGTATGACTTCTGACTTAAAAATGCAGTAACGGATGACAGATGAGCAAGGGGGCTCTATGTGGCTGTCAGATCAGTAGCATAGCAACTCTCGAACATCCCCGGACGCCGCCGCGCTGGTACGCCCACACATCATATCACATATCTGGCGACAGACACGATGGCCGCTGCTGTTGTTCTGAGAGGAAAGTCAAACAATGGAAATTCAGTAGAACTTACGGAAGAGCCACTCAAACAGTTAATATGAAGAATTCATATTATTTCTTTAATTAATAGTCAATGTTCCATTCCTACAGTCACTGTGAAAGACCTACTTACAGTATATCATATATGTATCTGCAGCTGCACATTAAAGTGCGGTAATTCAGCTGAAAAGCTCCAGCAGATGTAGCCAGCAGTCAGATTCACTCACCACATAAAATGAGAAAGTTAAAAGCCTTGTTGTGGCACTTTTGAGGACAAAAATGGCTCTCAGGATAGGAGCTGTAACATAATTCAATATAGAAACCACGTGTTGCAGCCCTGTAATATTGAATTAAAGTGACACTTGAGCCCTTCAACCAGACTGTTTCAGAAGTAAACTGTACAGTATTTTTGCACTGGATGACATTACTTCTTACTTTTTTTAGAAAATTTTATAAAAAAGATAGTTGTATAATTTGTCTGATCACTTTCTATTTAATGGATTGAGTTGTGTTTAGTTTATTCTACATCCCCTACTGCACACAGAGCTTTCAGCTTCACTTTAATCTTTAATACAGTAAGTAGTTCTTGTAGGACAGTGGTGACATAGGAGCAGAACATTTTTTCAACTCCACACATTTCCATATATGCAGTCTTACCCCGTTGTGTTGTCCCTGTTATCTCACAAACTTCACATCTCTGCATATGCTCTGGCAGAACGGATTTCCTATCATGCTGCTTCCCCTGCAAAGCTGTCAACCTTGGCTCTTACACATGTCACACATTAAGTCTGCTGTGCAGTTCTCTCCCATTATGGCACCACTTGTAGCTAACAAATACCTAATCCTGCCCTGGGTACTTAATATGATGTGGACCCCTGACAGGTGAGATGACAGGTAAGCTGGACTCTCTCCTCCCCTAGCACCTCCCCTCTGATGCCCCTCCCACAGTATGATGCTGGTTAATGTCTTCCGGAACACCCACCTCCACCTGCTGCGGCTGCTGAGGTCTCAATCTGCAGTGTATTGTTATGCGCGACTCCAAGTCTATCTCATTTCTTGTTTTGTATTAAAATTTCATACCAATAGCACACAATAGCTGTTCTGTCTGAGCGTGAACAGAAGAGAAATATCTGTGTATATCTATGTGCAGCGGTAATCCTTCAAAAACACAGTAAGAAATCACACAGCTGCTTAGTGAGAGCTTTGGTCACACTGCTAGCCAGCAGGATGTATGCAAAATTCTTGCTGACAAGCAAAAGTGAAAGGATCCTGGTGCAGCACATAAAACAGTAGATATAGTAGTGTATATTCTGGTCTATATATCATATTTCTCAGTCGTGCCATAGTGACATAACCCAGCTATGTCGTCATGTTGGATGGATGTAGACAGTATGAGGTAAGTCTATACTGTACACACTAAGAATTGTTTGTTTGGTAAAGTGCATTACAAATATTTAATTCAACTTCAATTTAAAAGAAAAGTGAAAAAAAATGCAGAAATATCTGTATATATAGTGTCTAAAATACAATAGCAAAGTTATTTTTTAATCAGAAAACGTGCTTTTCCCAAAACAGTCCTTTGTTTGAATTGGGCACCAGGACAACACAGCGCCGCCAGTGAAAAGAGTAGCAAACCATCTGACATGGAGTCATTTCTATGGTTTTTAAAAATCCTGATAATATTCCCTTAAATCCCCAGATATTAATAGTTTTCATCTGTTTTTTCCTTTTCTTCTGCTGACCATATTTTTGGGCTGTGCAAATCAATGCACCCTGTCAAAGCCAGTTCCAGACTGCTCCCTTTCTGCTTTATAAAGAATCTGAGCAAGAGGTCCCGACCTGTAGCAAGCAAACAGCCAGTGCTGAAGCAAAAGTGTTTATTCAGTCTGGTCCCTTTTCTCATTTGCCCACAAATTCAATTCTTAAGAGGGATGACGTTCAGGTCACAAATTCCTACCATGCAGTGATTTAATGGTGTCTCTTATTTATGTCTTTGGTATGGTTGTTTTTCCCTAAGTCTACAGAGGTTTTGGAAGAAGGCCCAAATATCTGTTTTTCAACTATCATTATATTATATAGCTAATTTGCTATTATCAATATTATTCATTTCTTTAACTTAGTTGATGTATTTATCCAAAAAAATGTATAATTTTGCAAAACCACAAATAGTGGGCAAACACCAGTTATGTACCTTAATGAAGTGAGGCACAGTAAGTCCTTCATGGGATATGAATCAGTAACCTTTAATTTTTAATATAATACTCTTTAACCACAACACTACCAACCAGCTTAGGGCTTGTGACCATGCCTGACTTGTTACCTTTGTAACAAGTAAAAAGTACATCTTCAGCTACGAGGAGCTGAAATTGCCATGACCATTATATTTGTCTCTGGGTACAGTATGTTTATTCCGTGATGACTGTTGCATGAATGATCATGCTTTCACTGGTTGTCAGGTTGGCTGCCGTTTAAATATTCACCCAGATCTTACATTAATCGAGTTTTATATTGTGATTCATTGTATCAAGTTGTTTTTTTTTGTAGCTCCACCATTACCTTCCACAAGCTGACAAGGCCAGTAACATGCCTACCAAAGAAGCTCACTGGCCTCATCTGGTATACATGTCTGAGGCAAACTTGCATAAAAGAATAAAGAAATCTGCCAAAATCTGCAGGTGAAGAACAAAAAATCATATGACAGGCTGCACCTATATTTAGATGTGGCTTATGTGTGCCAAAAAGGCATTTTAATAGGCTCTCACTGGACCTAGAACTCTCCAGAGCAAAGGCTTGCAGACTTAACTGAAACACAGCGAGCAGCTGTCATTTCAAAGCCTCCCAGGTGTATCGTGCCGTGCTCTTGCGTCTGTGTGAGAGCTCCAAGACTGTAGACACAGGCAGAGATTTTATTCCACATATGTGCTTTTTTCCTCCTCTAGCAGCATTAAAGCGTCTCTAAACGGGCACTTCTACACCATTGGTTTTATGAGACAGCTGTTGCCCTCCGGTTGCTGTGGCAGGGATGCACTTAGAACAGGTCTGTCTGGTTCATTAGGTGCCGGTGCTGAATTTCCCTCACTGATCTTGTTGCATTTAAATATATTTCATATAAAGAACAGTGTTGATTTACTACATGTACATTTATCCATTTAGCAGACACTTTTCTCCAAAGTAACATGCAAAACAGAGTAAACAAAAGTGTGCTTTACCGAAGCACAGCTGTTTTGTTTAATACCACCATTTTGTTGGTACTTATCACTCAAGTTGCCACATATAGAAGTGACCTTCAAATAGTAAATACATAGATAATCAATAGATACGGTGCCACTTGTTTATGTAGCTCTGGCAGAAAAACGGGAGACGGAAAGATGGGTTTTGAGGTCTTTCTGGAATGCTAAGAGAGATTCAGGGAGGGATTGTCTCCACAATAAAGCCATAACTGAGCTTGGAGTTTTAAGCATTGTAAGCAAAAGAAGCAAATGCCCAGGGATAGAGGAGGATAGCGATCTTACTGAGGTGTGAGGACTAATCACATACATCTTCCATGTTTCATTCCTCAGCTTCCTCTAGTTGGTTTCCATCTACCTTTAAACCTGTTCATATATGACAACCGTTAAGGAATCCTTTTGTGGGGCCAAACTCTGTCCACAATTACTGACCAGTCTCTCTTCTTCTTTTTCTCAGGAAAAATATAGCCTACAACCAGCTATCTGAGTTCCTTGCCCAGATTTATCTAGCTGACGTTTATTACTCTGGAATTTAGATTGGCCTTTTCACCTACTCTGGAGTGTCGGAAGGCATCAGCGGCTTGAGAGGTCTCCCTTTTCTCTTTCATCACTCTTCCTGGTCTCTCTGCCGTATTTGATACATTCACTCACCTCTTCTTGTTTCTTCTTAAAGACAACTTGGAAATGAAGCAACGGTAATAAATGAGTTCAGTCTTACCTATCAGGTAGATCCTGTCTTCTACTCAGTCTCTCTGAACTGGGGTTCTGCAGGGCTTGGAGTTGAGCCCCTTACTCTTCTACATCTACACTGATTTCCTTGGCTCTGTCATTGCCTCTCATGAGTTCTCCTATCACTGTTAAGCAGATAGTACAAATCTGTTTTTTTCAGCAGCTCCAAATACTTCAGACATCTCTACAAAGATGAATGACCACCATCTACAACTCTAAGACTGAGATCCTCCACGTCCCAGCAGGTTCTGTCTGGAACTCTCCATAAAACTGGACAGTTCATCTGTTTCATTAGTCAAGAACCTAGGGAAAAAAATCAAACCAAGTCTCTGCTTCTTCTACCTCAATGAAACCACAATCGTTTCCAATGGAGAAAGATGAGAAAGCGAGACGAGGCTGATGTAGATATAAACAAATGAATTATATATGTTACACAGAAAAGCTATAAAGTAATATGTATATTTTGTAATTATCACATCTGAAACATATGAAAAATCTTGTTTGGCGATTTAAGTTAAAGTAATATAATATAGAAAAACCTACATAATAGTAGGCCAGAAATCATCCTTTAGCTGCTTCACAAGTATTTTTACCCACAACAACTTACATGGCTTAGAATGTCACACTTTTCATCATTCATACACTGGACTTTTGTTCTCCAGCAATTTTAGCTAGTATTTTTTTTTTCCTCATAGGTACAAGTGTAGTACTATCTTGGGACTTGGACCAGTAAACCTTTGATCAATTATTTCCCTAACTACAGTGGTGACCTGGATTTAAACAATTTCCAACTTCAGTGCTGAAAGGCTCAAGTTTGATTTTCTTACATCAGGCTCATATTGCTATGCAACAGCGCAACAGAACTATTCTGGGAGTGGGGTTATCATTTCAGCCCCCCTTTTCAACACCATCACCAGCACCTTTGTATCTAATCTTGTAAGCAGGAGAGAGAGAGCTGTGGTGGAATGCTGTTTCTACTCCACATTTCACATGCCAAGTGGCCTACACTTCTCTGAGGTGTTGTGTCTTCACGCTATCACACCTGTGAGCTGAGAGTCTCACTGCTGAAATTTCACAACACCAGAAGAGGTGTTTCTCCATCCTTTAAAAAACACTTGGCCTCAGAGTAGTGCAATGGGAACATGGTTGTTTTAGGAATCCTTCGAAACAACCTGACGAACACCTTCGGAAATATGGTGACACAGTGATATCACTGATGGTCTGTGAACTTTGCATTCGTTTCTGAGCTTAAATGTTGTAGTTGTCCAAAAGGGGAAGATTTTTATCACAGAGATGTAGGACCTTGAAGAACGTGATGTGAGGATGTCAATCCATGTTGATGTGTGTCTATGTTCATGTGTGAGACGTTCTCACCACTTCAGGAAGCAGCTTGATGGTAAGGTCATGGATGGCCTTGCCCAGGATACATGTGGATGATAGGATGAAGATCACCCCCAAGATCACACAGGCTCTGGGAAAAGAAACAGAAGATAAGCACCTTTCATATGTTGCGGCACTTGAATTGTACCATAGACTGTATACTCCTATAATACAGCATGGTGTGTGGAAATTATCATTTCCTCCATTTCTAAGGCCTTCAAATAGCTACTAAAAATTGCACTTTCAAAATTATTTTTAACATCCTTTGGGAATAAAATAAGATTACTGTACAGTGTATTTTTGATAATAGCAAAGCTATCACTGTTTGTTTGGTCTGCACTCAAAATGGGTTCTGAAATTCATTTTGCTGCAAAGATGTTCATCGGCCACAAAATGTTAGTGTGAACAAAAATACTGTGAAATCTAATATTCACCAGAACATTTGATTACACAGTCTTTTCATATAGCACCTTATTGTATTTCAAACGTTCAAACGTGTTTTGAAGCCAGTCGTTTTCTAGACAGAGATTTTCTAATCCTGCTGGCCAGCATGTGACCTTCTCAAAGACCACAAATACATACAGTGTTTTAGGAAAAGCTGTGTTTTCATTTCAATTAAACAAAGTGCTTTGAGACGTGGACCCCTTTAGGTATACTTCAGCTTAAATAACACCTCAGGAGGTTTTAAAAGAAATATGAAGAGTTTCCTTAAAATTAGGCTATTAGCTAATAAAACAAACCCAGACTAAAGGTTCTGTCAACTGAGCCACAGAGCACAAAACATTCACAGGTTCACTCTCAATACAAAAACTCCAACTTCACACGTTCATCTGGATACCATGCTATCAGAGTACCAGAGGTTAATGTCTTTCTGCCTATCTGACTCGGAATGTACATACTCTACATCCATAAACACACATGATCTATTGCTCTCTCATACACACTTAATCATGTCTTAATTGCTTAAAAAAGTATTCCAGACAAGGTAGATCTTCAGCACATGAAAATAAAGGATAAATTACTTAAAAACCTGTAAACATAGTGCTGTGTACAATGGAAACAAAGGAAAAAGCTCAACCCACTCCCAAAGTTTACATTTAGTGTACTGGTACATCAAGAGGACCCATTATGAGGGGTTTTGGTTTGGCTGTGTCTCTGGACCCTACAGCTGGGCAGCATGGAACAGCTAGAAAGCTCTTGGATGAGGCAAAGTTTTGTAGACTGTGAGAAGATAAGATGTCTTCAAGAGGTTTGCTTCACATGCTGTTGGGGTTCCTTGAGTTCTGAGCTCTGCTGAGATACCAACCCAACACTGAAGATGCCTTTGAAAAAATTTTATGGAAGAGGTCTTTGAACGCATTAATTCTTCAGAAAGTGAGAAATACAGTTCAGGTCAGTCATTGCTTGCAGGAGTAAAGTAAGACCTTAAACATTTAGCACTCTCTCCACAGCAGTAAATATATCAATGCCTGAAGGTGTATAACCAGCCCAGGTCTCCATGAGCAACACCGCTGCTCCTTGACTTTCAATGCTGCAAACCCCCTGCATGCCGGAAAGGCTGTTTAAAACCAATCATTACATTGCCTCTGCCTTATTTTCATCAGCTCTCCTTAAGAAGGATGGACACGTCTGGCTACAAAATGAATGAAGACCAGAGGTGTTGTTATTGATCAGTGTGGTGGTTAGCAAATTGTGAGGAGCCATGGACATAGGAGCTGTACTGGGGTTAATGGCATTTCATACTGGTTGCCAGATTGCTTCTAACTTGTAATCACTGTGGGCCAGCAGTTCTCCAGTCCCTTGTGGTGGTTTGCAGGACGTGTGGGCTTTCATTCCATCTTCTGCCTCATTACATACAATTAGGCATTTTAACTGACATTTTCATTTTTTTACAGGCACATTTGCAGGGCTGTGGCTTTCACAGATTTGGAACACCTGAAACTTTTATTTTTACATTTGAAGTTTTTTTTTTTTTTTTTTTTGCTTTTTAATGTACAACTGATTCCTACAGAGGTTGAAGAAAAGCACATGCATCCTATCAAATAAAAGGACCAGAGCTGGTGATCACTGCTGTCAGCTAAAGAAAAAACACGCAGAGTAGATGTCTCAAAACAATACATTTGTACCTTCATTAATATATTCTGATGGATGGCATAGTTTACACAAGGTCTGTAAAAAGTGCTATTCATCTTTTAGTTAAGCAGCATGTGGAATCTGTGGTAGGACAGCAGTGGGAAATATGAGACAGACACACATCCTATCTGAATACAAGTGAATTACATAATCACTTTGGTCCTATATAATAAGGTGAAATGCAGTTGCTAAACCTTCTTGTTTAGTCACACATCTGTCTGCAGTTGGCCATCTGTCTGTGGCTCCTTTGTGCCCAGGAATTACTGCTCAGTGAAGCATATGATTTGGATCAGGAACCATGGAGAGACTTGGTACCATTTGCAGGTGCTGAAATGATGACGAGGAGGAGGGGACCGTGACAAATATCCTCTGCTGAACTCAATTGGACGTCTCAAGGTACAGCCTGCCACCTCTTACCACATCAGCATAACCAATTTGGTAGTATGAAGCCTTCATTTCCTCAAACAAGAAAACATCTTGTGGGTAAACTGCTTGTTTTTCCACCCTGGTCATCTGCCAGCAACATCTCAGTGCAGCACTTCTCACTGTGACTCTTCATTAAGGAATCAAGTCAGTCAGACAATGTTGGACACGGAATTAGTGTGTTTTCTTTACAACCTGAATCCGCAGAACTTAAACTATGGAAATCAATCAATGAATTCAAGCACAAGCTAATATGACAGGTTTGTCTCTGTGCATGAGTGCAATTTCAAAAACAGTAAACAGTGTTTGGTTAAGTTGCTATTGCTGTCCTGCATCTTTTATACTGGAAATAAAACTCTTTATGTCCACCCTTTGCACCATCAGGCCTGACTCACCCCCAGTCTGGAGACACTCACAATAAGAGCATTTATGATCCCAGGACTGAAAGGAGAAAGTTTGAATTCAATTTTTAAAATTAGCCCTAAAAGGAAGAACAACTGAGAACATGAAAATGAAGGAGAGCGGGTGGTCTCTATAAGCTTCCCTTATATAAAACCTGCTGAGAACCATGTTATCAGCACAAATGTCTGTAACAGAAGAGCAGCACACAGCCTGTAAGTATGTGAATAGCAGTGATAAAAGCCATTTTGTGTTAAGTAGCCGTTCTTTCCAAATGGCCTGCTATTTGTTGCTGTGTAGCCAGTGTGTTACCTGAAACAGCAGTCCTTCAAAACATGGTTTGAACAGACAATGTGAAGCCTGGCCTGGACTTTGCCTTCGGTGGATGGAGACAATTCTGGAAAACTGTCCCCCCAGTGAAACAGAAGCATCTGTTTATGCATTGTTTTACAGATCATGTCCATCTTCTGCTCTGCTCTTACCCCTTTATCGCAGTGTAGGTAGGTGGGGTCAGTATTCTCACGTACCCCCTGTGTCACAGTGTAGGTAGGCGGCGTCAGTACTCACATATACTCCCTGTGTGCAGAGTGCACGGCTGCTGCGTTGCTGTAGCGCCACAGTACAATAGTGGAGGACAGCACATCCAACGTAGCATCAAACTGGCAGATAAAAAGCTACCGGTTAGACTTATGATGTGGCCACATAGTACTTCACTAAGGAACTTATCTGTGTTACTGCAATAGAGTAACCAATCTGCAGTGCCAGTCATGTAGCATAGTGACAAAGGGGAGCGTTCATTCTGTTACCGTGGCAACAATATGAATAATTGGCATCATTGCCAACAGGGAAAAAAGTTTGGTTACTTAAGCAGTGATTAATTAAATATGAAATGCAGCAGTACTTACAGCAAATCCAAATGCTGAGGCACTGTGTCTCATGATGGAAACGGCTGGAAATGAAAAAGACAAAAAATATAAATAGAAAATAGACAGCGTGTATTCATGGTTTTCAAATGGATGTACTGGATCACATCTAACTGGCATGAGCATAAAGGGGTATACAACAATGGAAAACATTTAATTTTATATTTAATTTAATTTAAGATTTTATCTTTTCCTTTTTTTAGAATGCATGTTAATACATGTTTTTTTGAATCCTACATCACCTGCTACTGCCAACACAGAGAATTTGGTTCAGCCATCTGACCATGTTTTTGTTTCTGTTATGAACCACACACTTCTCTGATACTCTTCGAAGATAATCTCATAAAATCATATAGAACAATACAGTCATGTACTGGTGACACTCTCCATGATACTGAGAAGGGCTCACATTCCTTGATATATATCCTCGAGCTCCAGCAATGTGCTCCTCTCCAGACACTGATCTGAGGTACTGAGGCAGTGACACTTCCCAGTTTCTCTGTCCAGATCTACCACATGTTATCGTGCCTGAAGGCAGTAGTCTTGTCTGTCATTTAATCAGATGCAGTTTACTCCTACACAGAGTCCAGCGGAAACCACAACAGAATGGAAGCCCTCCTCCAGATCTGCTGAAGGTCTTGCACCACTCTTTTGCACATAGTCAGGATATTCATTGCACAGGCATCACTGTCCCAGACTGAATGCAAAGGCTTGCTTCTGCCCAGCCACACCATCACCCACAGTGGCACAGTAGCAAACGGCGATGTGATGATCTGTGGTGAAAACAGTTGGTTTAGATGCATAGCCCAAAAAAAACTATTTTACCATGTTGTGTAACAGATGTCTGTTGTAGAGAGGTAGGAGTTCCCTCTGGTCTTAAGGAGGCCTTTCATGGCCTGTTAGACTGATGATAAACAGAAGCTTGGTACTCAATGCCTATAACTGTGTGAAAGAGCTAAATGGACGATGAGCCCATTGGTAAAAATGGCCCTGTTGATCACTACGTATTGTAACTCTTGCCAAGGACCAAAAGGGGGGGCTTGCACTGGTTTTGATATACTCACCTAACAGTCTGATACAAGGTACTATTTCTGCTTTTCTAGTAAATTATCAAGCTTAAACAGAAGTGAAATCACAAAGTACAGCTTCCCTTTGCTTTATGAAAACAAATTGGTGCTGAAAAACCCTTTTTGCATGGTTTAAGTCTGCAAATGCAATCCACTGTAAACAAAAGTAGCATGTAAGAATAGGGTAGTGATGTATAAGAGGGACAGAAAGGCATATAGTGAGATCCCATCATGATGGGCTGACCTTCTAGCCCCTTAAAGTTGTTTATCTGGGGCTGTTGTTTATAAATGGTTATAGTACACATGTAAATATCTTGTATCATGGTGTTTGTGGAGGGAAAACTGACTGATTGCGTAACATAAATACAAAAGAAAAACTTGAAAACTGTGCCAACCAACTTTAACCCCTGTTTCTGAATAGTTTAGACGGGTGTTGATCAGTGGCTTAAATTGAAATTTCGAGTTTTCTTACATCCTTATTAGTAAGCTAGTTAAATAAAGGTACATTTTCATAAATTTTGAACAAGTTTTCATTGAAAACTCTCAAACTCAACACTGAGCTGTTCCAGAAATATTTCATACATTTTCCACCTATAAATCTAAAACAAGTAAAAAATAAGTCCATTGTTTTAGATTTATAGGTGGAAAATGTATTAAATATTAAAATATTAAAATAGGAAGCATTGTTCATATTTTCGGTGGGTTGTTTTCTGGCAGAATTCTAGTTGTTTTTCAGGGAAACAGAACTGATTTGACCAAACTGCACTCATTACTAGATTGCTCTAAGGTCTCAGTTTTTAGGTGTAGCTGAACCCATTCACTGAGATGTCATCGCATTGCAGGTCCAGGAGCCTCATTAAAGTCAGAGCCCCCGCAAACAAACCAACTTCGAAGGGCAGAAACCACAGTTAAAGACTCACAGCCCCACCTTCTGTGGTAGAGACAGCAAGTGTGAGGGGTCAAAACTTGAATGTTCAGCTTGAATCCATCGCCCACTGGAAAACAAGCCTGTCTCCTGTTTCTTATTTTCCAGCTCTTTATTATCATTTCATTATTTAGTATTCAAACTTGCTGTACGCTGGGTGTACCTAGACTTCACCACTTAAGTTGTCAAAGGGACCAGTCTGGAAACAGTACTGAAACAATACTTTTGTCAGATTGGCCATCAGTTCCAGAACAACATGTCTCAGAAAGGTTTAATATAGAACTTTTTTTCCCAGTTGCAAGAAAAGCTAAGCTAAAGTTCAACATAATGCAGCTTAGCACCAGAGCCTCTTCATAAACAATGGCTTCTGCTGCTGGCAGTGTAGAGGAAGTGTAATTGTTTCAGGACCAGAAGGCATGCAGGCGAGATTATCACAGACCCCCTCCCACCCAGGCCACCACATCTTCCAAGCACTTCCCAGAAGAGAGGAAATGGAAAAGCAGCCTTTTCTCCTCAAGCAGCATCCCTTATCAACCTGTGCGCATTGTCCATATCACTCTTAAGTGGACTCTATGGTCTGTTTGACTGGACCAGCTCAAAGAGGGAAGCTGGGGAGATACTCTGCTTTTCTTGGCAAAATTTTACTTGGAAAAACATGAGGGAGTCATTTGGGCTAGCTGGCTCGGAAATTTGTCCTGGTCAACTTCCCAAGTTTGCAACTTATATGCTTGGTATCAAGAGCCCAGCTGAGGCTGGAGTAGGTGTATCACTAAGAGGTATGACTCAAACATCTCACCCCTGGTGGCTCAGCTGCAGAACCCCCATAGAGAGTAGGCAAAGGCACAGAACCTGTTGACTTTAGAAAAAAAAAGTGTCTGAATAAAAAAACAGGTAAGCTAGTGAGAAAGGCTGCTTGAAAGATATCCTGGTATCAGTGCAAACAAACACAAACATGACTTCAGCTGTGCTACTCCATGCAACATCAGGAGAACCAGTGGGTCCGTCATCTCTAACTCCATAGAGCCTTGGGAAAGTTTCTCTGGAGAAAGATTTGTACTTGTTCCATAAATTGTTACAATATCATCATAGGTCAGCTTTTATCATAACCCCTCATGACCTTTTCAGGCCCTCAGCAGACAGGCTGCATCTTCTGCCCCATGTGTATGACCTTTATTTCCTGTGAAATGAACCTAAATCAAATAAGAATCTCTGAGAAAAGGTATCTGTTAGTGACTGACTGACACTAGTTAGTGACTAGTGTCATGGCCTTAGTCTTAAACAGCCAGTGAGTCACATGCAGACTTGTTTCTCTCCAGTGAGTGACAGGGTGCACCTCCCAGCAGAACCTACACCAGCACCAATCCATGGTGCCAGTCTTGATGGCCCATAGCAGGTGTCCCTCCTCTGCTACCTTGGTCAAAGACCGATCTAGGTGGTGCTGACCATAATCTGCTCCGTCGATATTTCTCCAATCACCCCTACCACCCACACCCCCTTTCATCAGTCCATATGAGAAGAGGCTTACTGCCACATCTTGAACCTGAACAGAAATTCGCATCTAATGCTGAAGTACATACTTCACCTGTCACAACAGGAAGCCTGCAGACTGTAGAGTAAGATTCAAGTAGATGCTTAAGCATGACAGCACTTGTCTCTGAGATCAGTTTTATTGGACTGGAGAATTGCTTCACGGACGTTCCGCTCGCCCGGTGTGCCTCTGGTCCCTTTTGTAATGGGCGACAGCTCTGGATGCTCACGCCAAACCAAGAAGGATTAGCATGGCTGCAAATCTGAAGACAGCCCCTCCTCCAGATGTAACTACTGACAGCAATCCGGATCCCTGGCACAAATCTGTGTTCTGAGCATCTGATGCCACCATGTAAAGCAGGAAGAAGTGATGATGCAATGTGTTTGAGATATAAAAGTTACATGAATTAAATTATTTTAAAGTATTTTTAAATTTGCACTGACAAATAAACTGAATGATGCATATGTAACCAACTGGACTGCTGCTGCTGTGTTAATCTATCGTGACGGAGAGATCCCATCACATGGATTTTTTGAAAACACTTCATCCATATCCATAATTCATCCCTAATTCAGTAACACACATTTGTGTCAATTATTCAGACTACAAACTATAGTCACTTAATAGGAGACATGGAAAACCTGTAGGGACAAGACACTGTAAATCACTGACCTATTTTGACTGATTACTTCTTGTATCTCTTTGCAGTTTCTTTTTTTGTATGAATTTCTTAGCAAGAACTGATGGCAGACCTGAAGAAATCCCTTCATCTCCCTTTTCTATCATGGAAATTTTTTTCTGAAAGACAGCGGGACACTTTTTATTTAGTCTGTAAACAGGAAGAACGGGTTATATATATTTTTACATTCAGCTCTGAGCGCTGTCAGTCCTAATTTTAATAAACCTTTTTTTATATTTGGCCATCAAAATTATTAAAATTATTTATCTCTTCCTAACATCTTTCATTAACATTTTTGCCTTTTTTCCATTTTAGCTCACATTGTCATCAAAATTGTTGCAGTTTTTATCTGTTTCTAATACTTATTATTAATATTCTGCAAGGAATCAGGAATCTTATGTGTGTGAAAACTGTCAGTGGTCTGAAAATATTCATCTAAAACAGCAGGTGGTGTATTGTTCAGAGCTGCTGTCTTGTACACCAGGAGCCAGGTTTAAATCCCACCTCCTGCTATAGTACCACTGAGCAAGCTACTTTCCATGAATTGACAGAGTAAAATTTACCCCTCATAAACTTTACAGTGGGAAGTGCAGAGGACAAGTCTTGAAGCCAGAGGAACGGCTGCTTTTATCGCATGGTAAATTGCAACAAAGGTACTGAAATGATGCAAGTTAAAGACAATAATAATTTCAGCAACAAGAAAGATGTTTTGGAAGCTAGGGTGCTTTGGAAATTAATCTCAGGAAACTCACTTCTGTTCTAGCTCTTAAAAACCACAACAGCATTATTATAGTACTTCTTTGTAAAGCAATAAAAGTCCATAAGCTGAAGACGATGCTTTGAGGGTATTTTAATTAAAAAAGCAAGAACAAAAATATCTGCCATGATAGCAGTGTGCAACTTGGTTGTCCATTTAATACCTTAAACTTACTGATGGATGATTTGCTTGGAAACCTGAGAAGCGTAGGGTGAGACTGCAACTCTCTACAGTAGCGTAAAACACACAACTGATTCACTCCTTAATGAAATCTCCAGGGGCCTGTCTCACCCACTGTCAGTGTCTCCACTGTGCCAATGTTACCTTGTTTCTGCAGAAAAAAATCCATTTGTTTTCGCAGATCAAGAACTTAAGCATCTAAGCATCAGGCTGGTCAATTCCATCCTTTGGAAAGTCATATTTGTACTATTTATTTAAACAGAGAAGCAGAGCTCATTAAACATGAGTTTATATAAGTGGGAAAGTGAGATGAAACAGATACTGCAAATAAATTTTCACATAAATTGCCATTTCGACATTTCTTTAAACAAATGAACACTTTTACATTAAAAAATATACAGCTAAGGAAACAGTGTCAGTAAGTATTATTGGGAAGGTCTAATGTCAACAAAAAGTAAATGCACCATACGTTTACATTGTTCCTGCAAATCACATGCTGTGAGCTCACTGAACTACTTGTCTGCAACTCTCTTGCCAAGAGCAACTGTTTGCTGGTTCTGTTTTGATTTTGTGACCATGTTCAAAGAGGCGCGGTTGTATCTAATCCCCCACTGACCACTTCTTGCCGTATCAGAGAGCTCATGTCCTTCGGGGGCCAACATGCACCAACAAGATGCTCTAATGCTAGCAATTGCTGGAGGCTAGTTAATCTGGGTCCTGAGTTTCATTGTTCCTCCAGGCTCTAAACACGATTTTCTTATTGCAATGTGTTACCAGTAGGCCTGAACACTAGATTAAGTTAAAATGAGTATTTCAGAAAAAAGAGAGGTCAAGAAAAGGCAATAACTTAATCCACAAGGCTTGTAACCACAGCACCAAAGGCCCTTACTGATATGCCACCAGATCCACTCATTCATCAGTTCAGGACACTGAAGGAAAATAATTCCTCATTTATCCATCCTTTAGAAATTGAGCCCTTCCTACTTTGCTTTTAATCTTACTGTCTTGAAAGGAAAAAATCACCACTGTAGTTGACACATGGCGTAGAAGTAAAAACCATAAATGGGTAACCTGACAATTGCTGATTTAAGTCCTAGAGGCCAGTTTGTGGCACCCTTATTCCTGACCTTGAAGCTATTCTATAAAACATCAGTCTATATAAAGCAACATAATAACACACTATTTTCATTAAACATATGGTTTCTGTACTCTTTCACACAGCCTGTTTTGATGTCATTGCTTTATTTGGGAACCTACACATTTTGTCACTCCAGCACAGTTTACCTTGGTATATAGGGTCATGCCAACCAAACCGCTACAGTTTTTCATAAGGTCCTTCACATCACCACATCTATCCTGCAGTTTTTGTACTTATGCTTCCTGAATCCCTTGAGCTGTTGCCAGTGCCAGGTCACAGCAGCCACTCTCAGCAGAGGGCTTATCCAAACAGCATGGTACTTGAGAGGTCAGTATCTACACAGGCCTCTCACAAGCTGTAATGACCACATAGATATACAGATTGCACATTCAGATTTTAACCACATTCAGATTAACAACAAAACAGCTGAGTTGCGAATCTAAGCTCAAAGGCAGGAAACAGGCATGAACACAGATATAGAATGTTGTGTTATTTCTTTTTGATTTAATATTAATTTATAGGGCGACACAGTACCACTTTAGGTATTGTTGGACCCACTGCGGTTTTCAATGTGGCCTCAGATCTGGCTCAACCTGTGTGGAGTTCACAGGTTCTCTCCGTTTTCACGTGGGTTTTCTCTGTGGGTACTCTGGTTTCTTCCCACTCTCCAAAAATATGTGTTTCAGGTTAATTGGTGACTTTAAATTGCAAATAATGTGTGAACACACACATATATCTGTACGTACATATGTATATAGATATGTATGTATGGATGGATGGATAGACAGATAGATAGACTGATGGATGGATATTTTTTACAAAATATTGGTCACCTCCTGGCATCAGAAAATCAAGGCCTATTGTCCTTAATGTGTGTTGAACACATATAGCAGTAACAGTAACTGCATGTCAAAGGAAGCAGTTTAACTTTTGCTTATGGAGAACGACCTCTGTGTAATTGTGACTTTAGTAGGCAGCTACCAAGAAATGTGGTTCATTACCTATTTAAGCAAACAGCACGGTGGGACTTCACAGCCTACTGCCACTTTGAGGTGATGGAGCAGAACATCTGTGACACATTCCCTGCCTGGTCAGGGGCCTCAGTGAGATACATCTTAGCTCTTTCTCACTGTCACAGCTGTGCTGCTAGGCTTCCCATGCTGTGAATTATACTCTCTGACCACACCCCAATCCAAGAGATCCCATTATGAGCCTGTGGTGCCAGATGCCATTGTTATCTACCCCAAGTGACAACAGTTTTCTGATACATCCATGTTCTGTATCTCAAAGAATGTTACATGAACTTAGTCAACTGTTTCAGTAATCCTTCATGATTACAAGACCTCACTGGCCACCCTACCATTTATGCTGAAGGAGTGTTTGGTTGTCAGTAGGGTTATCAGCTCTAATTCATTGGTTGACTGGATTTTTCTTTAATCAGTTTCTGTCGGCTGTGGCATGTGTACTCTTTTCTTTGTATCCAACTTGATTCTCATTTATTTCATTACAATTAACATGGACTATTAAAACAATTAAGAATCCAGCCTACACCTGGTATGGTGTGTGTTTACCCTGCAGTGGATTGCCATCCTTCCACAGTATCTCCTGTTTAGCCTTCTGCTTCCAGGAATAGGCTCTGGGACCACTGCAGCTCTGAACTCAACAATCAGTTGATGATAGTGAGCAACTGAGGTAGTATCTATAAGTGCCATTCTTGACCAGGGCAAGTGTAAACTGTGGACCTCTTCACAACAGCAGCTTTTAAGCCACAGCAGGGAGACAATGCTAGCAGACATTGCTGTAAGCAGGTTTAGGGGCCACCATTGAGCTCCTGCTGGTATTCTTGGGTGCAGTTGATTCTGAAGCTTTTAGGGAAATGCATCCCTGGACAGAACTAAGTGTACTTTGTGATAGGCAGCCCGAGGCACTGTTAGTCAGGCCTGTGTCAGCATCAGCAACAAAGGGCTGACGGGTGTGAGACATACTGGGCGGCAGTCTGTGAACCCAATCAACGCCTCATTGTCAACGCTTTCTCTAACTATCAAAATGATGAAAGTCTTTTTTAAGTGGCATGGAAAGAAGATGTCTGGTTGGATGTGGTTGGTACCAACCAAGGGCATATACTGCTTGGCTTACTACTGATTCACGCCTGGCTAAAATCAACATCTCTCTCTGTTTAATGATTTAACAGAAAAATCCTGAGCATCAGTACTATGTTGCAGAGAAAAGCACTGGGTCTCCTAATTTATATGCTACTGAAGCCTTTTAAAATTGTGGATAAAGCCGCAAAACATGTCAGTTAATTTATTGTACATTCCAGGAATAGCCTGAAAATATAAACACTGTAGCTGCTGTAGCCCTGAACAAATATTTGTTATAAATAGAACCGGTGTGCAAAACGAATGCAAAGTGGTACAATAATATATGCAACGTCCAACAATTTTAAAGCTGCATTTAAAAAGGGATTTTTCAAGGACAATTCCACCACAATGGTAAATGTTACTGCAGGCACTTGGACACGAAGGTGCTCAAGAACAGCTTGTGTGCTGCTGGCGCTTCTTAGAAATGGGGCAAAATGGACAGTATTAACCAGACTTCAGCTCTGAGGAGTAACATGCTCATTCTTCTGTCATATGAACCACAGCAAAGAGGCTTCCATGAGTGTAACACCTACCATTGAGCAAATTAACCAACTTATTCCATTAAATAGAGGTTTCCTTCCCAAAATGCTGACCAGAATGGAAATACATTCCAGCTACCTCCTGCAACAGAACCCTTGAACGAGGTATTAAACTGAGCTACTCCAGTAAAAATTATCCAGCTGCTAGTTAGTCTGGCTAGAACTTTCAGAAAGTCAGCTTAGAAAAAATGCACATACAGTCTAATAAAGTAAGTTGAACTTTGGGAGCTGAACTCATAACCATATGTCACTTCACCATTCTTCCACTCAGACACATCATGACATTCAGTTTAATTCCCCTAGAGCCAATGACCAACTGCAATCCAGATGAATACATATGCAAATTAGATGGGGGGCTGTGAAGGGAACTACAATAAACAAGAGCGCAGAAGCAAACCCACATTCCCCCCTCTCTGTTCTCTAAAATGCCACATTATTTATTGATGAATCTGTCACCCTGGCTTGGGCTTCCAGCCATATCAGTTATGCAGAAAATCCATCATTCCCAGAGAGTGGCTCCTTGCCTGGCCCACATTCAGGAACACCGTCTCAGAGTTTCTTCATAATAACCAGAAGACACAAAGGGGGCTAAAACACAGGCTAGAAAAGGGCTCCCAGGCCCAGGTTCCCTCCCTGTTATTGAGAAAGACCCCCAAAATCCATGGTATTATCATAGTGTTACTGCATGTTTATGAGTAATAACCTGCATGGTTAGTGGTTTTAACTCCAGAGAAGAATCTGTTTCATTTTTGCACAGGTAGAAAATATGAAGAACTCTTTAGTTTACACCCAAGGCCCATACATGTCCCAGATGCACACATCTAAACTGCCAAAGCTGTCCTGTGGAACTGAGGAATTTCACACAATGAAGCATAATTATAAGTACCTCACTATAAAATGAGTGGGAAGCGTTGATTCAGATGCCTGTTTTATGAAACTTTGTCAGAGGATGATGGGCAAGTGTGTCCTGCCTGCAGTAATGAAATGAGACCATTCGCTCCTTTCCTTTCTGAAGTGCAGAACATTTTTTGCGGTTGAACAAAATTTGCCAAAGGTGAAGTTTACTCTGTACAGCCAATTATATATACCCTTTGTGCCAAGGAATATAATTTATATTTTGTAGTGTTGATAAAGGGCTTAAGGGTTAAATATGGGCAACTTGTGAAACTAAAACCAACCACTTTTAAGTTCCAAGGAGGAAGAGGAGGCATCTGCCAAGTTAAACAAACTAATGTTGGCTCCTGAATTGCTTGCTTGCTCACTAGGTAGCTATTTATTAATTTTTTAATGTTTTTCTTTAAAGCAAATTGCTGTACATTGTTAAGCAGCTTAAAATTACACAGTTATATAGCTGCATAATTTTTACCATATCAGTTTAAAGTACTTTGATCCAGGGTATTGCTGCAGGAGTTAGGACTTTTACCTCGGTCCTTGAGTGCAGGGTTGTCGCTCAAACCACTACTCCTCCTACTGGGCCACTTTCTTCACTCCAGGCAACAGCAAGAAGTAAGAATGTAGCTCCAAATGGTTTTTCTTTTGATTCCCAGGCACAGAGCACCCAAAAAGAATTTTTTTTATGGGCATTCACTCACGCGCACTTGAAGACACATTCTTTTGCATTGCAGTGCGTGATGCATTCCTGAACACGAGGCACAACAGCCCTTTCAGAAATATTTCTGGTATGTAGTTTCTTTCTTTGAGATTTTTATGGTCTGTGAAATCTCATCTCAGGGAGGTCTTGAGCTACCGAGTATAGCAGTCCCTTGCTGCCAACAAGACATTTTCTGAACCAAATCCCAAATGAGGAGGGCAACAAAAATATAAAAGTTGTCAAAACTTTCAATTCCAGCCAACAAACTGATTTAAGCCACTGCAGCTGCTAAGGACTTTTTACCAAGATGTAGGTGACAGTGCTAAATGGGGAGAGAGGCTCACACTTATGCTGCTGTGAACGAACACCACACGAAAGGCCCCTTTATGTACATCTGGAACAAATGTGTCTTAGTCAGGTGTCACAGTGAGAGGCGCTATCTGTCCTATAGGTCGTCAGTGTGACACTTTATGCAACTGTTAGTGGTTCTGCAAGGCTGCATTAAATGCATAACCCACTAGTGAGCAAGCAGGCTCACAGTCACAACCAACGACCCCACACCCCACTCTCTCTTCTCTTTACACTACCGTCCATCCTGACAGTTATGCAACTAACTGGTCATTCCAGTGATTCATATATGTGATCATTCTGACAACAAAGTAGCCTTTTTATATGTAAATCAGGTATCCATTTTTCACAAATGTTACTGAAATATACAAAATTAAAAATAAAACTTTTGTAATTTTTTTGTATTCTGTACTTCATGCGTGCATATTATATTCAAATAGTTACTTTTAACAATTTGTGTTTCCTTCCCCAATATGTTACAACTACAGACAAAAGATAACTGACGATGACAAAAGGAAGGGCACAGTGCAAAGAAAATGATGATTCCTTTCAGTTGTGCATTTCCAAAAAATGCATTTATGTACTTGGTAGTTGTGTACTTGAAAATCACGTCATTTAAACAATTTTTAAAATTGGATTTCATTTCACAAATAAGCTACTTTTTACAGATTTTTTGAAAATTCTTTCAGTCAAGTTTTGGACCAATGACACATCAGTGCATCACACAACCTTTCCTTAGTTCCTTATGTTTATGAAGTAAACAACCATTCTATGTGCTAAAGCCAGCATTCATTTGTCTCAAAGTGCCAGGCTGTCTGATTGACAGCTAGGTGTCTCCGCCCATGTCAGATGATCTCAAGTTGTATTTGGAAGAATGGGGAAGAAGTTCATACATCAAATTGTGACCACAGCTTCCTTTTTGGACCTGTCATTATCCATGCAGTAAATATCTTGCGCATACCTACAGGTACAGCATGGCCGCAAAAAAATTTATGAGGAGCAGTTGAGCCCCCTGCACTGCATGATGTACATACACCACACCCTGTGTATACAGGACATCAAAGGGCAAACAAAAGCCACCAAAAGTGTCAGAACCAGCATTTGGCAGCATCACGACGGCAGTGTGTGTGAGACACATCTTGAGACGTCAGTTTCTTTTGGTCGCTGCCGCAAAGCCCTTCCTCTGCTGTTTGTTGGAGAGAGAGGAATTTATTGATCATCTACAGCCCTGGTGCAAATTAATCTGCCAGGGAAGTGCAGGCTATGTGTCGCCATGAGGCTGTTAATTGGCTCACGCCAAAACAGCAGGGTGCCTGGAGGACTGAGATCTTACGTGCTACTGGGGATACAGAGCCCCCAGTTCCCATGAGCACCTCACACAACAGTCCGAAGAACAGATTCTGATGGACTTCCATACTGGCAAATTCATTCCAGTCTTGGAACCAAAGAAATTCAGATTTACCAGATGATTAAAATTGATATGGTACATAAAATACTATCTATCTATCTATCTATCTATCTATATAGAGGTATATATGCATTTTCATTCAAGTCTTCAGGAATTCAATGCAGATCAGCTATAGAGGACATGTTTTCTATGTGTGAGGTCCTAGTTTCTATCTCCAGGTAATCTAAGCAGGCTAAAAAGGCTTTGCAGAACTAAAGGACTCCATGGATTTGTAAAAAAAGTATCGCATACCAGGACCTCATTCCTATGAATCCCATCTTCTTCTCTCACCACTGGCTCCCTTTTGCTGCTCTCATTAAGTTCAAGAGTCTGGTTCTGGTCTTGGTATTACCAAGGGATCTAGTTCTGATACGAACAGAGTTTGATCACTCGCTGGGTTCTAGCAAGAATGCTAAACTTCTCCACCTCTGCTTGCTTGGTGATCCCACATACAAGAGATTCAAAACCAAAAGACCGAAAATTCTAGGTTTTGGCCCCCCATGTGATGGAATGACTTCACCCATTCCTTAGAACCAGTGAATCCCTTTCAACATTCAAGAAAGGTCTCAAAACACATCTCTTAGAACTTCCCTAACTACTTCATAAGTTTGCATGACATCATCAGTCAAAATCACCTTTGTACTTCCAATCAGTTCTATATGCAGTTACTTGTGCCCTGTGCAATGGCAAAATGGCAGCGTTGAACAAACTGACTGTGCCTCAACATTTGTGCTTTTAAACCTCTAATTCTTGGTATGTTACAAAATGAAGTTTTGTTTACTCTCACATTTATGTCCCTTGGGTGTCTGTTAAAGGAATACATAAATGTAATATTGTACATCACTGTCAAATGGGAGAACAGCCTCAGCTTTAAAAAACCAACAATAAAAGATTCCCATGGTGCAACTATTTATAATCACCTTTGTGTTTTCAATGTTACCCACCAAACCAACTTCACCTAACATAAAAAAAAACCTTCAACACACAGAAGTCACCTTTGAGAAAGAAAGTCTGGCTATTATGTCCCTTGTGGGTTTGAATAATGAGTGTGAAAGCATCTCCCCAGACCCCAAAGCCCCTTGGTTTCTGATGAACAGAAGATATCCTCCCTGCTAGTTCCAAAAGCAAAATCAGATCACAGGTCAGTGGTCCACACCTATCACCAGGCTCTCAAATGAAGATTAATTGCTGATCCCCTGCAAAGCTTGTGAACATGCATGTGCACCCATGAGTTCTGCTGAAACTGTAGTGTTGAGTGCTCCAAAAGCAGGGCGAGATCACAGAGACACCCTTCTGCAGATGCACTAAGGCTGCCTGGCTCAAAGTTCTGGGCCAGCATAATGAATGTTGTGTAATTCTCCTCTCAATTGATCAAATGAGAGTGGAAGCTCCTTCTGATCCCTGTGCTCATTTATTAATGTGCCTCCTGCAGAGAAATGCCCACACCATGGCCAGAGATGTTTATGTAAAGCAAAATACAGTCAGGGGAACATTATTTTGTTGCTTCCAGGAAAAGAGTTTTGCACAGCATTGTCAAAGGGCACCTAATGCTTCCATTGAATGTTTATTGCCTATTACATATGGCCAGCAGGTGGTGTAGTGATTAGAGTCATTTTCTTGTACACAAAAAGGCACAGGTTTAAATTCCACCCTTGAATAAGGTACTTACCTAGAATTTTTCCAGGAAAAAGCTACCAGCTGTATTCATTTTTAAATCATTGTATATATCTCAATCATTTTTTGGTCAAAAGTGTTAATGTAGTAAATAAATGTAAAATCCAGGTAAACCCTGCAGTACCGTGCCACACAGCACACACACAAGTCATCATGCCACGCGGTATTGCTCAGTGCCACACCACACCACACAAATAGGGAGATCAGACCTGCACAGAGATGTGAGCAACAGACTCCACATTTTAGAGTTGTCTATTCAATAATGAAATCTATTAGATAGAATAAATGAAAAAAACTCAGCAATTTACTGTAACAAACAGCTACTGTACTCACGAGTGAAGAGAAAACCAGTTGACCATAAGTTTTGGTGGGCAACTGATAGCTTTCAATTCTTTTTCTCCACTTCAACCATATGCTCTTCTCTATCCTCATTTCATTCTTTCTTTTCTGTTTTAACAAGCTTTTCTATGTTTTTTGGCCCCATTTTGTCAGATTATGCTTCATGTATGAGATTAAAATGGAGACACTCCACACATGTGTAGAAATAAACTTAACTTGAGACAAGAAACTGTTAGGATATTAGCAAATCATGTTTTTTAAAGCTTGTTGTACTGCACAGTATTATGTCACAAGGCAGCATGGTACAGGAACAAGCTACTTGCAGATGAATTTCTGATGCTGCATTGTGGCTCTGCATTACAGCGACATGTCTGCTGTGCAAACCAGGAGCTCATATTAAAATTAGCTGCATTATAACAAAACTACATGGGCTCCAGGGCTGGGTTGACCAGGGTTTACCTGTGCTGCGCATAGCTCAGCCTGTTAATGCATCTCATCTGTGTTGGTATAGAGCCATAAGCTCTCCACTTTGAAATGGAAAATTCTCCACCCTTAGTTTAAACCACAGGTTTGTTTGGTCACCAACTGGCAGTTACAGACAGAAGCAAATGGAAAATTACAGTATTATCCATAGTAAGTAAAAAATGCATCTGAGTGACTTAATGCTTGGAGAAAATTATAAACTACATAAACAAATATAAAAGCTTTATGAGGTAAAATTTGTTGGATGTTTCATCCAAGGTGAAGCTCATGCAAAACACAGAACGCTCTGGCATTTTGACCTTGTGGATACAAATGTGTATTTCTTCAATCATCCTTAGTCCCCTGTATGTTGCTCCCTGAATAAAGTTTCTCAGAGAGAGCCCTGAACACAAAGTTGGCTCTGGAGCTCAGCTGGGTGCTATTTATGGGGCCTGCAGGTTATACAACACAAAGGTGTCATTTCTCACAATGAACACATCATGTTTCATTACACTTTTGAAAGAAACTACTATAACAGTAAGTCTGGCGCGGGCCTGCAACACTCTGCTTTATTTGTGGGATGCTCCCAAATGTGACTTGCTGCAAAATCCCCTTTTCACATATTTTTCAAATGTCACAATATCTTACATTATAGCTGAAAAACTGCAGCAGGCCTCCAGCTAGAAAGAGAAACACAGATTAAGGAGACAATATTTACTTTTAGTGTTTATTTGCAGTTTGTGTGCATAAATGAGTTTGCACAGCAAGACAAGCTGATCTACCACTGAAATGTGCAAATGAAGTAGAGGAAGGCCAGCAGAGCCTTGGGGAATGGCGGGGTGTAAGGGCATGCATGTGTTTGTCATGTGGGAGAGAAACTGTTCTGCTTCACTGAGGATCTGTTTTCCTGAAAAGGGCTCGGTGCTCTTGTCAGAGCACCAGCTTGTTTAGAAAGATCTCTGCATGTATGGGTGTCACCCTGTGACACGAGGACACTGCACAGACCAGAGGCCATCTGAGAATACTGAATCATCTCCTCCAGCACCACACCCAGTCCAGCCCCCACAAAAACCCTTTGTGTTGTTGGTCTGCTTTTCACTGAATCAGTATCAGTGAGTTTAATCAAGAATTGCAAACTAATATAAGTTGGTTTTTACATTGAATGATTTCTACATAATGTGTAAATCAGCAGGTAAACTGATTTGTGGGCATTAGTTTGCACAACATTTGTGATTTGGTTCAAATGTTAACCCACAGCTTGGTTAAACCCTGCAAACTCCCATTTATCTCTTCAGTTTAACATCACCATTTTGATACTTCACTCCTTTTTGTGCTTATTTAAGAGATCAGCTCAGGGGAGGGGAGACAAATTCAAGGCTGAATACATGGCTGTCATGTCTTGTGGTGAGAAATCACAGGGTTCTGGGTTGAACGAGCAGAACAGATAATATTGTCACTGAATACAGCCTCGATTCTTCACTCTGAAAAGATTTTTGTAATCACAAGTTTGACGCAACAGCTCCAGTAAAATGAACGCCAACCACATGGCACAACCATGAAAGGAACTTTTGCAGTTTTACGCATGAAGAAATCTTCCAGGTCATATGATGATTCTTGCCACATTGCCGTATTGGAGCAGATGGGCAATTCAGGTCTTAGATACTTTTTAAGAGTTTAGGAGAGAAAACCAGTAATTATTTTGTTTCTTACAGGTCAATAGATGAGCAATCACAAAGGTTGGGCATCAGGGGTGCACGGGAGACATTACCACCTTTTATGCCTAAAGCATGGTGTTAACAGAAGCTTAGAGACTTCAGTGAATATTTCTCCATTGTGCCATGCAGCTCCACAAAACTCAAGCCAAGTGCGGATGAAATGCTCAGAAAGAAGTGCACACACTTAAGCCTTTCAAATGTTCAGTCTGGAGAGAAGTAGAAGGATGACAGACTGAATGAGCAATGAGGATTATTATGTCTCTTCTGTTTTACAAGTTTATTCACAGGTTAAATTCTACATAGAACATCAGACACAGCTATAATGCAATCAATAATTGCTTTAGGCTTAATTTGCCAATTTTTTTCATGCAATGCAGGGTCTCAGTGTTCCTCTATCCTGGAAGCACTTGACATTAGGCAGGGAACACTGTCATGCCAATGCATTACAGAACTTCTACGATCTTTTATTAACTTGACGCAACAGTAATGTTGTCTATTTTAAGAAAAAGTAGAAAAACGTCATCTCCCCAACCACCTATTCAGTGTGTTGTGTTCTGCTTTATACTTGTGACCCAGTGGCATGTTCCTTCTGCACATCAAGCAGCACAGAAGTATAATGGAGGACAGCATGGGGAGGATACATTAAAAAGTGTCTGGCCTTTAACACCAACTGAGATTTTCATTTGGGACCGAGGACACAACAAAACTGGCCACAAAGATGGGACTGATTTGTCATATAAGCATATGCATCATTCTTCAGTATACGGTCATTTTCAGTTTGCAATCATAAGATGTAATAAAGACACGCAGCACACAGATGAAAAAAGACTTGGATATAAATACAATAAATAAAAACACACTAAATGAAATCATTTGTGATATGGTGTATGACAGGCCAAACTCTCCTGTATGACTGTGGAGAGTCGAGAGCTAAAATATAAATTTGCTGTACTGCATTCTGCACGACACACATAAGCACACTGTGCAAGAAGGGAGCTCATTTTAACATGATGGCTTTTGCCTGATTTTTTTTTTTTTTTGGCTTTTAGCGTTTTAATGAGACCAGCGCCCGATCCAGATGATCAAAGTCTCATATGGCAAGATAAATGATCGAACAGGTAAATGTGTTTTCCTTCTCATTGAAGAATAAATAAGCGCCAGGAGAAGGGAGGCCCACTGCAACCAGCAGTAGCCGTTATTTATATACAAACTGCAATATTCATAGAGAATGCCGCAGGGCTGGCGGCAATCAGTTGTAATGAAGGCAAACTTCCAGAAGGTGTTTTACTAGCAAGCAGAATGGTCTCTGTTACCATCAGCATATAACTCCGTCTCAGCTGCAGATGGTCCATCAGATCACTACTCTGCACTTTCATATTCCAGAGCATTGCTGAAGCTGCAGTTTGAGGCTGATTAGATTTACGGTGAGAAACTCCAGTTAGTGAAGCATAAAGCAACCATTTAAATGAAAAAATATATATATTTTCCCCCTTAAGCAGCGTCTCTTTTCAGCTTCTGACCCTTTTGTACAGAAGGGATATTTTCTTTGTGCAAAAGGTAGAAGAGACTGTCATCAAGACCAGGGCAAACAGTATGAGACAGATGTAAGAGAAATAGTTATGGTGTCACTGTGGAGATATGGAAAAGAGTGTTCATCAAGGTTATTTGGGTAAAGTTACTCTTGCCTGAAGTACTGGCCAATGGCTCTCCCTACAGGAGACCCATAGTGGGTCCGGCATCTTTCCTGGTCCATGGATCTTAACCAGAACTCCTGCACTGATGTTTGCTTTATCGCACAGGACAGCAGAAAATTAGTGTAATGCTGTACTGCAGCAGGGACTTTGGGATAGTGGGTCATCTTTCTCCTCCGCTGATCCTTCTTTAGTGCAGTACTGCTGAGCAGTGGTTCTCCACCCTGCCCATTGCACAGCTGCTCCGTTTACTTCCAGTTCAGCTCAGCCAATTTGATAGGAATGAATTGTTGATTAAATGATTTACCCCAACAAAATCATACTGAACTGAAGATGTTAGAAGAGTATTTCACTTTTTTCCACAAGCAATATTTATTACTGCTAAATATGCATTTCAGGCAATTTACGTGTTTTATCATTTCTGAAAATTAAACAAAGTGGAATAAATTAGCAACAGACATAATATGGAATAATCTATGCTTTATTTTCTTATAAGCTCAAAAGCAAACAGTAATGTGTGACTATTGTAATCGTAAGTGAAACAGTGATCACAGTATTGCATAATTTTAGGTTGAAAAATTAAGACGTATTTAAACATGTTAAAATCAGATTTTTTTTGGAAGACGCTTTCTTCTAGGGATAGCTAGATGAAGCTAAGGCTCTAATACGAATATAATCATGTAGTGCATTCAATCAACAATTTTTTCAGCCTCAATTCACAAAGCGCTCAAAGAAAGACAACCATACAAAGGAGTCTGAGAGGACCATGGGGAAAAACTGTTTACGGTTTTCCAAGGTTCCACATGTTCTTACACGCGCTGCCCAACAAGGAAGAAATACACACATCAATGACCAAGAATCACAAAGTGCAGCAGCACAGAATTTCAAATCAGGGGTGTTCACCGGGGGTCCCTTTGGCAACTGTACGTTTTTTGACCTTTTCTACATGCATGCATAATTCATTACTGTGTCTCCTTTTAAGAGTCTCGTCCACAACATTATCACTATTCAGTACATTTTCCCAGCATAAAATTTGCAATTTAGCCTTGCCATAATGCTGCCCAGAATAAAAGTGCCAAAGTTTTGTTGGGGGAAAAAAAGCACAAAGACCAATTCAATTCTGCACTGTCAGCACAAATCTTTATCATGGCATTGCTGCCAACACGCTTGTGATCACTGCTATCCAAACAGATGGGTATGTATCTTTATCAAGGTTTTTTGCACCACCCTACCATTCGCCCAAAAAAGAGACAAAATTATCGCTTGTTAAAAATACATCTTTACAAGGTTGTTAACCACTCATTCGTACTACATTCACTTGTCCCTATTTTCCAAAACAAAGCACTTGTCATATAAGTGTGACAGAAAGCTTTTTAAAGGGTTATTTGGCAAACATGTTGAAAAGAAATGCACACAAAACAACATAAATGTCACTGGGTGACAAGCAGAAAAGAGCTCTCATCTCTATGCTGCTTTTCAGTGTTTAAACCAAGGCAGTATGAGCAACAGCCTGAATGTGTCTGATGGTCAAATTAAAGGGTGGGCAGTCGACAGGGAACATCCTCACTTCTGTAAAAATAGTCTGAGCTGTCCATTTAAGTTACTCTTTCTCTAGCTCTTCATTTTTGTTTTCCCTGACACATTCTTCCTCAATTCCAAAGCAGAAACCTAGTAATAACAAAAAAAAAACTGACAGCATTGTAGTTGTTGTGAGACTCAGCATCTGGACCAACAGCTCTGTGATATGCAGAAAAAGCCTAGTGTTAGGGTGGCCTTATCAAAGAAAGAACTAGATGGTACAAAAGACAAAAGCTGTGCAAAAATCTTGTATTGAGGGTCTTTTGCAGAGTTATCTTCTTACTGACTTTAGTCTTTTTTTTACACTAGGCCTTTTTTTACTCTTTGCAGGCCCAAGTTATTGTCAGTTGTCTTCTGTTGCTCTGAATTGCTGATATTTATTACATATCTGCAAAATGTGCCTGCAACTTGAAATGTAGCTTTGGAGAAAAGTGTCTGCAAAATGAATAAAGGTAAATAAACGTGAACTCAAGGTAATTGGAAAAAATCTGCCCTGAAATCCAGAGACCTGGGTTTGAATCCCACCTCCTGCTGTAGCACCTTTGAGCAGGGTTCTTATCCTGAACTGAACCAGTAAAATTATCCAGCTGTATAAATGGGTAACTAGCCAAACCTCACCAATTTGTCTGTGAATAAGTAACACACAGAGGTTTCAGGGGATGTTATAAACCTTGACTAACAGAGATATGCTTGCTGTGGTTGTGAGACACCACATGAGACAACCTGTTATGTAAAAGGACTTTCCCACACAGTCCCTCTATAGAGTCAACACAAAGGATCACACCTCACCAGTTGACGCAGTAAGTCTCACTGCCCTACTACTGAAATGTGGTATAAGAGTGTGTGACTGGGGTGATGATTCTTGGTAGGAGAGCATTCCTGCATGGTGTGACTGCCAGTATGAACCCAGCTGCTCCTTCACTTCCTGTCTACCCTCCTCACTCGTGGTGCTTTTGCCCCTCAATGCTTACTGTTTCATACAGGAGTCTGGGCTTACTTCTCCCAGGACACCAAACCTAATATTCATCATCTGCAGAAAAACACTCTCTTCACACAATGGAGAGAGGTCTAAATGCAGATGCAATTACTTGGAGGTTCAACCTTTTTATATTCTATAACCTTAAACCTGTCACAGTCTAAGACAGTCATATTTTCAGATCATTGCTTATTGTTAGAGTTATGAGGTATGCTTAGCTCACATTACATTCTTCATTGAAAATGCTTCTGCTCCTGTGGTGTATAATATTCTTTGCTATACACACACTCCTTGGCTGTTTTCTCTTCTTGGCCCCCATTGCAGCCAGAACACACTTTAACATCCCATTCACAATGTACAGGATAATCAAAATGTACGTGGTTTAGCTTATCACTGCCTTCAGACCCTCAGCTTTTCTTATTTTCTGCTGCAGAAGTTCTACTCGTCTCATGACAGCCTCCTCTCACACACATGCACACACGTGGGGATCACTTGTTCTCTCTTAGGACTGCTCTCAGACATCTGACGTTCCACTGCCTTTTAAAGACCCATCCCCTCAGAACTGTCCACCATATACCCCCCCCCGATCTTTCCATCATATCTCTTTTATCACATCCTATCTCACAATATTAGCTGCAATTTATCTTTGTAATATTGCTATTTTTCGCATTGCCCCTGACAGTTGTGTCTTGTCCTAGCTGCTTAGGGTGTCATTCTGTCGTGTTCTGTCACTGATACGCCGTAACCTTGTATCGGAACTTTTGTACCGCATAAACCTTACATTGTCAATTCCAGTGGAGAATCAGCAAAATAAACCATTTTTATAATTGCTCATATAATTGTTTTCCAAAGATATGTTGAAAAATAAACCGATTGAAGTTTCGGGTTGCTTGCTTGACTTTTTGTCTCTTATCTCAGAAAATTAAAGGACATTTTAAAATGTTCTAATATGAGCTGTTTCGTTTTATAATAGCCCACATGGTTCCTTCAGACATACATGGAGTCCAACCTGTCTCTGTCTAACCACTGTGCGAATATTTATATTGCCCCCCCATCAGAAGGTCCTCTTGTTAGACTATGATCTCAATGTGTAATATCTGATCATTCCTTCCAATCTGGAACAGAGGAAAGTCACTAACTGTTTTCAGAAAAAAAACTGATGCCAGGCCACAAACAATGGTTTCTGAAGAGGAAATTGGAGGATAAAACAGCACTTGAATTTTTTTAAAAGCTTTTCTCACTTTAGCTTTTTTATTATTTCCAAGGGTAATTCTGGTTCACAACAAAGCCATAAATGCATGCTGTGTTTTAAAACCATTGATTAAATATTTTTTTCTTATACTCAGAATGGAAATCTAGGTGTAGCACAAAACAAGAAATCAAATTGCACTGATAGAAGTCATAACCAGGCAGTAGGAGGGATAGATCCTTATGAGATAGCAGTTAAGAGTCTGAAAGTTGCTACTTAAAATCACTGGAAGGGTTTGGGTTTTCTACCTTTGAACAAGCTACTTAACCTGAGTCACTCCCATTATAATATCCAGCTGTGTTATGGAATAAAACTTAAACTTGCTGTGAAAAAAAGTGTTAGCTGAGTAAGAAAATAAATATTAAAAATTCTGTTGCTAGTTCTTTAACAAACTTTTGAAACATGCTATAAGAAGCTATTTCACTGCCTAATAGTATAAGGGAAAATATGAAGTGACTCATTGTGGTGTTTAGCAGAGTTGCAGAATTTGCAGATGCCTTGATCATACCCCTCTGTGAGCACTAGTTATGAAGCCCACATCCTCCTAATGATAGCGCTCCATAGGCATTAGACAGCATCCCGCAGATACTCACTGAAAGCAGCCACAGCCAGGATGAGCGTCACTCCAATGGAGATCCAGGACACCCACAGGGCCTTCTTACGGTAGCTCTGTGCTTCATGGGGCTTCAATCGCATGCTGCTTTCCAGCAAGCCTGACAAAAAAACAAAGGAAGAGCAAGTCAGGAAAAGCAGCATGTGCCTCAAAGGGGCCATAGGGACACATGGAAGTGTGTCACGACACCTGCACCCTTTTTGAACACATGAAACAATAGGTTTTCCAAATTTAATTTACTAAATGACAACATAGACACAATACACAGAGTATGCAAGCACAAACACTGTCAAAACACAGCCATCTGTCTATACATGTAATAATTTTCATTCCATCTGTTAACGGTGAATTACGATGCCAATGTCTTGTGTACATCACCACATGGAACCATAAAGACTGCCTTATGATATGTGTTTACCAGTCATTAAGCAAAAAAATGCTGTATTGGTCTCAACTTTCCACATTGTTTCCTATTTATCGCTTCTTTCTGACATCAAGAATGTTCAATTACCTGCTGTGGCTGTCAAATCTGGTTCTGTAATATCTTTTTGGAGCTGTTCTTGCTTACAGAAATCAATTAGATGTTGTATCCCCCAAAGCCCAGTCTCCCTATCCACCTCCATCTGGTACACCTGCAGTGAATATTAACCACAGTGCAGCCGGATGGCAGGTACTTCATTTGGTATCTTTATTACAAGAAAAAAAAGCAATAAATTGTAGATAAAACCCGCAACCAAAATAACACTCCCCAAAATATAGTGAAACATCAAAATCTCGGAACAGAACCAAAGGCTTCTAATTTTGAACCTCTAAATTATACTGCAATGCAGAGACCCTTTGCTGACTAGATTCTTGTCATGATGTGAAAAGCAGGATTTTGATTCTGTTTGTGCAGTGGGTGCATTGTTAAATTAAAATAACAAGAGCTAAATAAAAAAACAGGTTTTCGTTTTTAAGTAGAAGAGGAAAACACTGCACTGTAGCTTTCATGAGTACGGAAAGTTATGCTGGGAATAGAAGACACTTAAGCAGCATGCATGAATCTAAATAGGCAGGGGACCTCTGCTCAACTATTTTCTTCTTCTCATCATCACATTTTTTAATTTATTTTTCAATTTGTCAGTATCCTAATACAAAGCAAACTGAGAGCAATAAAGGATTATGGATTACTCCTTGTTGGGCTGATCTGGAAAGTTTTGCATTTATATTAGAAGATATTGATTGGAGATGAGCAGGAGGGGGTTTAAACCTATCTCCATCCTTTGGGGAGTCATCAGATTGCCCTTGGACAGCCTAACCTGGGCTAAATTGCAAGGCTGTACAATGGTTGTATAATGGTTTCATTGTGAGTAAAGTGTTACTGGAGGATGAGTACAGGAGTTGCTAATCATTGCTAAAGACTACATGATGCAAGAAGGACCTTTTCTCCAACCATACTTTGAAGGACTTGGCCCATTGGTTTCAGTTAGTTCAAAGCACTCACTGTCAGGACATTAAACTCAAGCTGAAATCAAGGAGTTATATTATTTATCCGTAGTCTTGTTTTAACTGTGTTGTGTTACACAGCACCAATCAAAAGGATCGAAAAAGCGGAATGAATGTAAAATTACTTTATGTTCCACAGGAAGACGTGTCAGAACTATTCAGTGAAAAAACAGCAACGTGGTTTTAATGTATAAAATATAAATATAAAAAATATAAAAAATAAATATTTGTATATTTAATATACAAATATTTGTGTACCGCTTTGTCACTTCTGTAGAAATTCCTATTTCGAGCACCACTCAAAGCAGCTGCCTTGGGATACAGCAGCAGGGCATTTTTTATGATTTTTGTGACTTACTGTTGCTTTTTCTTACTCTTTCGTTTTCCTGTAGTTGTTTTCTTTGCTTCTGTGCCTTTTTAAGTCTTTTATTTTGCTTATATTTTCCTCCATCCATTAGTGTTTGGTTTTAAGTCCTTCCTTGTTTTTCGCTTCTTTTGTGCTTTGTTTTTCTGTTTCTGTTCTTACGCAACTGCAGCAGTAAACTTTATGTTGCCACACAACTACATTAGCAGGCTTTGACAGCAGCAGTGATTTTATATGTACAATGGGTCCACTTCTTGCCAAGAAGATGTTGTCTATAGTTATGTTTGGTGTTCCAGATGGACATCAGCATGAATGCTGAAGTGCCAGAGAATGGACTGTGAAGGGTTTTTTTTGAATGTGGGAGTTGGTAATGGTTTGTTGTATGTGTGTGTATCATTGCCTCCACACAAAATGCTGAAGTCCACCCATCTATTATCAGTAACATCTTTAATCTGTCAGGGTTGCGGTTGTCTGGAGCCTATACCGGAACAACTGGGTACTATGCTTAGAAACTACACTCAGGATGGGTGGGCACCCACATTCACACAGTCAGGCTATAGGCAATTTCAAGTTACCAATTGACCGAAAACACATCTTTTGTGTGTGGGAGGAAACCAGAGCGCCCCGGCGAAACTTGGCACAGACACAGAGAGAACACTCAAACTTCACACAAACTGAACCATATTGAAACCTACACCTGAACAGCCCAGGTGCTGTGAGGCAGTACCACTACCTGCTGCACCACATGCCACCCAAAATGCAACAGTTCCCGACTCTTTTTCCGACTCTCAAGTACATTGCTCAGCACTGACCATTTACACTAAGGATATGTGCAATTACAATTACAAATGTCTTAGGATCAAATTAAAGTTCAATTAATGATCATGCATTAAAACAAAACCATGCAACACATTTATAATTTCCAAAGTTTGTCCAAATGTTTACATCACTTACATTCTGGCCAAAAACAATCCAGCCATGGTTGGTCCCTGGCTTGAACTGTCTTATCATTAAAAACTATGACATTATAGTTCCTAGCTGTAATTCCACACTCAAGCTAACAATTACTGTAAGAATAAATGTTTAATTTTTAATATGCTGACTTAGTGCACAGGACAGTGCCAAGTTGACAGTCAAATGCACAATTAAGGTGACTTCACCTGCAAAGAGGTAGAGTACTATTTTTTGCCCAGGGACCCTGATTTGCTGCCCAACCCAGCCACCCACTCAACATTGACAGAGATGAGATGAAATTTAGCTCATTGGAATGCGGCTATTAGAAGAATAAGTTTCAGACACTAACCATCAAAGGATATTTCCGCTGCCCTCCCAGGAGAAATGTGAAGAAATGGTTATATTAAAAATTTGACGCAGATATTTAGAAGATCTAGATAGCAGTTAATGCCAATGCAAGGTGGAGAACTGAGCCTTTATATCTTTCCATCTCATTTATATGTACAATCAATTTGTTTTTTTAAATGTCTCAACACCGTTCAAGCTTCCTGCAAACTTGTTCTTGGGTCTTATTTATTTGAGTCTGGAGAATCATAAAATTGGCAGGTTCTCTTATCTTTCAACTTAAGGAAACACCACTATCAAAGCATGGGGTATGACCCATGAGTTGAATTGTGTAAAACATTGCATATTACATGTATGTCCATGTATGTCACAGACTGAAAGGGTTAATCTGCTAAATGATTTATAACTTTTACTTAGTCTGTAGTTTTCCCTGTTGAAATTTTACTCTAAATGTTATGATATGTGAAACTTTACACGTCGTGACATCAGTCACACTGAAACAGACACTAAACAAACTCAAGCCCATGATTGGAAGATTCACATCCTCTGCATCCACTCGAGTAAAGAGCACTTCCAACATCAGGCTGTTCCCATTGTGGTGTTTCAAGGAGCACTACTGGGGGGTCATTTCTGCCTGCAGTCATCAGGCTCCACAGTGAGTCCTCACACTGCCAGGGTAGTGACCTCCTACTGACTCTTCAGGACTGAGTGGTACTGAACTTAGTCTGTGTTACATCACCATCTACCACCTCACTTCCCTTGTCTATAAATGTGATTGCATATTCATTTAGTTATTAATGCATTCATTAGTTACTGACCTTTACTTCACATTTATATTATAGACTATGTCATATGTGTAAAAATGTTGTACATTGTGTGCTGCAGTAACAAGTGGAATTTTGCTTTGGGATAATTGAGAACTATTGGGAATAGTTTAGATTCATCCATTCATTAATTCATTCATTTCCTACTTGACCTGCTGAACCTCAACAAATCCCATCAGAAATATTTTTCTCACCTCAATATGTCATAACTAACATAGTGATCTTACAGTAAATACAGAATTAAGCTTTTCAGCTTTACTCAATTTCTGGTTTCTTATTTCACACATATTGATCATTGAAGAGAAGAAGGAGGTGGAACGCTGCTGCTCACTAATCTGAACATGTCCTGATCTTTAGTGATTTCTGGACTTGGTCTTTCTGGACTTACCCTATGGCTTACAGACATTTGTTTTTCTTTATGACTTATGCAGTAGTGGAAAAATCCACACTTTTTTCAGTATTCTGAACAGTTCTGTATTTCTTCATAACACTTTTTAACAATTACAACCATTTGACCTACTGCGTTTGGAGGCATTTGCTGGACCTCATACAGCCCAGTGAATAATGAACAGTTTCATAAATCATGCTGATTCTCATCAGTCTGCAAACTAGTTTTATACACTGTTAAAAATTAAACTGAAGGGAGTTCCCTGCACCATCTTAGCAACTATTTTAACATCCTTTACCATTCCTAAAGTAATTAACCAGGGCAGAAAAATATAAGAACCACAAGGAACAATGAAAACATACATACATACATATACAATAATTCCTGCACGCATAGATCGACTAAACTTTTAAGGAAAAAACGAATAATAAAGTCAATAGCATAAGTCCATTTTCGTCATCAAATTCAGTTGCGCATTTTTTAAAATCACATTTAGATACATTCTTTTTGCATTCTTACATTCTGGTTTAAATTTTGCAAGTAAATTAGATTAAAATCGCATTTTTAATAATAAACTGTTTGAAGTTAGGCTGCCGATTCATATGAAGCCTGGTGTTTCTCTCTGGCCGCACTGATTTGATTTTATCAGCCGAGTTCAAAAATACCATTTCCACTGCAAACACGGTAACCACGAACACGCCAGTTTTATTTGACCCCAGTTATTCCTGTGGATTAGGTGGAGCTGTTGTACTTATAAAGTGTATAAGAACAAAATGTGCAATTGTGTTTAATTCCGCAAAAGGAGGCAGCAACACGAGATACTTTTTAATAATTCGTTAAACTGCCTTTATAGGCTACAAATCCTATGCATATGTAACAAGTTAATAAAACGGCATGTATAATCCGCGTGAATTTTTTTATCCTCAAGACAAACACAGCTTCCACTCTTTTTGTCCACATATCATTACATTGTTTCCATGCTACCTTGTCCGTCCACGCTTTCGCTGATCTTCATCTCCTGCTCCAGGTTCATGGTGAATGGATCTCCCTGGCCGCTTGACCCGGGTGGGTTCTGCTCCTGCTGAACACACTGTCCGTTCCGAACCGGCTCCACAACGGAGGGGTCCGGCACGGGACTCTGCTCGGGGGCTGCGGAGTCGCTCATGGCTGCGCGCTCTCGCTGGCAGATAAAGCCGTGCGCCAATTTCACGCCGGAGTGCCAAGTGCTGCGTGTCCTGCGCCCCTGCAGCCCCTGGATGCGGGGCGGCTGCTGGAGCCAGCGCAAACAGAGCCGAGCCCCCGTTTACACACGTCCTCTACGTACATCAAACAGCCGATCGCCCACCGCCCGCCCCCCCTGCAGCGCTCACCGCGCTCCAACACGCACCTGCAAAGGCGCGCGCGGTCACCGCAGCAAGCGGGCTGTAATGGAAACAGCCCAGTGAATGACAGCGACCTGTGGATGCGGGAACTTGCGGGGTGCGGCGCTTGACAGGGAAACACCGGTAAACAAGACCGCCACACAGTAGCACTGAACACCGACAAAACACTGGTTAGCAAAACCAGTGGACATCCGCACTGAAAAGGGGTCAATTGAAGTACAGCAGTGCTGTGCAGGCTGGTGGCTGGAAACAGTTATTCAAAAATGCATCAGATATATTTTTGAAAAAAATCCCAGATTCTATTAATTCATTGCTAAAGGCACATTCATTAGTCCTCTATGCATTTATATTACAACATTTTTCAGTCCTATTATTTTGATTGAATATAACGTGCTAATATCTTAATAGTGACTGAAAGCTAACAAATTAAAATTCTCACAACAGGTTATCTACAACTGATTTGGAAGAAAAACATATGATCATGGACACATAGCTGAGCCACATGAAACCTTGTCTTTCAGTATAATGTATTGTTTTCACTCACTGCTTTTTTAGAAAACTAATAACATTGCTTGAACTGACATCTGATGGTATATACAGCAAACTGTCGGTAGTATATTTTTTACATTTGTAATTGAGTGCTATAGTACATCTTACCCTGTTAAACCATTTTTGCACATTGCGAGGGGTGTGATAAAGTAGGTCTGGTACTGTTAAGTGCAGTAATGGCAGAGAGAATGGCAGCAGTAGGAGACATAATTCCATAGTAACAGTGAAATACCCCTCTGCTCACAAGCAATCTGACTTTTGGGACAAAGTGTTTTATTCTGCCTTGGATGCATGATAATGGTTTTTTTGTTCTGAAACAAAGAAATTGTTACTGAAAGGGACTATAAGTTACTTCTTTCCACTTAAAACATTCATTGTTCACTGTTAAATTTTGACAATGTGCATTCAGCAGAAAATATCTAATGCACACTCCAAAGTATGCTAAGAATTGCATCTGCTGGAGAAAAATACCACTACGAACACATGTGAATGCAAAGTTTGAAATAATTCAAAGCAAATAATATACAGTATTCTTAACTAACAACTAAGGGACACTGTCACAGTCATACAAGATAAAAGCCTCACATATAGGCCATCTAATTTAAGATTTATGTATTAATCACTTATTTTCAGGGATAGAATTTAAACTTATTTAAGTAAAAGAATAGGTGTATTTTAGTGGCCTAAATTGTGTTATGTAACCTAAATTGTACCCCCAGACTAACGCAACTGCAGGTTGTACTGCCCTCTGTTGTACAGCACTGTAAAATAAAAGTGCAAAGTTTCTCTGGCAATCGNTCACATATAGGCCATCTAATTTAAGATTTATGTATTAATCACTTATTTTCAGGGATAGAATTTAAACTTATTTAAGCTTACACACTAAGAATAGGTGTATTTTACTGGCCTAAAATGTGTTGTGTAACCTAAATTGTACCCCCAGACTAACGCAACTGCAGGCTGTACTGCCCTCTGTTGTACAGCACTGTAAAATAAAAGTGCAAAGTTTCTCTGGCAATCTTCACTCTGAAAAACCGCTCTTTAAAGGACTTTACTGATTGTTTTTACTTATATTCTTACCTGTTGCCCGAGGTCATTATCATAGTAACAGACACATGTGAGAAATTTTGGAATAGACTTGGTTTGCAGAAATTTGGTTGTTGTGCTTGTAAATAAAGAATTTAACTGGTGATTTAAATTTCAATTTTTTTAAAACAGTGATTTACCTCCAATTCCTGACCGATTACAAAGGAAAGTAAAGGACTGGTTTTGGAGGTAAATCCGGTGTTCTTCAGTTAATTCAAAAACGTTAAATGAGATTATTTTTATATTGTTTATCTAAATCAGCTACCTTTAAAAAATCTAGTCTATGCATTCAAGTATTAATCTAGAAATTCTGTGTTTTAGGCAGACCCATGAAGAGCATTGTTCATGCTTGAGTTTTCCTTACAAGATCACAAAAACTCTAAGACATTTGTATTTTGTGAAATGGTCAATCCTGTAACTTAGTGGCATTGCATCCAGGACGTAGCCTGTTTCATATGCCTCCGGAGTGATCTCTGGAGCACCGTGGCTGTAATTTGGAAAGCGGTCATTGATAATGGGCAGATCGACTGATGGATCTACTGATCTAATGAACAACCATAGGAAATAACTTTTATTAGGAGCCTTATAATTCTTTAATTTTTATGGGAAATCCAGGAATTGGTAAAGCACAGGACTGAGAGTATAGATTAGACTGCTCTGAACAATCTCTCACTTATCTCCATAAACTGTTGACTGTCAGTGATCATTGGTAGTACCAAATGAATAGTAAACCATCACACAAATGTTTTTTTCCTCAGTAAAAACTAGTTTTGTTTTGAAAGAGACATATGGGCCTACACTTACAGATTCTTTGTGTGATTCTTTGTGTGATTCTTTGTGAAACAATCAGCAGATTTTTCTCCTGAGTACTTGGCCTGTTGTGTCTCACTGGTCTCGCAGCACCCCTCACATCAGCTTCTCTTTGGCACTCTTATTCAAACATCCATTTAGAGCAATTAATCTAATTTGGGTTGCTGTGATTTGCAGTTTAGCACAGCAGTTACACAGATGCTTAGTTACCTACACAGAAACCAATTCAGAGCCCCTTAGCTGAGTAGAACAGCTTCCCCTGGGAATGCAGGAGTAAATAGAAGAATCTCAGTAAACCTTAGGGCAACATACAACTGAGGTTAAACACACTCCTGAATATGCAAGGTAAAAATTGTTCCCCTTGAGCTACTATATCACCGATGAACGGAACTTGGTGAACATTTTATAAAGACTGTGCTTAACTTACAACATATGAGACATACTACAGAACTGCGTTTACAACAGTCAATAATAATAAACAAACAAAAAATGAAACAGAAGAAAATAGTTAAATAATATTTTTAAATAATTGCCAGGGATTCTGGCAAGTGAATGAGGTTCTTATGGCTAATTAAACATGCATACATGAACATCTTGTGGTGTATAATATACCGCACCACTAAAAAACATGTACGACATCATAGTGTAACTATTTCATCTGCCTACAGCCGTGGTAAAACATATAGTACTATGACACGATTCAGCGCTTATTCATTATACTGCACATGAAAAATGTGAAAAAGCTATGGCTGCTGCCTTGAAGATAGCAAAGATTTTGCTGCTGTGCACCTGAGAAGATTTTGGAGCATTATGAGAGGTGTGTAGAATATGAAAGAAGGTACTTTAGGAAGGAAAACATCTCCAGCCTTGAGAAACTTTCAGATGCAAAACTTTTCAACCAACCCTTGTGAAATAAAAGTTGTCATAATGGAAAAAGACTACAACCATTACTAACATCTTAAAAAAATATTAATGGAGAAGGATCTCTTTAGGTCAGGTCAGGTAACTGGGGGTGGCTTGTTGAAATACTGAGACAGGAAAATGTCACATTCCATCCAGCTACTCACAAGTGTTTGATAGTCACAGAGCATGACCCCAGTGGTGTGAGTAGGTCTAGGTGAAAGTAATGCGGCAACATTGTCTTTGATCACATATATTAGCCTTAAGCTTGATAGGTATCTTGCAATATCTTCTGGTGTTTTTATTTTTATAATCCAGGGGTGACGGATTTTGGTGAGAGAGCTGATAATGTATATGTTCAGTTTAATATTGACACAGAAAGATGAAAAGAAACAAGAGGCATCTATTGAAATGTTACAATATTACAGTGGATGCTGTTTCACTAATGTTTTCATTCACGGTGATTTATAGTCATAATTATATTGTGTATTTCAGTGTGAGTTAAATTTATCCACCTTTCTATAGATCTGTACTGGAATATTACAGAATGACTTCCACCAACATGTTATATGGCACCAAAACAACCTCTCTGTGCACCTGCTGTCCTGTTAATGTTCACAGTTTGGCGTTATGCATACATAAATATCCACATATACACACACATACAGTGCATACATAAATACAAATCATAAAAAATATGTATGGGAGTAAACTTAGCTGTAATCACATCTAACAATTATTTTTTTATGTTCTTTCTTCATACAAATAATAAAAACAATTAAATCACCGGAGACTGGCTGCAGAAACAGGGCACAGTTTCCTGTTGTGTAGAGAATTGTCATCATTCAAACTTTGGGTTTCCTGAAAGGATAGTAAACACCTCTGTGTGGAGATGGTAGGGAAGACAGTTAAACAGTAATTACATGTAGCTTGGGGGAAATGGCTTGAAATTACAACAGAAGGGGCTGGACAGCTTTCAGAAATCATTAAATAAAGGCTCAGTTGTCATTCTTGTGTGGACCTATGTGTGCTCAGGCAGTCATTACATCATACAGGCATCATAGTATAGTGCTTAGGACCATTTCCATGTTACCTGAAGGTTACCAGTCTGAAACCTGCCTCCTGTTGTAGTACCTTTGATCAATGGACTTACCCTGAACTGAAAAGCAATACTGTCCTGTGTAAGTGTTTAAACTGAAAATTGATTGTCTAGCATTGCCACTTCAAAACAATTATCAGTTAAATAAATGTTAAATAGAAATAATACATTTTCCAATTTATAGGAGAGAATCTGCCATGTGCCTCGAGGAAAGAAGTACCAGTGTTTCCTCTCTCTGTAGGACAGGCAGCGCAAATATTATGTGTGGGAGCAGGAAAAGAGTGTCTGGTTCAGTCCTTGTGGGCCTGTGGACTTTGGTCTTAAATGTGATTATGGTTTACTTTCACTGTTACCAAATCAAAGTAATGGATTAAAAAAGGCAAGAAAAAAGAAATACAGACAACATGTATACTTTTTTAGATTTTATATTTACACTTTACATGGTTGGACTGAAATGGTGTGCATGGTTAGTGAAAATGAGGAAGACTATAATGCTGGGCTGTCCTGGGGGAGGAGAAACACCCACACTGTCACTGTGTCAGCCTCTAAACTATACCCTCTTCATTACTGTGTCCACCAGACAGCGAAAGCAGGCATTATGAAGATTGATATCCACAATCACATTTTACCAAAGGAATGGCCCGATCTTAAACAGGTAGGGTGTGTTACAATCCAGGCAAGAATCATTAAAATTTACTTTACCTGTTTAAGTTGGTTATGTTTTTAAGCTGCTTTGAATAACATTTTACATGCATTTACGCATTCAAATGTCAAACATATCAGCAGTCTGCAGTTTATGCTGGTTAAGAGCTTACTGCCACCTGGGTGCTCATGCAAAAACAGGACACACACGTCTAATGTATCAGGCATGAGAACATCACCACCTGGAACAGAAAAGTGCAAACAGCTGTTAGACCGACATGTGGAACCAATTCCACGTGCCCGTCGGTCACCTAGATCTGGAAAGAGAATCTTTAATATTCTTTATGAAATGTGTTGTTATTAATTTGATGCACATCTGGAATGGTGTCCCTAAGAATCTCAACACCACCATTTTTTTTCCAGATGGTTGAAACATTATATTTGTACATATAGACGCTGTGAACTTTAAGCCTTGTGGTTGCTGCTCTCCCCTGTTAAAAATTAATATCAGGTTGGCAATAACTTTGAGGAGGGTTGACTTAGTGTGGTCCACCCCTGGTAGGCCAAAGCTAATGATTACAAGTACAACATCCTGAGAAACTTTCTAAAAAGTCTCCTGTGTGGACTGGCCGATTTGTTTAAGAACTAAATTAATTGTATACAGTGAATGAATCTGTATAACAATTGATTCATTTGTATATAGAATGAATGAATTATACAAAAAGTGAATAATTTGTATAAAGAAGTGTATAAGGAGTGAATGGTAAATGATGACTGAAAATAAATAAAAGTGAATGATGATTTTAAGATTTTCCCAAATCTCAATGGGCTGTCTTATCTTTTTGTGTGCACTGATTTAAAGTTAAAGGTTACAGAACCCAGTTTGTAGACCCATTTGTAGCAGCTAAATACATTTTGTTGAAGGGTTTATTAGATTTCTTTTTCTGTCGTTGTCATATAATTGAATATGAATATAAAAATATAATTCATAATTCATTATTCATTTTTCAAATGAACCTACCCCTGCAGACTCAGCTTCAGTGATATTTTCATGTTCTACAGAGGTATGGATATGATGGATTTGTCCAGTTACATCATCACTGCAAAGTAAGTTTTTTCTTTTTAAAACACCAGTTTTACGATCTAAAAAAACCCACATTGCTTTTAGTATGTTAAATTGTATTAGTTATGTTAAACAAATCGGCATATGAGTATAATTATACTTTTCTACTTTTTTATATAATGTTTGATTTAGGCCCATTATTGAATAATGCATATTATAATAAAGTATATATCTAACTATTTTTAATAATAGAAAAACTCAGTGCATGCTTATCATGTATAAAAACAATATTATTGCATATTCTGATGATTTTTGGACTGCAGGAAGTGTAGTAGTTAGAGCTGCTGTAAAATGAGCCAGCAGTTAGTGAATAATGTAAGTACTGAAACACTACTAGTTGCTTTGCAGAAAAAACCCAAGGTGAATAAATGAAAATAAATTATTACATTTTATATGGGCACAATTTTAGTTCAGTTGAACCAGAGTCATTCAACGAGCATCTACAGTTCCCCTTTGATCTAAATAAATATTGGAGACCATTGTATCCGTTGGCTTTCTGGCTCTGTGTCTCTTAGTCGAGGCGGCCAGCAGCAGGTTCTGAGTGGGCAGCACAAAAAGGCATCCTGAGCATGCTGGGACTCAGTCAAGTACATATATATGTGGGAAAGGATCCGTGATGCAGCATATTGGTGTACAGTACAAATGAGCCAAGGGTGGACATACAGTTGGATTCCATTCAGTTACACTACCAGCAATTGTCATTTTCTAGTGTATATGCATATGACTAGAGATACAGATGTATTTTTGACTCTTGCATAGAGGATATACCTGAACACATTAGTTAAATAACTGGGTAATCTTAAGTCTTTATATTGGACACCTGTGTGATTTTATAATTTATATAAATATGCTTACAAAAATCACACAGTGTGAGAGGTGTGTGTGTGTGTGTGTGTGTGTGTGTGTGTGTGTGTGTGTGTGTGTGTGTGTGTATGTGTGTGTGGCTGGGTGGGTGGGGGGCACAGTGGGGTCCACCTGGACTGACTGAGTGAGCAGCTGCAGTACACAGCCTGGGGTCCTGTGTCAGCGGATGGAGAAGCACTGGAACGAGCCAGGACCCAGTGGGCCAGAGCAAAGCAATGGCCAGCTGCAGTACACAGGCACACACACACACACACACACACACACACACACAGAAAACACAAACAACCAAGGCAAAGAGTTAATGAACTTTATTAATAAATTCCTTATTCATTCATATGCTTGTTCATAAAAGGGAATTGGTGTACGAAGCCTACACTAAGGAAACACAAATGACACAGAAGAACTGAGAAAGAAGTGATTGGAATTATATAAAAGTATAACTGCATTTAAACATCAGCAAATTTCTTCAGTAGAGCATTTCCACCAAACTATACTAAATAAATATAAATCTGAACACACAGCTTCAGTAGATTATATCTACTTACATGAATCATCAACATAACTATTAGTGACTGGTTAAAAGTGTCTGGTGTCATAATATAATAGTTATTCAGACAAATCACATACTGTACAGTGCAGTTACATGCCCTGAATCCATGTATTCTTTCCAACCACCAGACAGTTGAGCATAAGTGCTACAATCTGAAAGGAAGAAATGATGCACATCATTACTATGCTCAGTTCATGGAAATATTTTCTAATTATATGAAGTAACATTGTTACCTATAAATTTATTTATAACCTTAAATGTTTTTTAGGGTCAGGCCAAGATGATGAAAGATGGGAAAGTTTTCCGCGTGATTCAGGAGAACTGCTGGGATCCAGATGTCCGAATTCGGGAAATGGATAAGTCTGGTATATTACACATTTAGCTTTTACACACTGACAGTGCAGTCCACTAACAGCACAATAATCACTAGTTGAAACTGATTTGATTTCAGTAAATGAGTTGATGGTATTTTTCTACATTTTCTTGTGCAGGGGTGACTGTCCAGGCTCTGTCCACAGTTCCAGTCATGTTCAGCTACTGGGTGAGTGACTTGTTTCTGGAAAGGCAGTGACACAGTGTCAGGGAGCTGCACCATCACAGCACACATAACATACTGTCTGTTAAAGTATCCAAAGTATTTGGCACCCAGGGTGATCCTTTTTTGTGACAACCCCAGTACACTGTGCAATACACTAGCCTCCACAGAGTGCAGGGCTCTCCCATAATGCACTGCTGCTGCATCTGTGTAAATAGTTAGGTGTCTAACCATTGAGGAGAGTTATTATGGAATTGTGGACCTTCTATGTGCTCAATGAGTTCAGGAGCTTTGGTGGGAGTATCAGTGTCTCTCTCAATACAAATGTGTAATCATGCTGATGAAAATTAAAACTTGTTACCTCACAGTCCGATCTCTTGAGCTTTCCATTCATAAAACTATGAATGGAAGTGGGTTGTTAAAATAGTATGAAAGCATGTAAAAAAATCAAACACCCCCCCCCCCCCCGATTTGACATATCGCCTTTCTGTTAAATATGCGTGTAAAGAAAGCAACACATATGTAATATAATACATGTTCAATTGAGACTATACTTAAACATAAGTTTATTAGTCCAGGCATTTAATGGCAGCGATATCTTTACATTGGTCCAACCTGCACCACACACCCATTACTGATCCAAACAAAAGCACCCCAAGGAAGGAGCCTAGATAATTTTTATGGTTTTCACCTGTTTTAATCACTCCAAAACTCTACTTGTGCACTTTTTTCCACTTGTAACAGGCTAAACCAGAGGATACACTGGACCTGTGTCAGATCCTGAATGACGACTTAGCAGGTGTGGTGCGACGCTACCCACACCATTTTGTGGGGTTGGGCACGCTCCCCATGCAGGCACCTGACCTGGCTGTGCAGGAGATGCGCCGCTGTGTCCATGAGCTCGGCTTCCCAGGTGTCCAGATTGGTTCTCACATCAACACCTGGGATCTCAATGCACCGCAGCTGCATCCTGTCTATGCTGTGAGGCCTCGTTCCTCTGTTAACTTACATTTACATTCACATTTACATTTAGGGATTTGGTACACACTTTTCTCATAGTGTAAAAATGATATAGGTGGATGATTATGGAATCGCAGCTTGTTTGTCAAATACTGCTATTTTGCTAGTGCACATCACTGATGTAACATTCCAGTGGAAATTACATGACCGGTCAGAATAGACGCTGTTGAACAAAGTTATGTAGTTTTCAGGTGATCAGGACAGAATGGATCTGAAAGTGAAAGGTTTCGAGATGCTACCTGAATGTTGGGAGGGAATCAGCAGTTCTGGGGATGAGAGGGTGTTTATTTTGCCATGTCAAAACCAACTGTAGATGTCCATGTGAAATGAAATATAGTTTGAGAAGAAAGAGAACTGAGGAAAGGGAAACAACACTAGCAAACTGGATAGTGTGTCACACTGCAAGGAGGACAGTCTCAGTGGAATTACTACTGGGATCTAAAATGATTCCCTCAAGGAGATCATCTGGGGCAAGAAATGTGCAACAAGAAATGTAGATAATACAATTCAGCACACCAAGCAGCTTTGGATGGTAAAGGACAGAGGGAGATTAGTCTGTAATTCTTTCTTCTCTGAATTTGAGTTAAAGATAAATTAAATTAATTACATAGTTTGTGCAGAAATGGTCTACGAAAGAGGAAAAGGATTGTTTTCAGTGGAGCACATTGTGAAGCTTATATGTGTTTTATGCACAGGCTGCTGAACAACTGAACTGCTCCCTATTTGTGCACCCATGGGACATGCACATGGATGGTAGAATGGCTAAATATTGGCTTCCCTGGTTAGTGGGTTAGTATAACTCTTAATACACCACATAAAATGGTTATTTCTTACATGATTTTCAGTGATTTTGGCCATATCATGTAACCCTTGTGGTGCAGCTGTTGCATTTGTGTCACTGTTGATATGTTGCTGTAATAATGTGAATCTTTACTGCATGTTCAAGTGGGGAACAATTGTGGAAGGTGAATTCCACAGAAGGGCTGACCTGATCTGATACGCTGGTCTGGTGCAAGGGCTGCAAGACTACACTGGTTGAGGGAAACTGATGTTTTGACTAACAAGATATTTCACAGAATGCAAAAGGAATCATAAATTCCTATACTAAGAGCGACCGTATCTGAGCCTACTTAAATGCCTCCAGTATGAATACTTCAGAATTGTTCTGACCCTGACCTGTGCAATAGCTTGAAGTAGGGTTTTGCTGAAACCTCTGCCTCATTGTATAAGCGATATGCTTTGACTGTATGAAAACAACTCATTCTTTACCAAGATTGCCTGCTGCTCTTCACTTTCTGTTCCCATTCAGGGATGCCATCAGAGACAACAGCTGCCATTTGCTCCATGATCTTTGGTGGTATCTTTGAAGAATTCCCTAAACTGAAAGTGTGCTTTGCTCATGGAGGTAAGGCATGGCATTAGAAAAGCAACCACATATATAGCACAGTGCAAATAATGACAAACTTTAGATATCTGTCAGTTGCAAAGCTTAAGTTAAGGTTTTTTGCTATCAAATGTAATGCGGAATCTGTATGGAATATACATTGTTTTATTGTTTGATCTTTCAGGTGGTTCTTTCCCATATACTGTGGGGCGAATTGAACATGGGTTTCAGGTCCGTCCAGATTTGTGTGCAGTGGATTGTAAGGTCAATCCAAGGGAATACCTGGGTTCTTTCTATACTGACTCTCTGGTCCATGATCCATTGGCCCTAAAACTTCTAGTTGAAGTAATTGGACAGGTAAAAGAATTCATAGCTAGATGTAGGTGGCATCATATTGACTTCTGTCTTTGTATCAATATGGTTTATTTAATCTGTAGCTTGCTACTTTACATGATTTTGAATCAACTGCATTTGAGATATTTGATGTATTTGGGATATTCCTGAGTAGAAGGAAATAGTACAGACAATGAGTTTGGGTGGTAATTTTTGAGTTTTGACAAAAATGTGAACACCTGTAAGTTAACACAGAATTTACTTTTAGTTGATTAATGGAATGTTATAAGAAGTGCCTTTCATTGTAAAATGAACCTGTATAACTGCTTGTACCAAAACAGCAACAAAAAAACACTTCTGATACCAAGTAACAGAACTATAGTTTGACAAAATGTGCATTTGTGCTTCTTGAAGGATAAGGTCATGCTGGGAACAGACTACCCATTCCCACTGGGCGAACTGGAACCAGGATCTCTAATAGAGTCAATAGATGAGTTTGACAGCACTTTAAAGGTAACCAAAGGTGTTATCATGTACACCAAAAACTTTAGTAAAGGAAGTAGGCATATAGCACTTGAAACTATTTAAAAAACACAAAATTTCTGCTAATAATGTTGTTTATCGCATTGATGATGGTTTTCTGTTTTAGGAGAAACTTCTTTCAAATAATGCTCTAGAGTTCTTGGGTCTTCAGCGGACGCAGTTTGAGAAACCGGCAAGATAATCATCAGAAGATACATGGAAAAAATTCAAGTCAGAATATTGACAAAACAAAATTCATTAAACCCAAATCTAATGAGTGACCAAAGTAATTCAGCTGAGATTATGTTCAACTCTGTACTTGATGTTTAATGATAACAGAGGGATAGGAAGCTATGTCATGTAGATGTGAAGTTTATATCATATGGTCCAAAACTAAAAAATTTTTGGTTTTCAATGAAAGAGTTATTCTTACTGAGAAGAATATTTTGTGGAAACACAGTATGTTGCATAGATATAAGTATCAGAAACTGCAGTACGTAGTGAGATGTATAGTGTGCAAGGTCTTCATACTGAAACATTGTCAATTCAAGGTCATGGTGTCCAATTATTGTAATTTCACCTATTTTTGATATGCATCATAATTTACCCAGATATTGCAGTTCAATTTGAAATGTTCTATTAAAAAGCAACAGGAAAAAATTGCTGAAATTTTATTGAGAAAATAAAAGTAAATGTTCATACAAGACTTGTGATACATAGTGAATGGTAAGTTGCAGTTTCAAACAACTGTCACAAATATATATCTGTACATTATTTTTGTGCACCAGTGTTTGAATGCCTTGAATCTGATTGAATTCCAGAGTTTTCAACACAAACAAATTGAGTCAATTTAATTGTTTCTCGGTAATGAGATTAGTCTGAGTGGTTTGAATACAGTGATAAAAGTTCTTTACACCTTACCCACACCTTTAGGAACCAACATTGCAGAGCATATAACAGCTATTTGAATCATACTGCTGTAAACAATTATAAATAGAGCCTAATCAATTTTTAGTTGTTACATCTTTTATTTAAGAGGTCACGTGTGAAGTGTGTCAGAAATAATAATGTCAGATGACGCACAATTTCTCCAAATTACAATCACATCTGGGACAGCTGACTGGAATTCAAAACTACACATGAACAGCCCAGATGCAGTGAAGTTCACCAGCATACCCACCATGACACCATGTTATTGCAATGTTTATTCAGTTCTTTTATTCAAACAACATTAAAATTGAAACTATGCTAAAATTTCTAAAATAAAAAACAGTGCCCGAAATTTCCCATTCACTGCCATTTGCTGACAGATTCTTCCTCTAAACATGTCTGATGTTCACAAGCTTCTGGAGACTTTTATCTTTTTTATTATCAACACTATAAATTCAGATTCATAATACACGTGTCCCTCGATTTACTTGCCAAAATGATTATGTAAAATGTTCCATAGAGTCATGTTGTTAAATAAATAAAAATAAATGAATGTGGTCCCAATCTCCTATTCTGAGTGTTTTACTACCACCTAATGTTTGAATGCAGAATGCAAATTGCTTTCTCTCCTCTGCAGACAATACGTACTTAGGCGGATAGATGCAAAAAAATAAAGAAAAAGAAAAATATATGTATCTTCACAATTTCGTTACTTGAAGTTTGGTAACACTAAGAGTTTGTATTATTATTTCCAAAACACTAGCTTTATATGCTTTACGTACATTCTCAAAACATACTACAATTCCCAAAATGCTTTTCTCCTATTGACTGTATGTTCCGCTTCAAGGAGACGCGTTCAATAACACACTGCAATTCCCACATCACCTCTCGCCCCTGTCATCGCTGGGATATGACATCATTGTTCAGGATGACGTTATTCCGCTATTCAAACGCACTGAGCTCCCATAAAGAAACTTCAATTACCAGCATCTCTCTTGTCTCCAGTCGACCATACATGCTGACATATGTCCTCTGCGCTGTTTATGAACGTTGGACCGAAATATGCTTTATTAGTTGCCTATTCCCAGCACCCGCCCCTTATCTTATTTTTTGGGTTATGTCCTGATCGTAAATTTTGAAGTTTTTTTCCGCTTTTCCATTGATGTTGTGACTTTTTGAGCACAGTGGACTTCAATAATAATACTACAATTCCCAGAATGATACCACGCCTTCAGCTTCCGCCTGGGTTATAACGTACCCGTACGTGTTGACGTATGTTCCGCGCTTCGGCACAGTGTGCGATCGCTGGAGCGCAATGGCGGGGTCCCGGGGATCGTCTTCTAGATGGTTCTTCACCCGGGAGCAGCTGGAGAGCACACCGTCCCGCCGCTGTGGAGTCGAGCCAGACAGGGAGTTGTCGTACAGACAGCAGGCGGCAAATCTTATTCAAGACATGGGCCAGAGGCTCAACGTGTATCCTTTGTGGGAATAAACATGTCCTTTAGCTGAAGAAGCGCAGGCCGCTTTTTACTGCACAGGGCTGGAGGCGAAATGGCGGACAGAAAGCGAAATGAACGCGCAGATGGATAGTAAACGGTCTCCCAGACGCTGTTTATGTCGCATTGTTCTCCTCTGCTGTATTAAGTTAGGCTACTTGTAGTTAAATTCCAAGGCATTAGACGTTTGATTGTCTCCAAGCCAATAGTTCTTTAAAGGAACCGAAACACAAACCAGCCCAGTTTTTAATCTTAAAGTCACACAGAATCGACATTTTCGTCCCTTTTAGATAAACCTGTAGCTCTGGCCATTGCTCTGTTGGGAGAAAAAGGGTGTTCAGGTCATATTAGCCCTGATTTAGACTCCATGCCATACCTTGGAAGTGAACATTTTTATGGTGTAACCAAATGGAAATTTCCAGAAGTAGGTCTTTACGGCTGGGCACCTGTCTACACCTGACGTAACTGTCTTCATTGCTGGTGCAAGAATTGTACTTCTTTTCATGTCTGTCCCATTTAAAAATCCTTAATTCTTTTGTACAGCTCTCAACTCACCATAAACACTGCAATAGTTTATATGCATAGGTTTTATATGTACCATTCTTTCACAAAGTTTCACAGAAATGTAAGTATTTGTATTTATTATTCATTTCTTAGCTAACACATTTGTCAAAAGAGAACTGCAAAATTAGATAAGTTACCAGTGATTTGGTTGCTTACACTATAAGTATTATCAGTTTACTTTATGTACGTTGAACAAAGGTACCACGGCAGGATTCAAACCTGAGACCTTCAGATTACAAGACCACAGCCTTGACAGGAAACTATGCATTGCCTAAAGATCATGTGTGTTTAAACTCTTTTTTTTTTTTTTTTTTTTTGTTCCTGACAGATAATTTCTCCAACCACCTTATTCCTGGCTGCAAAGGTTGAGGAGCAACCACGGAAACTTGAACACGTGATTAAAGTAGCGCACGCCTGCCTAAACCCACAGGAACACCCATTAGATGCAAAGAGTAATGTAAGTAGGGGCACCTTACAGTGTTTAGCCCTCTCCTCACTCTGCCATTGAGTTCCTGTGCTGTGCCAGTAAAGTGTGATGTCATGTTCCTTGGCAACAGCGTTGCACTGAGTTAAAATCCAGGCAAGATAGCCTTCCCATTCATTTTGTATGGTAAATTTTTTTAACCCATAATGAGATTCACACGATTAAAATTTAAAATGCAACCTTTGCAAGTTTTTTTTAAAAATTATTTTCATGGTTTTCTTTTTGCTGCACCTGTTTTGTCTGAATGTTAAAGGTCAGTGCTTCGGGCAGCTTGTATTTTTCCTATTTTACAAAGTTAGCAATTTTATACTTTTTTCCACATGCATGTAATATGACGAAGGAAAAGTTTCCAAATGCAGTCTGGAATTCTTTATCACATTTGAAAGCGTGTACTTACTGTGCGGAATGTCCACAACTAAATCTAAAGAATATCCAAAAAAAGAATAACATAGTACCCATTATAATCCTCATTAAATATTAATATTAAATAAGTAGTCTTCCATAGAAACGGGTGGGGAGCGCTTGCTTGGACCAGACAGTGATATATGCGCTGGTTGCAAAGAAAATGATTGAGCACATTACCAGCATGTCAGAGCACTGTTGGTTCATCCCTTTTGCATTTCCTGGACAGTTCTCCTTTGTGGGGCACAACAAACCATATTTCAGGCGACTTTTCTTAAGTGGAGACTCGGTGGGGATGATGGTCGCGGGTAGCGTCCATTTCCATCTCTGTGCTCCCATTTTGCACGTCTAACTTGTTCTCGTGCAAGTGGGCAGAACTATGCGCCAACGACTCGGAACTTAGCAGTCGGTGCTTTTGAAGCTGTTGGGACACATTACAGACGTAATGTAATGATTGTCTATTGAACTTCAGGCCTACCTCCAGCAAGCTCAAGAGCTGGTGATACTTGAAACCATAGTGCTGCAAACTCTAGGTAAGTAAAGGCCAACCACTGAGGCGGAGCGGGTTACACAGTGCCTGCGTTCTGTCGTCAGTATTGATAAGGGCACTGCAGCCGTGCGGTGGTGTGCTGGAAACCACGAACCACCTTTCGCTTTCAGCCACTTGGGCATGGCATGGTTTTCAGCACAGTGTCTTAACTCTGTGCCAGAAATGTGACTATGTGCTTTGGTGCACGAGGAAGAAACGTACATGAAGATTAGCCGAGTTACACGAAGCACGATCACTGATTTTGTGACCTTACATGCCTGAATTTATGTACATCACTTGTTTTGTACACACAAGTTATTGGAATAATTGTTCACTATTCTCATCTGTTAAGGTTAAAGAACCTCATTAAAAGTCTCCTCTGAGGCAACTCTGTGTGAAGACATTGTAGGGACCCCCAAGCTAGCTATTTGTATGCCCCCAGTAGTCAGTACTCTGGTTGTGGTCCTTACTTGCCTTCTGGAAAGAGTTTAAGTGGATATCTGGCGGTGGGAACTTTGTCTAATGTTGCTGTTTTTTAATTTGCAGGCTTTGAGGTAACAATTGATCACCCACATACTGATGTTGTGAAATGTTCCCAGCTTGTGCGAGGTATTGGTTTCTTTTCCCTTTTTCATCCTCTAAGGGGACAGAATACTAACGTGTACTAAAAATTGTTGTGTTCTTGCAAGTAATATCTGGTTTACATCGGAGGTGCCCCTAGTCAACTGCTGTTCAACATTATTTATATTGTTTATGTATGTTCAATTTTAACTGTTTCTGTTTTCTCTGATTTCTTGCAGCGAGCAAGGATTTGGCACAGACTTCCTATTTCATGGCTACCAACAGGTTGTTATCCTGACCCCTCTTTGTTGCACTGTGATGGCACACTATAGCTTCCTTTACTGCAGGGTCCCCTTCCTGTGCTCAACGCCCTCCTTGCGCCGGGACCCCTGGGAAGCCCCCCACCCCAAAGGGAGGGGGTTGCTGTACCGGGCCCGGCTGCAGTGCGGTGTATTGTACGAGGGACTGTGTTGGCACGGAGGGGTCAAATGCACGATGTGAAGTGTAGTGGTGCTTCTTACCTCACTCGCTCGGTACAGAGTGCATATGTCTAAAGACACAATTGGTAGCCTGAATAGCAGCTAAAGATTACACAGATGTAAACTTAGAACTCATCCTGGTAAGTACAGAACTTTTCAGTTTTTTTTCTTTTTTCTTAATGTTTACTTCCTCCTTTGCTATTTGAATCATTTAAAATCTCATAAGTAATATTTTTATAAATTATAAATTCTTATTCACATGTAGTTAAATTCTGAAGTGAATTTCTTCATTTCTATCATTAACCCTTTAAGAATCTTATGAAGTCTGTTATACAACAAGCAGTAAGTTGCATAAGGTTTTTAGTGTAATATATAACACTGTATGAATTACGTAAAACTGTTCAATAATTGTTTTTAAATAGTTAATGTGTTTTTAAAGCAAAAAAATTGACCTTCATGAAGATAATTAGTGTTTTACAGCAAGGTGATTACATTACATGTCCAGTATTCTGAATCCTTCTAAACCTTTAATTTTATTATAAGGTTTATGGCAATTAAAGGAGGGCTAAAATTGTAGTTTTGAGGTCCTTAAAGGGTTAATTTTCCACTCATTTAAATTGTACTTGTTGAGTTTCATCGTATTGGAAGAATATCTGTTGGATTTTTGTGCAGGAGTGTACAATGTCTGGACACAAGTGTCAAGGGTGCCTTAATCATCATCTTCACAGACCACAGCTTGTGTTATTCAGGGAAACTGCCCCCCTAGGATTTTACTATAGGGGCATCACGTCTTGACCAAGTTGAATGAAAGGCGTGCTGCAGACCCTGAGCGTCTGTAACTCTCAGTGCTTTAACCCCCAGCAACAGTAGTATATCTGGGCGCATGTTTAGTTGGCTTGGTGCAGGATGTGCACAGCTGCATTTGTGCAGTAGCTGCTTTTTTATTTATGAAAACCACTGATTCTGTAGATCAGCATATACAGGTGTGTATGGGAGTTTTTGAACATCACGTGGGAACTGATGTGTCTATGTTCCCTGCAATGATTAATTATTTATATTTTGACTTGGTACTGTAAAATTACTGTGTACGTAGCATACCATTGTCCAGGCATTGTACATTGTCAATGGTGCAAGGTTACCATCCAGCTTTTAGGACGGTCAGTTTAGTGCTAACCATTGTTTCATCCTCATTTGGCTCAAACAGTTCACATGATATTTGGAATGTTGCTACAATGAAGACTGTGTCTATAAATGGCTTAACCTACACTGAACTCTTTGCTTGCACTATATTCAAGTAGCCAGTATGATTTAAAAAATGTTTTTCATAGCTGACAAAATGTTACATGGGGCTTGATGGATTAGCTTGCATAAACAGTGCTTGGATGGTAACTATGCTCCGTTTTATGTTGTTTTTGGTCATAACTGATGAATGAAAATGTCTAACTTCTCCCCTAGGTAACCAGGTGGGATAAATGCTTTGAATAGGCTGTGTTTATACACAGTCTACACAAACTGTTATTTTAAAAATGTACTGAAGTTGAAATGTGCATTAATATGCTCCCTGGCATTGAGGCCTAATGAGCCTGTCTCCCTTGTTTTTTTCCCCTCTCCGCTTTATACCCACAGCCTGCATCTCACCACCTTCTGCCTGCAGTACAGACCCACAGTGATAGCCTGCGTGTGCATCCATCTGGCTTGTAAATGGTCCAACTGGGAGATCCCAGTTTCCACAGATGGGAAGCACTGGTGGGAGTATGTGGACTCCTCAGTCACACTGGAGTTGCTGGATGGTGAGCTGCTTTATTTGGCATCTTACTTTTTACACACTGGCTTTGATTCCATATATAGCTCCTCTGGCCCAAGTTACAGGTGTAGTAAAGTCCAAATACTCCCGGAGGTTCAAATCCTACCTTGTGCAAGTACCCTTCAGCAAGGTACTTGCCCTCAGTTGCTCCAGCAAAATAACCCAGCTATATAAATAGGTAAAATACTGTCAGTAACTTAACATTGTACGTTGCTTTGGAAAAAAGCATGTACTAAATCAATATAACTATCTTAAGTGTTGGAAACACTTGAATGAATGTAATTTAATTTCCTGTGAGAGTGGCTGATGGTTTGGAATAAGTTTCATTGTTGTAGTATTCTCCTTTAAGGGAATCGGCGTCCCGTGTCATAACTGTTTTTTGGATATATGTTTCTTCTGTGGAATGCAGGGAAGCTGTTTTTGTTTGCCCATTAGTGACAGTTGCTTTAAGAATACAGAAGATGGTCTGTTTGGAGTAGACTTTATAACGGACTTTTTTAGTGGTGTTCATTGCTGTATATGGCACGTGGTTTAGCCAGGTTCAGATTATTGCAGTGCCTTTCACTTTTACAATAATTACATATTTGCTTTTTTCTAAACAGCTTTTATGGGGCTGTTGGGAAGAAAGGGAATTTTTCATTATAGTGTGAAAATGGATTATTAACAATATTTAGTTTTTGGATCTTTATGAACATTGTTATTGTTAATGTTTACCTAACTACTTTGTCCAAGGCAAGTTATGCTGTCAGATAATCACCTTTACTGTGATTTACCAGTTCATATAGCAGCATATTCTTACTGTGTCACTTCATTATAAATCATTTCAGTGAATTAGTGATTAGAATGACCTTAGCACATGCAGTTTGAAAAATACAGCTCAGACCAAAATCTCTTCAACAGTGCTCATTGTGTGCAGACAAATGAATTCATTGTTCTGTACTGTCTAAATAGTTGTGTTGTTGTAGTACCATATATACAAGATCTTGTTGTACTTTGCCATATACTTTCACAGCTATGTTACCTATTTGTGATCATGTTTGACTGTTAAACTTTAATCCTGAAGAGGTCTCTATATCTGTGGAAAACATACCGTAGTAGTAGATGCTGGAACACCAATTTGTTCGTCTTCATGTTTTTTTTTTTTTTTTTTTTCCAAAAAACGTCCCGCTATACAGCATAAACCAACTGAAAGGCTAAATAGGCCGGCATGCTTTTACATCATTGCTGTACCATGCCAGTTCACATTAATGATATTTTTATTTGCTGTATAATATTATACATTCTTTTACTTCTTAGGCACACATATTCAGGTTGTATTTGCGTCTTGGGATTATCTTGTATAGTATTTTAGACAATGTATTGGAGTTGCATGGTAATGGCCAATGGTTGAAATGCAAGTTTAATAAAAAAAAAAAAAAAGTCATGAACGTAAATTATAAAATCATTTCTTTTAGCTTATCCCCACCCTCTATTGCTATATGAGCGTGGTCTATCTGTCTAATGATTTTCTGTGATGACACGCTTGTCTAAATCACTTGCCTCCTTCCCCTGGTGTAGAGCTGACCCATGAGTTTCTGCAGATTCTGGAGAAGACTCCAAGCAGGCTGAAGCGGATTCGGAATTGGAGGGTAAGGAAAACAAGACGTGGGACATTTTCTTGTTCAATGGAGTTGTGTTATGATAATGAATGCTGACTGCACCAGTAGAACAGTACAAACTATCATTATAGTAGCACCTGATTTTACTAAATGCTCACCATCTGTCTCATGGTTGTTATATAAACTTATTTTGTCTTGTGTACCTCCAACAGGCTACCCAGGCTGCCAAGAAGCCTAAGAGTGATGGTCAAGTAAGCGATGGCTCACTCCCTGGCCCATCTTCTGCCCCACCATCAGCCCAGCAGCCCCCCCTGGTGGATAGTATCCCTGGCGTTTCCACCAGCACTGCTTTCCCCAAGGCCTCTGCAACCTTCCCTGCCCCAATGGCATCCACTTCTGGGGGGTCCCTGTCCTTAGACAGCCTTGAGGGCATGCGGAGTGTACCTTACACCTTCACTGCCCACGGTGACTGGCCCCAGGACCCCCCTGTTCAGAATGAGGCCCCTGGCTTGCTGCACCCACACTCTGTGTCCCAGTCCTTGTCTCTCGACAGGCCTGACCACAAAGCTGGTGCAGGAGCAAGGCATACGCACAGCACCCAACGAATGACTTTGGACAAGTACCGTGAGAAGCATGCTACCGAGCTGATTCAGAGGCGCAGGCAAGATATGGGCCTGGAGGCACCGGCCACTCTGTCGTCTTCGGAGCACCACAGAAAGCAGTTACACCCCCATCAAGTTCCAGGCAGTGCTTCAGAGACCTCCCCACTCAAAGCAAAGCTGCCTGCAGCAGGGTCTGAACATCACACCGTGGAGAAGCGGGACAAAAGTGGCCTCAAAGTACGCCTGCCCATCCCAATGGGCGATAAAAGTGACTCTGGCCGGGAGGAATTGAAGATGAAGATTAAGATGTCCTCAGAGCACCACAGCTCCTCAGATGAGGGTGGAGCCAGGACGAAACATTCCAGCCCGCTTGTGAGCAAAGAGAAGCACCGGGACCACCCCACCCATCGACATCACAAGCACACCCATGGTCACCCACATAGTGGGAATGGCAGGGGGGTTCTTGAGGGGGCCCTACGGAGCCCGGTAGGTGTGAATGCTGAGGGCTCTGGCTCCTCCCGGAAGAGGCTGCACCCTGAGGTTGCCTCCCACAACCACCACTCCAAAACGAGCAAAAGTTCGAAAAGTGCAGGTAGTGCCTCTCGTTGTTCCTCTGTACAGCAGTGTGTGTCGTCTGAAGGCTCTGTTCTTAACCTACCCTTCCCCCCTCCTCCCCCTGTTGCATACCAGGTGGGCTACGGACAGCTCAGCACCCTAGTGAAACTGGACAGGAGTCCAGTGGGGAGCCACGGCTGTGAGGGCTCCGCCCCTGGCCGCACCCACAGCCCTGCCCCCGGGGCAAACGGCCAGCACATGGACTACAAAGATGCGTTTGAAATGCTCAATTCACTCTTAAGTGCCCAGGGAATGAACTTGTAAACTAGAAGGCAAAGAGGGGACCAGGCAGAGCAACAAGAATGGTCAACAGAGGCCCTAAATTTTAAAAAGGAATTAAAGCTTGTTTAGGCCATGTCACTCAGTCCTGCCAGTATCTGTTCTATGTGCTCGTTGCTTCGTCCTTTATATGGGGAGGGCTGTGGTGGGATGTGTAGTGTAAAAGAATTTCCAACAAATTGTATTTCACATGCTGTAATAGCATTATTTTTGCATAAAGGCAGTATTTATTTGGAACAGTATTTCCATGACTGTAAACCTCCCATGAGGAGCAAGAGCAGCCGCTTTCCAAATGCCATGCTCTGCTGAAAGCAAGGCTCAATGCAGCCCAGGAATTGGGGCTTTTAGTTGTGTAGGTCCTTGAATGAGATGTCATTTTTCTTTTTTCCTTTTTTATAACTTTATACTTTGTGTATGATTTGCATGTTTCAATCACAAAGGGATGAAACGGGATGCAGATGACTGTTTACAGATCATGGAGACAAATGTACATACATTTTTGTATGTTTAACTGATATACCGTAAATACTCAGGTTTGGAGCTGCTTGTAAGTAACAAAGTATAAATATACAATTGTTAAAAGAAGTAAATTGTAGGTACAGTAGTTCAAAGTGCAGCATTCCTTCCTTGCTGCTTTGAGCCTGTAGTCTGCATGGCTGTCAGGAGAGGTTGTCGCAATATGTTGGAGCAGTTGAGGCCTGATCAGTCACCTTCCATGGACTGACATCATGTCATGATGGGTTTGTCTGCCCTCTGTGACTTTGAGGCAGATGCCAAAGAATGTGCCTCACATTTAAAGGACAATAACAGAACTATGAATAAAGTTTACATGCTTTGCTGAGAAGTGCATTTAAGGTCTCCTGTGGCTCAGTGTGGTTGCCTAGACCCAGAGCTTTGTGTTGATAATGGAAAATGTAGGATTATTAATAATACCCTGAAATTAGTAACTGAGCAAAGAATTTTTTCCTGTCTTATCATGAATTGTTTTCACATTCATGTTAAAACATTTCCAGATTCTCTAAATAGTCCTTTTTCTGTGTTCTGACTTCTCAGAAGAAGCCAACAAAATGTGTTCCATCTATCTATATGGTGACCTTCCTTTTCAGTGCAACGTTAAGTGATATAAAATCTGAGCACAAATCTTGACATCAGTTTTTCCATTTAAAATTCTCAAAATAAATATTAAGGTTGCAATTACCTTAAACCTGATCTTTGAAGTCTTTTCTCTAGTCCTTTCTTTTCCCCTGTAGAAAACTGAAATGTGATAAATGCACTTTAGACTACTTTAATATTGAACTGTCAGGCAACAAGTTAAAATTGGTGTTGAGTCCAGTCTGTACACTGGTGATATCCCTCTGTTGCATTGTTAGTAGACGATAGTCATTTTTAAAAAATGCACAGATGAGTTCAATTTTTCTGCCCTTTTGAATGAACATGAGATGCTGTAACTCCTGTTTTGTGTGCACCTTCAGCAATACACCTGAGCTTTCTCACTGTTCTTAACGCATTTAAACTTGGCTGGGGGGGGGGCTGTCCTGGTCAATAGAAAAGCAATACGGGTATATGTCCATATATTAATTCACAGTGTAGCTCACCTCATATGCAAACAATGTCAAATCACTCACAGGAAAAAGGTCTAAAGTATAAATTAAAAAGCCATAGTGAACTCAGTAATGCAGACCCGCCGGAAGTGAGGGCCGTTCGGCGTTTTTCGCGGGGAGTAAGCACAATTTTCGGAACAGCCGTTATGCACCAAATTTGGATCGAATCGCTTATACCGCTGCAGGTGGCGGTCCAGGAAAGGAGGGGTAAGCAGTGCTGCTGGAACAACCCTCATACACCAACTTTGGATTAGTTTAACTAAACAGCTCGCAGTGGTCGACACTGCGGCTTGGGGAGTGAGCGCGGTTCCCGGAACAGTCGTCACATCCAGAGCTAAACCGGAGCTCGAGTAGCTGTCAGAATTCCCACAATGCTCCGGGAATGCAAGATGGCGGCGGACAGCGATGTAAGTACGGTTCTGTAACTGTACACGTAGCTGCGGTTGTGCTGAGGGCCACCAGTTTGCTTTTAGCGCGACGTTTAAAGTAATTAATGTAAACTTGACGTTTCAGCCCGAGTCGGAGGTCTTTGAGATCACGGACTTCACCACCGCCTCCGAGTGGGAGAGGTAGGGAGGAGAACACATTGACAGACTCGTTATAAACACTGACTTCATTCTCTTTTCTTCACTGTTCTCTTTGTCATTGTTGTGTTTTATGATTCATCTTTAATTTCGCCTTGCAGTGTAGTGTTAGTGTCATTAGTGCGCCTGTTTCCACGCAGTCTTTAAAAAACACAATTGACGCACATAGCTGTACTGACGAGCTAAAAGTGTACTTTCCAACTATAACACCATAGTCATGACTTTAAAGAAAAGGATACCGGTTTCAGAAATAAAAGCGGCATTGAGGTGTGAGTCCGGTGTTAATGTGCTTCACATACTGTCGGCTGGCTTTCTGAGACCGTGCGTATCTATGTATGTAAAGTGCGATAGTTTTACAGTATGATAACACTGGACAAAACTAATGTTGACATTCAGGTAACACTACGTTTTGTTAAAGAACAAGAGTTCACTAGGTAATTCGGCTTCCAGGTGTGATATTTGAACAGTGAAACAGCTGCTGGCACTTCCACAGCGGTCAACACCATGTTTTTGATGTTTCCATGAGTCATGTGACATGGCTTTTAACACGGGCTGTACAGAGGATGACACACACCTGCCAAGTGGTGCAGTGCAGTCTCTTAATCCAGGTTTTCCAAGGCAGCCTACAATGTCAGGTTTATACACTAAGTTTCTTTTTTTTCGTTGCACATTTGTAGAGCTTGGTAGTTTTTCCTGGAGCAATTTACAAGAGGTTCAAAATTAAAAGTTACCAGGTTTTCGGTTTTTGCTCTAATGTGATGGAATGACCTCCCATTGTCCCTCAAAACTACATAATCCCTTCCAGGAATTGAATGCGTTGAAACTCATTGCTTCTGGACCCACTTGTCTCCTCATGTCCAAACACTTCCCTTAGGTTATATCACATCATCTGTCACAATCACCTTTGCTCTAATATCAGACTGGTGTACAGTGCATCTCAAAAAATATGACACTGGACAAAGTGGCTCTGTTTAAACATTGATTTGTCTGCATCTGAAACTGTTCTTTTCTAAAATGCATTGTTTACTCTGAGTTTTACATTACTTCTGGGATTTAAGTGTAAATGTTAAGTACTTTGATTATGGCCCCTTCAGTTGCAGAGCAACAGCTCTAACCACTAAAATCTGCTGCCAAACACTTAACATTTTCTAGTTGTTTTTAATACTATTTTATAATGGGACATTTAAAACCTTGACTTTCTAAGAAACTCATAGTCAGCATCCTTATAGATATCCTTATATCTAAGTACATACATGTCTTTTTTATGAACCACGTTAATGTATTCCTGTATTTTGATTTACAGTTATTTTCAATTTTATGAAGAAAAAATGTACAATTAGTTCTTTTAAAAGAATATTCTAAAAACGTTTGTTACTGTTTCCTGTTCTCATGAGTCTAGACCCTGACAAGCTGTTTCTTTGACTTGACTAGTACAGTTATATTGTACATGATAAAAATCTCTGGGACCATTTCAAACCATAAAATTATGTATCCCAGTGGTACTTGCTGCATATTGGTGGTTACTGTGTATTGCTTTGTTTCACTTCATTATGATGGATCTGTCAGGGTGAGTCCCCTGTAGTTCTGCCATAATATAACTGACACATTGATGAATTATGTGAAATGGAGAGGCAACTCTGAATAGATTTTTGCTTTACCTGTTTGGACGTCTGTATTTTTTGTGCTTATAATATGCTCTGTAAATTGCTTTATAGAAAACAGAGCTACATGACTAACTGTAAATATTGCACACAGCTATAGTGGAGATTGGATTTTAGCACACGTCAACAAAGGAGGGAAAACAGCACTGATTAACTGCCACTGTAATGAACTACTTATGCAGTGCGCTGTTGTGTCATTGTTTAAGATTTCATATTTTAGCATGTTTGTTGATGCACCAGTGACCTTCTTGAGAAATTCTTACATTTATTTAAATTAATGGGAACTACGTGTCCTAGATTTTCACCTACAGAACTGCTTTCATAACTCGTGTGTGTTTTTTGAAGGAAATTTTAGTGTTCTTGTCATCCAAATAAAAATGGATAGCAAAGTTTAGCAAAACATTTTGCTGTGAAAGTGTGTCCATGTAAATATTATCTGCAGGTTTGTATCCAGAATTGAGGAGGTTCTGAATGACTGGAAGCTCATTGGAAGTGGTGTGGGGAAACCTCTGGAGAAGGTATTACTTTCTTTTAAACCTTCTCTGCTGTCCTTACATTCTTTCTGTGAGCTATGTAGGTATAACGTGTTAACTCTGTTTTCTCTCCCTCTTGTCATATGCTCCAAAATGGGTGTATTCATCTCCCAATAATTCATTTTGGTAGAAACAAATGTCATGCAGTTTCTATTTATATCCCTGTGCAGATGTTTCTGTTCATCTCTCATTAAAACTGAATAATTTTTTTCTTGTCGCCTTACATGCTGTACATAAATGGCTTCTTTTTTTGGTAACACAGGGTGAATTCACCTCTGGGTCATGGGAGGAGAAAATACAGGAAATCAACTTTGCCGATTTCAAGTTCTCAATAACACATCATCAACTGAAACAGGAGCTGACTGAGAGCGACGGAAAAGAGGATCTAGAGGAAGGTACATGGGATCCTTAGCTTGGTCTGCAGGCCCCTCTTGTTCATTGTTACTGAGTGCTTTTCAGAGCAGGGATTGTGGTGGACAGTCACATTCCCATCATATAAGCATCAGGTGATGTGGCCTATATCTTCTCCTCAGATGCCATCCCTTTGGCCATGAAGGACCTACTATGCATGAACAATGACTTCCCTTCAAGGGCACACTGTCTTGTCAGATGGTGGGTACAGCTCCATGACCAGGTCACAATTAAGGCACTACTTGTTGCCTGTGTGTCCATTATACTGCTTCCCTCATTTTGAATGGTATTGTTTTTGTCTGAAACATATTAGCATTTTCTCCTGAACTCCATAACGTTTGAGTGTTATGTTTTTGTCACAGTGACAGTGATGAGGGTCTGTAAGCTGCAGTTTTGAGTGTTTGAATCTCAATGGGCTGCAGGTATGGCTTACGTGAGTTTGTGGTCATTTCGCCGGGGGCCAACTGTGAAGCCATCATCAGTGAATCCAAGTGTAATCTGCTGCTCAGCTCCATATCTATCTCGCTGGCCAACACGGGCTGGTAGGTGGACACTATGTGCGCCTTCATCCAGTGATAGAAAGCCTCAGACACATGAAAAAAAGACACAGGAAATCTTCCTGCCCTATTAATACACGCTTTTGCTATTGTTAAAGTGACTGCTGTAGGAAATAAGCTTAATAGTTCTTACTGAAAAGGCATTTCATGTACACCATTTTACTGTATCTTTGGTAAAGTACACTGCTGAATGCACAAAGCTACAGTAAATGTATTATCTGCATTTGTAGGAAAAATCCTTCTTTTTAGGATTAAGTTCATTTGAAAGTGTAATTACTTGCATTGAATATTTTTATTATATCAAAAAATGTACAAATGGTGCTTGGTGGAATATAGCTCACAATTCGCAGCTAGACTTTACTATTACCATCTGTATTATCAGAGATAATTTTTCTGGATTAGCTGCTTTTACACCTGGTTTGGTGTGAGAGGATATGTCAGATCATGGCTTTTTTGCCTTTTAAGTTGGTTTGTTCTGACAAGTCTGACAGCTTTTTCTGCTCCCAAGAACACACCTAAAATCATGCCGAAGTGTTTGTGTACAAGCTTTTCTCAGTTTGCTTTGGGCATGTGATGTTTAGCTAGCTGATATGGAGCACTAAATAGGTGAAGTATTTTATAGAAACTGAAACTAAAATTTAATAACACTATGCAGTAGTGTCCTATTTGACTTCCTGTGGGAAATCATATTGTGTATTTATTTAGGTTAATTTTTCCAAGGAAAATCACATATGTGACATCATAGCTCATAAATCATTATAGGATGGAAACTGTTGTAGCACACTATCTGAGGTCACAAACAACTCCTAAGTACCGTTGAACCATTGCAGTGTGAAAAACAAATCAAAACATAAATCAATGAATGGGTGATGTAGTTTATACAGCCCTTTTGATAAATCAACCTTTTACTGTGTCCACTAGGTGGAGCTGTTTTCCTGCTTATTTGAAAGTTGTGCTTCTGTTTTTGTTTTCCTTCACGAACACCGCCTTGCCCTTGTGCCGCCGGGTTTTCTGTACAGCTCGTTGCAGCACCATGTCTTCTCTTCACTAGCCAGGTGCCAGTGTTTGTTCAGATCCAGCAGAAGTGGCGGCGGATGTACGCGGGTGAGTGCCAGGGGCCTGGTGTGCGCACTGATTTCGAGATGGTCCACCTCCGCAAATTACCCAGCCAGTATCAACACCTGTCAGGCCTGCTGGACATCTTCAAGTCTAAGATTGTGAGTTTTCCTCTTGTTAAAACCTGTCATTGGTGGCAGTGTTGTCATGGTAGAGAACAAGAAGTATTAGTGAGCATTTGCTGTTAACCCCTTCCCCGCTCTCATAATTCTTTCAGTGATATGGCTCTAGATATATTAAGGAAAAGGACATAAGTGTTAAGCAGCCCTGACCCTGTCCTGTTCGCTTGTTGCAGGGCTGCCCCCTGACCCCACAGCCACCCGTTGACATTGCCATCCGCTTCACCTACGTCCTGCAGGACTGGCAGCAGTACTCCTGGCCCCAGCAGCCTCCTGGTATGTCTCACTCTGCCGTCAACACACCCCTCAACTTTTCTTGAGATTAAATGGATATGGTATATTAGCATCTTCTGGCAGCCGTATGTGTCTGCATACAATCAATGATTCACTTCTTTCCTGAACTTCCAACATTTCTTGCAGCTAAGGACTCTTCTGGCTACTGGTAGTGCAGGGGACTCATTGAGTCAGAGGGTCTCTCAAGGAAGCTAAATAGGAAGTAGGTGGTACTTATTCAGGTGACGCTAGAATTCTGGGGGTGTTAGAGGTGGGAGCTGGAGGTGTTGCACAACATTGGAAGCCAGCCTTAAAGGAATGACGCACATTCAGCTGGGTCCCTCTAATCGTCTGCTCCTTGATCTTGCTTAACAGCTCTGGAAATCAGCAGAAGCAGACATTTGTCCATTGTGATGTACAGGTTCTTGACTGCCTCTGAGTCATTACTGTGGTCTGAAAGAGCTGTCCTCGCATCTCCCTTTCTCCCAAGTACTTTAAAGTGTGCTCACTTCGGATATGCACAGTTTCATATTCCAACAATAGTTGAGCTGAAGGAAGTGTAGTCTAATGAATTTTTTTTTATTTTCATTAATTGTTTGTGTGACCAGACCTCAGATAACTTTATGTTGGAATAACTAGACAGTGTAGTGCATCAGTTTTTAAAAAAAAATATTTTCCAGGAAAAAAAAAACAGCAAAGTGGAATGCAAATTAATTTCAAAAAAGTAAAATGCTTGCAGAATACTTCCGATAATGGAAAAATATAAAGGAAGATTTAGTAACAGTTTTTTAAATATTGCTCCAAAATGACATCATGGTCATTTGAAGTTTTTCTCTACAGTGATTGATTAATTAAACCCTTTTTTAAAGCAAAGGTGAAATTTGTAGTGATTTTTTTTTTCCAAGCATACAGTAATGCAACCACGTACACTACCCAACGTACTGTACTGTAATGGTATCCCTTGTAATGATATATATATATTCTTATTGTTCATTTGCAATAGAAGGGACAGTTTCATCTTGTTCATTCATATTGAACTGAATTGTTAAAATACAGCATTTTTCAAATTTGCATATAGCAAGAGTACTGTTTGGTCAGATTTAAGAACATCACATAAGTGACCCATAGGAATGACCAATCATTCCCCCATTAGTCTGGTCATGAGAGGGTGAACTATATGAGTACATGTGGAGGCAGGAGTTCTGATGGAAAGGTAATTGGCCTTTCTTGTCCTTCAGACTTTGATGCCCTTCTGGGTGGGGAGGTAGGAGGTGTGGAGTTTGGGAAACTGCCCTTTGGTGCGTGTGAGGACCCAATCAGGTAAGACTGCTTGTTTTAACTAGCGGTGGGCCTTTGTGACTCTCCTGGTGTGTTATGTATCACCTTTCAATAACCAGAGCGATGGCTTTTTTTTGACCAGTGAACTTCACCTGGCCACCACATGGCCTCATCTGACTGAAGGCATCGTGGTAGACAATGACGTTTATTCGTAAGTACATGCTCCCTGCATGTCGGTTCAGTGTCTAAACTCGGCAGATTAGGAGACAGTATGAATATGCGTTTCCTGATGGAAAAAATGAAAAAGTACATATATGTGAATGACAAACACTGTGAAATCGCAGCTCGATTCCAGATGGCATTGGAAATGAGTGTTTTAGCAACCTGGTTGCTCTGAGTTCAAGCTGGAATTAATTTGCACTGAATGTTTTTGTGCTGCTTTGAGTTTAGTCTGCGTTCACTGAGTTAGCTGAAATAACTTTTTGTATCTTTTTTTGTGTACTGCATTTGCATTTCATTTGGAGACATCTGTAAAGGAACACACGACTTTGAGGGATTATTTCCGTTGAGTGTGTGATATAATCCCATTGTTTTAAACTAAGCATTGATGTGTAAATGTCTCAAAAGAGCATGCATGTGGTGTGTTTGTGTCCAGGGATTTGGACCCCCTCCAAGCTCCTCATTGGTCAGTAAGAGTGAGGAAAGCAGACAACCCTCAGTGCTTGCTTGGTAAGTACAACAGCCTTGTTTTGCCTGTGGATATTCTGTCTTGAACAATTCATTTTTATGCAATTCATCTTAAATTGAATTCTAATCTGTGCAACAGATTTGCTTTAGGGTTTTAGCAGAACAATGATGTTTTTTTTTTTTAAGAAGCCTCATTAGTCACACAGGCACCCACAAAGCAATGTCTACCCTTCACAAGATGAAATAACAAAAGCTCTGCAAAGATCTCAAGTTTCGGATAACATTAGCTACTCTGCAAGACAGATTTAATTTTTAGGATGTTAGAACAAAAAATGGCAAACGGTGCAGTGATTAAGAAACTGGACTGTTGATCAAAATTTTTTGGGTTCCAGTCATAGGAAGGCATCTTCAGCTATGTGATGTGACGGTTGACCTGGTTTAAAAAATAAATAAATGATTTGTAATTGGCTGGAGTGTTGCTTTGTTACCAGTGCAAGTCTCTATCGGTGGAAGCCCTTGCTGAGGAATCTTCATCTTAATAAGAATGAATGAGTATTTTTTTTTTTTCCTGAATCAGGAATTCAGTGAGCTGACACATCCGAAACCACTTTTGTTGTTTGTGTCTGCTTGTGGATGATACTGTCTCATAGGTGACTTCCTCACTGAGTTCTTCAAGCTGTGCTGTCGAAAGGAGTCCACTGAAGAGATTCTTGGGAGGAATTCTGGAGAGGAGGAAGGCAAAGGTGTGGCCCCATTTATTTGCCTTTTTTTGGGTGCATAGAATTGGCCTTCCAAGAAGATCTTGTTCTCTGTGAGGGGACAATTAAGTGAAGGATGTACATCCCTGTAGCTCTGCCACCTGTGGCTGCTGTGGAATGTCCCCACCCCTCCTTTTCTTGTACCATACCACAAGCTCGCCTGCTGCCATGAGTTGCCTGGGGGGGCGCACACAGTTCATGGCAAGTGTTCAAACCAGAGCACTGTGTCTGATATGTACCCCTGTGTCCCACAGAGAACAGTGACATCAGCCATGCTTTGTCCAAACTGACGGAGCCCAGCACCGTACCCATCCCTAAGCTGTCCAACATGGTCCACAGCGCCCGCAAGCGCATCCGCCGCCACCGGCGAGCCGAGGAGGCACCCCTCAGCAGTGAAGTCCTCAACTCCATCCTACAGGTGGGACATACAGCCAGCATCTTCTACTTTAAAAAAAAAAAAAAAAAAAGTTTATTCTCACTTACTTGAATGTGATGTTTAGTCTAGTATGTATAGTGTCTTCTGTGACTTTTTTTGTGCATGTGCTGCTGTAGTATTGTACAATTTCCTTCAGGTTAACACAGTTCTCATCCATGTCTGTCTGTCACTGTTTCATTAATTCATTCATTGTTGAGTGACTCAGTTGCAGCCCAGCAAAGCTTAGATTTTTCTTAGATCTGCTTCATGTGAATCTATACCAGATGAATGAAAGATCTTATTATCCAAAATAATGACTTCGCTCAGACCACTGAAAGATGAGATTAAACAAAAATGGCACACAGTGCAGTCCTTGGGGGCCATAATTGCCTGCATGTTTCATAAATACTAAAGTACGTTGATCAGATGAGGTCTTGTTGCAGCTCCCATGCTGTCTGTGATGGCTTCAGAATTTTTTGTTCACGTTTAATAAGAATGTTAAATTCTGCTATTCCTGCCTCCATTTCAATTATTACTATGGGCATTTTAATGTATTATAGGGGTCACATGACCATGTGGTCAAGATGGCCGTTTTGCAGTATTCAGGACAGTTTGTTGTTTGATGTGAAAATGTCAGATATTAGAAGAAATGGCCTGGGTGACAGCAGCATGTCAGTGAGGTAAACACATGGCACAGTCTCTGACATCTAGCTGTGCAGCATCCTCTTCAACTGCTGTGAACCAATGATGACCCAGGCTGAGGGCAATTACTGTCACCAGTAGAATATTAATGCAGAATAAAACACCATGGATGGTTGCAGTGCTTGGGCTATGAGCTGAGTATGTCTGAAGGGAAATACCTGAAATCTAATGCCTACACACACACACTCACTCTCTCTCTCTCTCTCTCTCTCTCTCTCGCTCTGTGTGTGTGTGTGTGTGTGTGTGTGTGTGTGTGTGTGTGTGTGCGTGCAGTACCTCTTTCCAGATTCTGCTGCTGAGAAGACATCAGAAGGGGGTGCAAAGAAGCCAACAACATCAAGTACTAATGAAAAAATGGAGCAGAAACCCGAGGACTCTGTACGTCAGCTCAGTGCCTTAAACAATCCTTAGTGTCACATTTGTATCTTCTGATACACACAATATGCACCTGCATGAGCTGATTTCGTTTCAGTTGCTGAAAATGCACTGTTGTCAAAAAGTTGTTTATTCTGCCTGGGCAGACAGCAGCAGGGAAGTTAGAAGTCTTTATTTATATGTTTTGTTTTTTTGTTTGTTTATGTACAAAGGTCACTAGTTGAAACCCCACTCATGTAGTACTTTCTGTTAGGCAGTGTAGGGGGAAATTTTTGTTTCACGTTTATTTAATATATTAATTTTTAGTTACAAATGTTAATTCAAACTTTAATTTTTTCATCACAATTGGGTATTCAGCTGACAGTGTGCTGTGAAATGGAAGTCAGCTCTTGACACCCAGTCATAGTTTTTGTGGTAGGATAGGGCATGGTGGTGGTTTACTATGGCCTTCTGCATGTCTCTTTTTGTGAGAAAAAGCGCACATGAACATTTGGAGAGCTCTGCACAGACAGCCACAGTTGAACGTGTCTAAACCAGTGCTATCCATTATTCCACTTTGGCTGCAGTACCTACCCTGAATTACTTCAGTAAGCAGACCATATTGTATAAATTGATGCATCAATGTTATGTTCATTATCTTCCATTTTAAGTCATCTTGATCAAAGATAACAACTAAATGAAGGTTAATAACTTACATTTTGCCAGGTAATTATTTTTTTCTGAAACTGCTCAGGTGAAGTGCCTTGCTCAGGGGTCTCAACAGCATGGTCCCCTCCTGGGGTCTGAACTAGTAACCAGTCCAAGCCTCACTACCACTGTGCTGGCTGCTGTCTGTAGCATTGATGTCGCTGACTTCCAGGGGAAGTGTAGCCATTGAGATGTTCTTGCTAATGTTCCTGCTAATCTGTGAAGCTGATCTTTGAGTCATGTTTTGCACCATCTGTGTAAGACTCCACCGAACTTTGCTCTCATATGCTGCATGGTGTCCCACTCTGGGCAGAACCTATACAACCAACTGAAATCGGCGCCCTTTGACTGCCTGACCTACCGCCTGGCCCTGTGCCTCTGCATGGTGAACTTCTACCACGGTGGTGTACGGGCTGTGGCCCATCTGTGGCAGGAGTTTGTTCTGGAGATGCGTTACCGCTGGGAAAACAACTGCCTGGTGTACGGGTGGGTGCACAGTGTACTGTTCCCTGCTTTAATACTTTCAGTGCTGAGTTGTTTCAGTGCTGAGTGCCTGATGGTTCTTCACATTCCTTTACTGGTCCAAGATGAGCTATGTATACTACTGTGGGTGTCTGGGAGGCAAACAAAAGTTCAGAAAGCAGCCCTGATGTATCAGCATTTAGACTGTGGAGACTGCACATGCTGATTAAAAGCAGCCATTAAAGGGGTTGTGAGTCTTTCTTAACCCATTAACACCTCCAGTGGACAGTATGTACAGCTGTAAGCAGTATACACAGTTGTTTCAGGTGAGAGCACAGCTCTCAGTGAAGCCCTTAATCAGTCCCTATGCAGTTAGAGAGGACTAACTGTACCAGTGTGTTGCAAGGGAGCAGTTTATGGCATTGAGCTGTTGTGTAGTGTGACATTGGTCTAGTGCTTGCTAACCATAGTTACCATGCCTTGTCCCATGGCAGACTGGCTGGTGGACCCCCAGACCTCCGATGTTGCCTCCTGCATCAGAAGCTCCAGGTAAGCGGTCTGTGCTTTCCACATAGCTGTTTGAAGCAGAGAAGAAAACTGCTCACTTCACTGCCTTGCCTCAGTGAACAGAACTACGGAGTGTTGATCCTCCCATGCCTAGCTAGGCTGACACAGGTGGGGCTGTGCTGTGGTATTATCCCCCTAGGAGAGACAGACATGATGTTCTGGCACAAGGGTGTGGCTGTCTGTAGGCCACGGAAGGGCTCAGATACTAGCAGTTGGCACCACTGCCTTATATTTGAGAGACGTGGGTTTATGTACTGCTCCCATTGTTGTACCCTTTAAACGAAGACCTTACCATGAATTGCTACAGTAAACAACACACCTATATAAATTGGTCCATCATAGTAAGTATCTTAGTATTGTAAGTAGCTATGGCTTCTCTTCCAGTGACCTGTAAGTCATGGCTATGTGGGTTGACTGCTGAAGATCACGTTGTACTTCTGTTGGTCTTCAGATGCTCAACTGCTGCATTGAGAGGAAGAAGGCGAGGGACCATGGACGGAAAGGCGGCACCAATGGCGGGAGGGAAAGAAAAATTTCGGGCTGTGAGAACGGACGGCAAGGCTCTGAGGCTGCAGGGGCGGAGCCTTCCCAGGGGAAGTCATGGGACTCATGGAGTGACAGTGAGGAGGAGTTCTTTGAATGTCTGAGTGACACGGAGGAGCTGAAAGAAGCGGATCCTGATGTGGAAAAGGGCACTGCAAAGGAGGGCAGAGTGAAACCAGAAGGCCGCCTACTTCCCCACGGCAAGCTGACCCTGCTGAACTCCCTGGAGCCCCTGTACATCCCCATCACACAGGTCTGTCTTGGGTTGTTTGGTGTTAGTTGTCTTCCTTAAGGAGATGGTTTGATTCCCCGTGCTTCTATTTTATTATGGTATATCCTGTCTGGAGCCTATTGCCCCAAAACCCGTTGCGTATATTATTAACAGTCTCACAGATGATGCACAGTGAGACACTGAATCTGTTGTCAACAGTGGCAGCATTAAAACATTTAAAGGTTGACTTTGCATGAATTTAAACAAAAATACATGAAAAGGTACCTACCAGTAGAAGGGCAGAAGACAGCTCACAAGGTGGATCCAGGTAAAGAACCTTTGGCTTTTTTTAGCCCACCTGCCCATCTTTGGGGAAAATGTTATAATCTGTCCTTTGTTCCTGCCATTCAGCACTTTGACTGTCATGGCATTAACATTTTGTAACACTGTCAATAGCTGGAGAGGTTGCTGGTACTCCAGGACTGGGGGCTGCAGACTTCTGTGTATTCTATGGAGGGTTTGGGCGCTGTTCAGCCATCACTGACCTGTTATCTGCATCTCTTCACCACCCCCACTACATTGTTCCTTCAGCGGAATGTTTCGTTGTTATCCCACTGCGGCAGCGTGTAGGTCACTTTTCACACCTTACTGGTGTGCTGAGAACAGGCGTGGAACGCGGAGGTGGGCGACATTTTAAACTCGTGCTGTTGCCATGTCACCTGTAATTACGAACACAGCGGTGCAGCACAGCTACTTGGTCCCCAACTAAATGGAGCTGGAGTGTTGTTCTCCTCACTTTGCTTTCCCACTTATTCTACATAGCTCCATTAATGGTCCTTCACTGGGATGTTTTAAAAAAAAAAAAAAAATTATTTTTTTTGTAACATGAGAAATTTACTGCTATTTTAAACATAGAGTTACTTTGCTGAAGGGTCAACTTGCAGGTCTGTACAGGTGGTTAACAGCATGTATAAGAACATTTGAGTGACAGGTGGGCAGGTGCCCAGGTTCTGCTATCTGCTCCTTCCCAGGTTCCTGTGCCGTAAAGTGTGTCTGTGTGTGTGTCCGTCGAAATGTGGAGGTGTGAAAGTGGGAGATGTATATCTGCACGTGAGGTTGCCTGCTCTCACCTGCTGCTCATTAGAGGTGCCATAGTTCTCGGCCTCAGATGAGCTGTTCGTTAGCACAGTGCGGGAGCTGTCAGCCTGCCTTGCACTCAGGGTCAGGCAAACGATGCCACCCACCCATCCTGGCCTGCTGGGGTAACTGCCATTCCTTACAAGAGAGACACGAAGGGGGGGACTGATGAGCTGTCATCCCTGCTCATCACATTTCTCACAATCTCTCACACACACACACACACACACACACACACACACACACACACACACACAAGACAGTGTCATGGCTAACGGACTGATTCTGTTCTGTGCCTTTCCTCTCCTGCAGGAGCCTGCACCCATGACAGAGGATCTGCTGGAGGAGCAGTCTGAGGTGCTGGCTAAGCTGGGCACATCTGCAGAAGGAGCCCACCTGCGTGCTCGCATGCAGAGTGCCTGCCTGCTCTCCGACATGGAGTCCTTCAAGGTGAGGCTGCCACCCACACGTTGCTGCTGGCAACAGGGAAGCATTGGCCACGCCTCCTTCCTCCCATGCGAGTGGCACTTATGAAACACATTGAGGTTTTTTGGTTTTGCTTTTAAAGGATAGATTACCCATAAGAGAGACAATAACCAAGTTGAATATAATTATGATTTCTAGCTTCAAAGTACAGAGTGGATCATTAATGATTTGGTTTAAGAGCAATGAAGACAAATAGTGTGACGGTAGCTCATGTATATCCCATCCTGCTACCATAAATCTGTGTTTAGCTGCTTCACATCAGTCACTCATAACCTAATCAATACACAGTAAACTTATAGAAATGGACTCTTTTAACTCCATAAGCTGAGACCCGACGGGCTTTTCTTTGTGAAAAGCCAATATGTCTGAATCGATGCAGGCTTTAATCCCAGGTAGGGCATGCATTGCACTGTGGAATGGGAGATGCGGTGCTGGGCTGCTCCATGTGGCTGCACTCCAGCCACATGGCACAAACAGCCAGAACATGAGGGCCCTTTGTTTTCCTGAACACCTCCCTGAGTAGATGCTTCATGTCCTGCACCTGCTAGCATTGGGAGATGTGTGGTACTCGGGGACAGTGCCTTGTTGTCCAAACTCTCAGCCCTGGCGCTGGGCTCACAAATAGTGGCTCATTCAACCAGCACATCTTGTATGTGCAGGTATGCAGTTAAAAATAAATAAATAAATCATGGCCCCTTCTGCCCACCCTCCAGCTAAACACAGCCTCTAAATTTAGGAGTCTTGCCTGTAATTGTGCTTAGCGAAGCATAATCCTCCATTTTGGCGGTAATTATCGGTTCCCCCTGGATGGAGCTGCAGCCTGGAAATGATTAATTGCACGACTTGTGGGTTTGACAGTCCCCCCTCCACCCAGCTATGTACCGTCCTGCCTACTGGTCTCCCTACCACCTCACTACACCTGTCCTCGCTCTCCCATCGGGTACAGGGAGTGTTGGTTGGGGGGGGGGGGGGGNGTTGATTTTCACCGAGACGGTTCGGACGGATCGGATCACAAGGGGGGGTGGGGTGGGGGGGGGGGGGGGCTCTAGTGAGCTGAGCACCTACTGCTTCTACTCACCCTCAACGCGCTGGTGAGTGTCTATGAGCAGTGGCCCCGTGCTCTGCCACACCACTGTAGTTACATCTTTCTCTTGTTGAAGTGGGCGGGGGAGGGGCTGGCACTCTTGTTTGCTAAGATCATTATGTGCCTTTCTTCCTCATGCTAATTACCTTCTGTGAAGCTACAGCTGTATTTCTGAGGCTGGTTAAAGGTTGTGCTTTAAACGTAATTGAGATCTGGAGGATTTGTCAGTTGGTTCATTAGCAGCAGAATGTCTGGCACATTTTGTCTCGCAGAACCATTTATTATTAGTTTTTTTCCCCCCCTCTAATGTCATCTTTGCCTTTATTGAATGATCAAGTCTTTAGTTTCTCAGTTTCCTCTGTGTGAGACCATGATCCTCAAAAGGAAGGCGAAACCAAGTGCTGGCCGGGTGACGCTCACAGGCTCTCTCCATGGTTAGGCAGCAAATCCTGGCTGCTCTCTGGAGGACTTTGTGCGTTGGTACTCCCCTCGGGACTACGTGGAGGAGGAGGTGGTAGATGAGCATGGCGAAAAATCTCTGCGTGGGGAGCTGAGTGCCAGGATGAAGATCCCGGGGAACATGTGGGTGGAGGCCTGGGAAACAGCAAAGGCCACTCCAGCCCGACGCCAGCGCCGGCTGTTTGACGACACCAAGGAGGCAGAGAAGGTAAGGCCATCACGATCCGGTTGCCTCAACATCTCCACCTGTCACTAGTTACCACTTTGCTTCTCCAGTCAAGAAGACTACTGATGGACAGACAAGCAGGACTGTGTTAAGCGCCAAGAGTAAAGCAGATGCACTGAATTCAGTTACTTATGCAGGAATTTTTAGCTGAGAATAAATTGTTCTATGGGGAACACAGGATGGATGGGACTGGAGCCATGTGTCTGGCACTGTCCCTGTTAGAACTTGTTCCATCCGTCATGACACCATCCTGCTGAAAGTCATACACACGTGTCCCCAGTCAAACTGCACAGCTGCTGCAGTAGAGCCTTGGCCCTGGCACACAGCAACCAAAGTAGGTCACAGCACAAGGAGGCGCAAGGTGTGTTCCCGCCACGGGCTCTGTCCCTTGCTGCGCGTGAAGGGTGTCATTTGACGTCCTTCGTTGCCCTGCCCGGCCACGCAGAGGAAACGGCAGGTGTTGGATTCAGCGAGCGTCGTCTTGTTGGTTTGACGTTGTGCAAGATGACACAAGGGCGTACGTTTTTCCAGTCCTTGGACGGTTGTCAGGACTGTAGCCAGAAAGGCAGCCATGGGGGTGAGGACACAGTGAGAGGAGCCAACGAATATTCACGTCTAACTAGGAAAAGTTTTTCCAAGTCACAACCTTGAATTCCTCCAGTTCCCCTTTGCGTAATCTGCACATATGGTGTGTGTGTGTGTGAAAGAAGCTGCAGGTAGGTTCACGTAGAGATGTGCTCTTGTCTCAAACCATTTTATGCAGCATTTTGTCAGCTGCTAACGGCTCACTCGAAGTGTCAGACGCGTTGGTTTGTTCCTCATTAAGCGACGGAGAGCAAACGGTTCAAAGAACAGTGTGTTTATGGTTTGTTTGCTGTCTCAAGCAAGACGAGTTCTTATCACTCACTTTCATTCAGGTCCTGCATTACCTGGCAGTCCAGAAGCCAGCCGATCTAACCAGACATCTCCTGCCCTGCATCCTTCATGCTGCCATCCTGAAGGTGAAGGAGGAAGGTGAGTTCTGTAGTCCACCCAAACATAGGTAGCATCTCAGTGTGGTCATCAACAGCCTTGCATGCCATGGTCAGTCCCCTCAAGAAGAAATGCCCCAATAAAGAGCTACCAACAACACTGCAACTGAACAACACTTGATGGATTTTCTGAAGCATTGCAGTGAGTTCAGCAGAAAGTGACCTAAGCAATACCTCGTTTCTAACATGTCCTACATACACAGTTTAGGAACTGTACAATTTCAAGCAAAGGACGCAAGATTAAAACAATCCAAAAAAACAATGTCCTGAAGTGGGCAAGGGCCCCCATTTCTCATGTTAATTTTGATTCCAGAACATAGGGTACAAAAGATAAAGATTTCAGAACCTGTATAGGCCAGAACAAACAGAAGTACATCTATTCTTCACATAAGTTAATTTTTTGCCCCCTTAGGAGAATTCCTGTTATAAAAGGGCACAGTATCGTTATTTCTTACAGGTGGGAGGAAGAAACCAACTGATTCTTGGTTGGAAAATGTCCATGTTCACAGGGGTCTGGAGTCTGTCCTGGAAGCCCAGGGGGTGAGACAGGGCACTCAGCGGACAGACCCACTTTCTTAAATTAGCACACAGATACTTATGTTATGAACGTTGCAGGAAATTAGAAGCATTCAATATATAAGTTTGCATTCAGAATAATTTGCATCAGCACCAGATAAATTCTCCCACACCGTGGTTATTAAATAGTTAGGGAAGCAGCACAAGCTGAATGGCATCATTGTGTTTGTGGTGTTTTGCAATGGTACAGACAAGGAATTGAAGTCCCCCCCCCAACTGAAATATGAATGTAGAGCCCCACCATTGCTCCTTCTCCTTAAGTCAAACGGCGAAGTCTCTGGTGTCTGCATGTGCCTGTGTAGTGTGTAGTTGGTGTGGTCTAACTTGCACTCCCATTCCCTGTTCCACCACAGAGGTGGCAGAGGACATCCCATCTGTACGCAAGGCCATCCAGCAGCTCCTTGGGAGTGCCAGCAAGCTCCTGCGCCACCCCAGCCCTGACTACAAGAAGCTTGAGGTTAGGGCGAGCACTTGACTATGAGGGCAGGTGAGAGTGGGGAACAACTAGGGAAGATCTCTCATGGTGCCTCCCCTTGGGGCCCTCTGCTCACCCAGCAGGACGTCATCAACCAGATAGTAGAGGTGGAGACGGTGATCGCTCGCGCACGCTCCCTGAAGGCTAAGTTTGGGATTGGGACAGGTGGCAGAGGGGAGGACATGGTAGAGCTGGAAAGGTAGGTGGAGCTTCCAGGACTACATTCTGTGCTACATTGGAGAGAGTGAAGCTGGAGAGTGATGGTTTATACCTGGTCAGGTTCGACACTGTGCTCAGAGTCGATCAGCTGTCAGTTTCCATTCAAAAGTTTAATCTCTGTGAGCAGTATTGTCCCTCAGCCTTTTACTGACACCAGGACTGCTGGTTTATTAGAGGTTTTCGACAAGACACTGCGGACAACTTAATTTCTCTCCAGTCTGCTGATTTGGAGTTCCATTCTACCCTTTGACACCAAGTACCCTTAGTCCATTTTCCACAGTATTCAGTTTCCCGGTGAAATTTTAAATCTGTGCAAGACTTCACCCCTTAAGAACAAGTTAATTTGACTTGTAAGACAGAGTAAATAGTGAAGCTGTTGGGAATTAACAGAAACAGGAGGCCAAGTACTACTTTGTGATGTTTGCATTGGAACATCGTGAGTCCTGTCTCACCTTTTCTGATGGCGACTATCGGTCAAGAAGGTGACCCTCATCTAGCCACTATCCCACCCCCCAGGTTTGCCAGTTCGCTGTTGGAGGAGCCGGAGGCGACGGTGGTGGGTGCTGGAAGAGGCCCTGCAGGCAGCATCATTCATCAGCTCTTTGTCAGTGCCCATAGGGTAAGGCCACAGCTCCCCCTGCTGGCCATAGTGTGCCAGAGCGATGGTTAGGATGCGGTGCGGCTGCAGCTACACACTGTGGTGGCAGCTTACACATCTGAGCACAGAAACAGCTGGTTTTTTCACACTGACAAATTATGCAATAGGAAATGACAACTGTCAAATAATGAGAGTGTGCAGCTTTTCCTGGCATCTGTCATCACCGAAACAAAGGCTTGGTCTTAAAGGATGGTACAGCGAAGCACTACGGACCCCAGAATGGCTGTGGGCAACGAGCCTCATTCAGGGTGCCGCCCAAAGCAGCGCAGATCCAGCTGGAGGTGACGGCGTGGTTTTCCCTGCTGTCCTCCACCATCACGAGTGCAGCTCCAGGCACTTTAGAGCTGGACACACTTCTCAGTATTCACTGGCAGCCGCTATGTTGCCAAGTTCTGGAGAGAAAGCGAGTAATTATCATAGACATATGTAAATGGGCTAAAATCAGTGGTTCTAGTCGCCTGAGCGTTTGGAAAGAAAAATGAGCAGTGTTATTAACTCGTTTAATTACTTATTTTTAAATGCGCAGCCCTGGTTCCAAACTTGGTAACCTACTATTTCCTGTGTTTGGGGTGAAGATTTAGTGGTGCTTCGCTGTCGAGCTGCTTTCCGTTGTGAACGTGTGCTTGCTTTTTTGGGGGGGGGGTCAGATGTCTGACTGTGCAGGTCACCTCTGATGTCTTTCACTTCTCTCCATCCTCATTTTTTCCCCCTCCTAATGCTGCTTGTCTACTGACCTCCTCCAGTTGGCTGACCCTACTGATGAGGTAACCCTAACCCTCCCAGGCCACCCCCCCCCCTGCAGTGCATGCACCACTCAGGGTCACTCAGGACAAGTCCCATAATCCTTGGGCTGCTGCACACTGTACTATAGCCGGACGGCGTTGAGAGAATGTGGGTTGGGGGCCACCAGCTTTATGCTAATGTTCCCTAGATGTCGGTCATCTGTTGGTCATTTTATTCACCCACTTGCTAATCAGTCTGTGTTGTGTATTCGCGTGCTGTCGTTCTGGGCTCACAAATTAGGGCTTTTTGGTGGACGTGGAGGCTGGTGTATGAGCTTGAGTTCGTTTTTACAATTTCTGTGTAATGAGAAATAGTCATAGATTCACACCTCGATGCACAAAATATCTGTCAGAAATAATGTAGTGTTTAAAAATTGCCCCAAAACACAAATTTTCATCCCACTTCATTGTCAGCAGTAGATGAGATTTAGGTGATGTGCAGAGACACTCGCTAATTTGTGAAGAACTTGCTAATGTGTAATTTATTTCTCGTTAGTAAAAATAGATTCAGTTAATTTACAGCAGGATTCCAATTCAAACACTTCGACATGTTAACCACTTGCAGTGATATTTAAAATAAGATATTTGAAGTGCTGAAGAAGTTGGTGTTCAGGGAGGGCGGGGCTCTCCCGATGACTGACATCTTCACAGCGACCTCTCTCCCTTCCAGGCGGCCCAGCTGGCGCCCACCGAGGACGACCCTGGCCGGGGGGGTCGGCCTGAAAACGGGCTGAGGCCCGGTGGGAACGCCGCGTCCGAATTCCCCCCACCGGCAGGGCGGGAGATACTGCTGAGGACGTGCGTGCCACGCCCGGCCCCCTACTCCAAGGCCCTCCCCCAGCGCCTCTTCTGCGTGCTGATGATGAACGACTTCCGTCTGACCGGGGCCTTCTCCTCAGACACGTCCTTCTTCTGAGGACTGTTTGGTGTCGGGGGATGGGAGAGAAGGGGACCAGTCAAAGAAAGGGACAGAGGCCTTTTGAACGTTCTGTCAGTGTTTCGCTTGGTGTGTTTGAGATGGCATCTCCGTGCAACTGGAATCAACGACATGTTTGGGGTGAGACGCTAAAACTGGTCCGGTGTTTCCAGGCACATTAGTTTCTTGTGGGTTACAGTAAAGTTTCCTAAGTCAGTTATATATATCTTGAGAATATTGCGTTGGCCACATCGAGTCATTAGCAAGAACCAGTTTGTTTCCTGCTTGGTCCTCAGTAGTGTTTTATATTGTGCAAAGTTGCCAGATTACAAACTGCAGACTATTTAATCAAGAGCCAATGTTAGTTAGAAAAACAACTTCTGTCCATCTGTTAAGACTGTGCTGTTCAGCAGAGATGTAACCACCTCCTCTTAACATTGTGTAGCTAAAACTGCAGGCGGGGGGGTTAAACTCAGCGTTCCACATGACAATGTAGCTGTAGAACCACTTCTCGGGGTGAAGGAGAGGCACTGCTGCACCAGGTAACCGTTACATCGGGTTTTAAAATGCAAGACGTGCATTTCTCCATACCACTATCTTTTGGCGTCTTTGGCTCGGATGATATTGCCAGCTGGCTGTGTACAGTGTACAATTCTCCACGCGGTCACCATGCATGCATGATGAAACCATGTACATTACTAGAATTTTAATGTTAGTCTATGAGATTCTGGTTGAAAGTGCAATTACACAAAATACATATTGTAAAGACGTAGCCTTAAGTACTGTCAGAAGACAACGTGTTAAGTTAAAGTTGAGGATTTCTATGATGACTAATGTAAATTCCTGCCATTTATTTAGCTACTTTGTGCAAAGCCAGCGCAGACCTTTTAAAATATTGTGTCAGGATCTGACTAAAAAATGGGAATGGTGTCCGGAACTGGTAGGAATCTGTTCACGCCTCTATCGGTTACTTGCTGTTAAATGGGTATTAAAGTTTTACTCAAACGACATGTCACCCGTGAGCTTTTCTGACCTCTGAATGGACAGAAGTGTGCTAGATAGGTGCACCGCAAGGTCAGAACGCGCTTAAGGTGCTGCAAGCTCCGTGCGGAGCAGTTTTGCCATTAGTGAGTGGGAGAAGCCGCTGTGGCTCCTGTCAGATCCACGGTTTCCGCTTCGCCGCAATGTGCTGTCATTCAGGCCAGGCTGTGATGTTGATGTTGAAACGCAGCTGCCATCTGATCTGGTTTTCCATGTTTTTGGCCCTGAGAAGTAACCTAATGAACATGCTGTCTGATGGCTGCTGCCTGCGTCGCCAGCGTCGTCCTGCCAAAACCTGCACTAATTTGCCCTCCTTGCTGCTCTGTCATACAGATGTAGCGGCATGTCCTGCAGGAAGGTTCGCCACCAGGTAATGAGACAGGAGGAAGAGACAGTTAAGAATGTACGTGCAGAGACGTGTTGAGGGAAGTGAAAGGTAAGGGACTGTGTGTGTGTGGAAGCAGAACTGGTGTGAGGGAAAGCAGGAAAAGAGCTGAGGATGGGATATAAAGAAATGACACAGTGGGGTAAGAAAAAGGGGGAAAAGTACAGGTGGAGCAGGACATGATGTGAAGGAGGATGGACACTCAGGGCTGGGAGCCAGTGAGGAACGTGACTAAAAAAACCAGAGGTGAGACCGCAGGAAGTGTAGACAATCTGCCATCAGTCCCTTCACTCTGACAGCAGCTCTGGCTGGTTTTCTACCCACTGTGTCACAGGGACCAGTTTGCTGATGGTCTCAACATTCAGATGGCGGCTGAACGCGGTGCAAAGTGAGACTTCACTGCCAAACTAGCAGGAAAACGGCAGCACCTTACAAGGTGTCACCAACTAACTAATAAATAAGAATCCTGAGGTAGGAACAGCCCGTTTAAGTTAATAACTGTTCCGTTTACGGCTTGAACTCGGCGTCCACCTGCAGCGTGTCAGCGATGTGAATGTGGTGTAAATCCATGCAAACAAAATGTCACCATTGATTTAGCTCCTGTTCACATCAACATCCGGCCGGGAAACGGGCAGAAGGTCGCTGCTGTTCTGCAGTGTCGCTCCTCAACTTTTAACAAGTTAACGAACGACTTGCTTTTTTCTACTTGGTTTTCGCTGTAGGAATGAACGCGCTCCCTTTACACACTGGTGTGTACAGTTTTGTACTGTAAAACTATTTCTAAAAAAGATCAAGCGATTAAATCACACAAGTTATAATCCCCTGTTGAGCGGGAAAGCCGACAGTGGAGATCACAACCGCTTTTTAAAAAGGATTCAAAGTTGTGTGAAATTAACATCCTCAGCAGAAGGTCCTTTATTCACATTCATTGGCTTTGCTTTTTATTTGTTTTATTTCATCATTGCATTAACGCATCTGGCACGGGGGATGTAAACAGGCATTGTTGCCACAGTGACGGAATCCGCAAGTCCAATGATGGGCACAGATCTTTTTACAGGTGCGCATAACAAAGCATCGACTAACTTGTTTTGTCAGTTTCTCAAGGAAGATGGAAACATGGTTATTAGTAATCAAGTCCCCAATGCCGCCAGCGTGCTGCTGATTTGATCACATCCCCTTTGCCACGCTTAGCATCTGTTCCAATTACACAGAGTCTGTTTGGAGACTGAAATAGGAGCACTTTTTTTTCCGAAGCAGTTCATTAAGTGAGTGCTGTTATTCCTGCCCCCCCCTCCCCCCGGCTCTGAAAGAAAACAAGCGCAGATACTGTTGGATGAGTGCGATTAAATGCACGTGGCCTCTGAGCTGTTCACACTTTGATTGGGAGCTGCTAACTTGTCCTGTAGCGTTTCTATAAACAGAAAGTGAGCTGCGAAACAGTTTAATATTCCAAAGCGCTGCTTATCATTCAGGTCTGTTTCCATAGTAACTTCCAGCACTTTCTACCCTCCAGCCCCCACCTTAAGTCTACTTTGTGTGAGAGGCAAATGTGCACAAATAAACGGGAGTGATGGCTATCGGAGGCGACAGGCAGGCTCTTTCTCCTCTGTAATGGGAACAGATTGGAAACATGTTGCTCTCAAAGGCGTAAACATGTACACCTTTAACGTTTCCAGAAAGACGGTTTATCCTGCGCGCCGACACGCTTGTTCACACTGACGAGTAGCAGCCTGTCAAAGCAAACGCACACAGTGAGGGATGTTTGAAAGGGAAAGCTGAGCACCGGCGATAATTAAGGCACTTTTATTATTTTCTTAATTGTTCATTTTGATCATCTCCGTTTCCCATTAAAATACAGTTTTATCTACATTTTGCCGAAGTGCTCAAAGGAACTGGTGTGAAACGTACAAGCGGTGTAGCGGCCCGGTAAGCTAGGACCCTTTGTGCGCTTTTTTGTTTTCCACCAAGTTTGCACAACTTAAAATAGAAGCGGTACAGTGTGCCTCTGCGCTCAGCCAGCTCATCATAAATCAAACCTGGCTGGTAGGGAAAAGCTCAGGGGAGAAGTACATTTTGTATAAAATAAAAAATAGCCCATAAGTGTGGATCGTACGTGTGGCTCTCTGCCGCCTGGTGTTTTCCAGGTTATGGGTCAGAAGAGGCCCTCTGAGGGCTTCCTCTACACAACGCGTCTCCTGGGATCTGACCCGAACAGACAGGCGGTGTCTCTCGGTCACCTGCTCAGACTAGTGCTGCGCTGTGACGTGGTGACAATGAACACAGCCTGCTGACTGCGGTGTACGTGACGAGTGTCCTTTTTATGCCTTGGAAAAACGCACATGAAAGGTGAAGGAGCTCCTTGCAAAAAGACAAAGAGCAAAGCCTCCCTTGCTCAACTTTAAAACGGGTGTCACTTTCTGATAAAGAACCTTGTGATGTCGGAGGCCACCTTGGAGGCCGTCCTTTCCTTCTTCATCTGACTGCGATCTTTGGCTTGCTGGGCTGTCCTCTGTAACACACACACAGCATTTTTTCACTCTGTTAAAATAGTGTAGAGAATCACACCATCTCCTCTGAGTAACAGAGCTGAAGTCAAGGTGTTCAGGAGGAGGAGCTGCTCTTCACATGCTGTAAGTGCACATGGTGGCAGAGTGGGACTCACCTGTCTGTGGCACACGGTGCACAAGGTCTGCAGGTTGTCCAGGGAACACTGGCCGCCTCCTTGGTACACTGGACGGATATGGTCCACCTGCCAGAACTGCCCTTCCGATGGGCTCCTGATCATGTCGTTCAGCTAGGAGCAGAAACACGGGTTTTTACTCCCAATTGTGACAGGTGAGGTTTAACTGCAACAAAATGACCCCAGCATACAGAGCTGGATGATGTGACATTACCTGCCTTATCACAAAAAACCTAATTTTTAAAGCCACTCCCTGCCACCTTGGAGTCTGCAGAGCAGTTAGACGCCTGAACTGGTGAGAAGACCCTACGTGGAGTAATGCAGCAGAGACTCCATCGTGCTGAGACCAAGGCTGCGCTGGCCTGGGGGGTGGGGGGGCAGGTCACACGCTGCCTCAAGCAATTCCCCGACACCGCCGCTGCTGGCATTTCAATTTGAGGCAAAGCCTCCTGGGGCTTTTGTGGCTTTTTACATGGAGGGACCCAGGGGAGAGCCCAGCGACGGAAATCAATCCCCGCTCCCTCATGCTGCCCCCCCTCGTAATTAGCCGGGGTCCGCAGAGAGGCGGGAGGAAGCGGCCCCCCGCCCTCAGGTCGATACCTCCCAGAGAGCTTACTGTGTTTATTGTCTGGTGCTGGCCATGTCCCTTTGAAGGCGCTTAGACTAAGCCCAGCTATTGATTTGTGAGACGGCGCCGGCGGGAGGGGGGTTGAATCGATGGTAGGATGTGATACAGAGGAGCTCCCCACCCACCCATCCATCACTCCAGGCCAGTTATCTTTTCCCAGCACAAAGCTGCAGCTGAGCAGGAACAACAGCTGGGCTGTAAAGACGACTCCTGCTCTGGAGTTGTGTGAAGCTACAGGTGTAAAACAGGCCCTCTGTCACCTTTGCCTCTTCTAGACCTCCTCACAGCCAGTGTTCCTCCCACAGTCCACCTCTAGGGTTGGAGCTTTGCTATTCTGTAAACTGCCTGCTTTGTCTGATCCAACAAAGATTTTTGGCCAAAGCTGCAGGGTAAATTAAACCCTGTTTTCGTTTCTATCTGTTTCTGTCTGCTGGATGTGAATCAGCCCAGTTCTTGCCTATTGATCTTCAGAGCACTGGCCAGCCTTGCTGTTTGCTTCATGACTCGGGGGGCCAGAGACACAAGACACACCTGTTTGAGGGGCAGCTGAGCCAGCCAAGTGCCTTCCAGCATCTCCTTCCTGCATGTGGGGGGGGCATCCCGAATGCGCTGGAACAGCTGGTGAGCCTGGAGGCCGCAGTGCTGGCACACGCCCTGCTCTACCTCCAGCACCCGCGCGCGCATATAGGCCTGGCTGGAGCGCACCTGGAACTCCTCCTGGCAGCGCTGCTGGCAGAAGCGTGCATCCCAGGCCCCCCCAGCACTGCACGGTAGCTGGCAGGACAGACAGAGGGGGGTTCCTGTGCTGTTGACAGCCTGCAAGTATCCTGCTCCCTCCTGCGGGTTTACTGGGTCTCCAGGACGGGGACTTGTGGAACGCCCGTTGCCCCTGTGGATGGTAAGGGAGGACCCTGTTATGGAGCTGTGGAACGTAGATAGCAGGAATGGTGCAGTTTAAAAGTGTGCAGCTGATTTACTGATCTTTTATATACAAGCCTTTCCCTTTGGCTCTTTTTCACAGAATGTACTACACTGAACTGAAAACTGCACCACTGAACGGGTTTTAGCACAGAAAGCTGCTGCAGTTGAGCTGGACCCTTGTGGTCAGGAGGCAGTTCCTATGGCAATGCACACGGCCCCCGCATCCCTCCAACATATACTGTAAGTGGGCAGGTTCCAAGAGTTCTTTTTATACATTGAAGGGCTGGAGCACCACACAGCATGAGGGTCCACGCTTCTTTTGAGGCCTGAGCTGGAAAATGCCCACGAAGTTGGTGAACATTTCATCTCTTGCCTGTATTTATGTACATTTTCCAATGACACGGCTGTGGCCGCTGAGAAATACCAGAGGAACCTCCACCCACACCAAACTGGTGCTCGGTGCCGTTTTCTACGTTTAGGGCTGATTCTACCTTAGCAGAGCTGGATACGGATCCCAAACTCAGTATGGTGCTCAGAAACATCTAGACTGGAAAAGTCACAGACTGGCAAGGAGCAGGAGGTGATTAGTTCAAGACTGCTGTTGAAGCTCTTTTTGTGATGCAACAGATGTACAGTGGCGATCAGCAGGAGCACAGAGACCACATCTATCACACACCTGTATGTGCGATCAAAGGCGGTGATGCAAGCGGCGAGATCTATGCATGAGGACCTCAGTGAAAGATCAAACAAGACGACGGTCACGCAGAGAGCACCAGCACAGCTCGGCTTTACTGCGTCTAAATTCAAAGCCCCCCAACCCGCTGCCTGCACTGTGACACACTCGCTGTGGCTCTGCCCTCTCAACCAAGCGATGATGTACTTGTCTGGAACCATGTCAGCCAGCTGGGTTGTCCTCCTCTTGGTGAAAAAGGTCTCCTTGTTGATGACTCTCACGGTGCCCCTTTCACTCTGTGCCTTGCTCAGGGACGCTTGTGCCACATCCTCCTTGGTGAGGTACCTGAATGGCAAGACATACATCCTTTAAAAAAAAAAAAAAACTGTAAAGGCGATCAAACAGGAGGCACCGTGGCAGTTTACACCACTTTTACGCACTTCCATGAAATAGAAGCTCATTCTTCAAAGAGCTCAACACAGGGGGTGTTGAAAAGAAGCACATGAAAGGTGTTTCCCGCTCTCTAGCACGAGCTGGAGGGATGGGGGCAATGTGCAAATTGACTGTGGCAAAACTGCAGTGAGAGGCCAGCATAGAGCCAGGAACGATTCCCCCAGAGAGCTCCGGTGCGGCACGTCCCTTTGCCACATTCTCACCTTTTAATTGATGCTGGCTTCTGATAGAGAGATGAGATGCTGTGCTAAAAAATGCTCTGCAGCTGTCGAATGTGAGAGCAGAGATGCTTTCCAGCCCATTACTGTTTCTCCACAATCTTCTCTTCACATGTTTTACTAAGGACCTAATGATCTAAACGCTCTCCTGACATATCTGACAATAAACACACGAACAAGCGTAAACAAAGTAAAAACTGGCAACACAACGCATCCTTCAAACTCCGTTCTGGCCTGGTATCCAGTACAGAATGCTTTGCATGCCCAAATTTGTGAAAATTATGCTAATTCTTTCCAAATATTTATGTTCTCCCAGCCCTGATGCACCTAGCATTAATTTGCAGGTGAGAGTGCTGCTTGCCTCTTGGTGATGCTCTGTCTGCGCTGGCTTCTGGACAGCTCCTCCAGGGCCAGTATGGGGCTGTGGAAGAGACCGCCACTCCGCCGGACCACCCTCTGCTTCATAGCCGTTAGGGAACTCCACTCCCGCACAAAGCGCAGCACCTGCCAGGTGAGGTGGTGTTCAGCGAGACTCACTCAAGACTGTGCTCAGGTAGCAGATACTGGTCCTGTACTTATGTATTGAAATGTGAGGGAAGGTACTGCTGCAATACTGCTTTGGCAAGAAGGAAGCGATACAGCAATGAAAGACCTTGATATGTTGGCCGTGGTCTCTCCCTGAGGGACTGTGGCCTGCAGCTCAGGTACAGCCACCCCTCAGGTCTCTCACAGTCTTTGCCTGTCTGCCTCCCCTCCACCTGCTCAGGCCCACACACTCACGTGTCTCCTGTTCTCTCTGTGGTTGAACTCCTCTGGAAGGTCCTCCCAGTTGTCCAGCTTGATGTCCATGGGAATAAAATTGCAGTTCAACGGAGTGCCCTCCTGCAGTGACGGCAAAAAGGCGCAGATGGTTCAAATACAGTCAGTCAGTATATACGGCACATCCTGTTTGTCCATGTAGCGTTTAGCCTAAGAACAGAAGCCATTTCAGTATCAAACAGTTTTGGATCAATAACTGGAGGTAAAATGTCTGGGAGAATTGACAACAACACCATGGTTTTACTGGCAGCAATTTCTTTATAAATGTCAGCAGTATTAGGCCCCCATAATCTCATTATAAATTTGAACAAATCCTATGGGAAAAGCACTGGCTTGCTAGTGGTCTGAAAAAAAAAAAAAAAAAAAAAAACTGGGATTTAGGCAGCACAATAATGTCTGAATCATTGCTCCTCAGAGTTTTGAGATCTACCTCGTGTTACATAAAAGATTATCCACACCATTCTTTTCCCTTCAGCTGTCTTAATTTTTTGCATAATTCCCCATAAACACCTCACTAGCAGCAAACACTTGTTACAATTATCCACAGCCGCAATGATCCCAGCAATCAATTTTAATGGGAAATTTAATTTTAGCCGTGACAAGAATGACCAGTGTCAGTTATCACAGGCACCAATCAGCTGTTATGGCTCTGACGGGGGTTTGGTGCAGCAGGAGATGGACACATGAAGGCAGTTGCCTCATTCTTGTTGTCTACCTTGGTGTAGAGGTAGACCCTGTCCGTGTTCCTGCTGGGGCGAAACTTCAGTCCCTCGTACAGGTGGACTGAGCCGGCTGGTGGAGCAGGAAGAGACAGAGATCAACACTTCTGCTGCAGTCCTACTTTATATACTCTCATCTTTTTCTGTCTGCACAGACAAAGCATATTAGTGGCTATTCATATTTACATTTGCTCATCGTGGGAGGAAATGGGAACACCTGACAGAAACCCACACAAAAACAGGGAGAACATGCAAACCTCACACAGACCAAGCTGGCGTAGAAACCACTGTGTTGACCTTGCACTTTACCTGCGTGTGGCCATACTGTCCACAAGCCTTTTGGAAACAACAGAACTGTGGCTGTGGATTTGCACCAACAGCCTTTGTACCACTATTGCATTTAAAGGTTATGCTACTTACGTTTCATGGTTATCACTTAACAAACATGTAAGACTTCACATCCACAGTGTAGACACGACAACTCGAATCAAGCAAATGTGCAAGATCAAGTGAGCAGTCTGGCACTTGCAGAGGAGCCCAGGAACAGACCTCCATGAATCCAGGTGCTAAAAGTGGCGGTCGCTTGCTACCCCACCTGGGCTACATCACGCACCATTGGAGGCAGTCATTACACCCTCGCACTCACCTCACAGGTCACTAACATTGGCCAACTGCTGCGTTCTGTACTAATATGCCTACGGCAGGATTAATATAGCCTTCTATCATCACTTCAGAAATGGCAAGGCGCCGCTAAATGGCACTGAAGCATCTCAAGTAGATCGGGGGCGCTGCGATGGGGGAAACGCACTCTCCTGAGAGGAGAATGGATGGGTGTTGGTAAGAGGCTTTGGCTTACAGGTGGGGAAGGCAGAGGCTGTTTCAGGGTGCTCGTGTTAACAACTCTATGGTGTGCGGTTCTCTTGTCTTCCTCCACCCCCTAACCCTCATACTTTGTACACTGTATTTTACTTGGTTTATCCTTCTGCTGTCACATTTAAAAAATAAGAACCAGCTTAGATGCTTTCATCTTCATTGCAGGAAGATAAATGCAGATCGATTGAGCTAATTACTGTTGACGTTCATTCAATGATGCATTTTGGTCACACCAGCCACATATTTCCCTCTGGATGCAAATGTCAGAAACAATCATTTCTTCACAAGCCTATCATTTACATCTCTTCTGCATGTCTCAATTTGTACCTTGTTTACTCTAATGGTCACATACTTTTTTGGAAGATGAAGCAACACACAGCGGCTCACGATAAAATCCAGGGCTACAAAAAGAACAGTTGCCGAAACACGGAGGTCCTACACATAGTGAAAGGAGCTGCTGGAACAGGGAGCTGAGCTTCCGTTCTGGCAACATCGCGTTCGGGAAGCGCTTAGCAAAACTTTAACTGAAGCACATACTTTTTGCTCCGCTCAGCCGCTCGGAGCTGCTCTGCTATTTCCAGCAATGATCAGGGGAACAGGCACAAAGTATGTGTGAACAAGGAAAAGGCAAAAGAAAATGTAGTGGTTCTGTAGGTTCTTGCACTGCTTGAACTAGACATAAGAAGGTAATGATGTCAAATTCCTCCCCTGACATAAATGCACCAAACCGGGTAGTTCACAGGGTGCTGGGTGAATGAGCTCAGTGTTGCTGCCTTATGCCAAAAATTTAATACATTTAATGTACAACAAATGTTTGATGCCTACATACAGTTCCAGTGAAAAGTGTGAGGACACATGGGAACCAGACAATGCTTGTACAGAACAGACTGGACAGAAGAATGAAAGCACGTGTCCTGCGTCTCTGGGGAAGTGTCCCGTGTCTCACATGTGTCCTGCTGCAGAACACCTGGGAAGACATGGCAGCTCATTTTGTCATTGACTAAATGCTTTTTGAAAAAAAATAGCTTCCAGCAAATGAACTCGCCCTCTTCGCTGGTACTCTGATGGTACTGGTAACTAAACTGGTGCAAACCGTAGGATCAAAAACCCCCTAAACTGCTACAAAGTTGTCAGAATCAGAATTATTAAGAATTTGTCAGTGTGCACTTAATTTCATCACTTTGTTACATGTATTGATTTTTATGCCCCTCGTGTTGGTTAAAAAAATAAAATCATGAACAAAGGATAATTTTTTAAGCAAATTTTCAAGATAGCATTCTGGATACAACACAGAGCAATTCCATGAATGGGAAAATGAGAATATGGAGGAGAAGAAGAATTTTCCTAGAACAAAAAGCACCATTATTCTTTTTCTAGGCTTTAAAACAAAGAACCTGCTGTCTGTGTGCCATGCAGGTTATTTAAGCAGTACAGATTTTCTATGGAAAAAATGTACTTTGTGAATATACCACATATACTCTTTTATTAGCTTGCTCTTTCCTTTGGGAATGAAACCCACACAACTGCATGGTAATTCAATGTAGTAATCATAGGCAAATTCAGACTGACTGAACAAACATCCATTCCTGGATATTTTAAATCTCACCTTCACCAGTGAGGAAAATGACAATATCCTTTGCTAGATAACGATCCACAGCCCCCAAGGAGATTCCACATTGATGCCATTGTCATTTAGTCATTGTGACAGTATTATATCAAAAGGGTAACTGTTTACTACAGAGAAGAGAATGAGTGTGAGCACCACAGATAGATGCAGAAGGGCTCCAAGAAATGGAGAGATGGGACACGAGGGGGAAGGAGGCTACCACCTGTATGGTCTGTTGGTCCTGACAGCTGCTCTGCTCCACAGCTCAATGTGCAGCTTGACTCTGACTTCGTAGTCTCCACCACCCGTGAAGGCGTTTGGGAACAGGGGGTCGCTGTAGTGGCAGTAGGGCTGGTCTCGGGAGAAGGGAGCTGTGTTCCTGACTCTTGTCCAGGTGTGCCTGAGGGGGATGCAACACGAACACTGGTCTGGCACATGCAACCACAGGCAGGTCAAGAAGAATCTGAAAAGAACTTTGTAAATAGTTGTCAGAAAAAAAAAAAGACTACTGTTCTATGAGCAGTAAAAACCACACTATTTTGCCTCATTTTAAGTCAAATCAAAGTGACAGAGACATAGCTGTTTGAAAACCCACTACTGGTCCCTGCACGATTGCTCACATCATCTGTGATGTATCTGATATTCAGTAACATTTGGTGAATTGGCTGCCAAGTGTTTGACAACCAGCCCTTGAACATCCCTGCATGCAAAACATTTCCCTCAGTGCCGCATTTCATTGTGTTTCACTTTGTCTGCAAAGAAGCTGGCATTGCAAATAGCCGGTTATGCTCTCACAGACCTGAGACATGACTTACACACTTTAACAGCCCTAAGCCCCCCCCATAAAAGAGCAGGGACCTTTTCTGCAGGGTGGCAAAACACAGGGGCTGCTGGTGGAAGGCTACTAATTGTCTTTCCGCTGTGAAGCCTGGTGCTCAAAGGCCAACCTCCTATCGATTCCCTTAAATGTCATGCGAATTTTTGGGACCTTACACTCCCTGGACACGTGCCACCTTTTTACTAAGCCATTACGCCAAAATGCTCGATTTACTGCTCCCACTAGAGAAATAAACAAACCAACACCCATCAGCTGATGGATTTCAGACAAAGTGAAATTCTACAAACAAAAGTCTTCATCATGTAGGTATAGAGCTGAAAGCTGTTTTAAAAATGATTTGTTTCTTTGTTTCACACCAAGGGCAGCCTGGTTCTAAGCTTTCATCCACATTCTGCTACGTGTAAAATAATACAAATAACAACGGCACACATTTAACGGAATTATGCGAACGGCAGAGTGGACAAGGCAGAGGAAGATATGGCGGAGCAGAGCACAGCATCCACAGAGGATGATCACTTGCTTGAGTACAAACACACTCAACACAGGTGCCTTGTCCTGTCTGGCCCCACGGTTCTCAAACACACCTGCTGTATGTGGCATCCATCATAAACTCAATGGATCCTCACCCATTCTTCATCGCCTTCTTTCCTTCAGGCACCTTAAATATTTTATCCGACCTCCCGCTGCAACCAAGAAACCGAAGCACGACATCTGTACAGCTCTGACTCCAGCGGGGGTGCTGCCATTTCTTGCCTAAGCCTTGCACAGCAGTGGTTTTGAAAGGTTGGAACAGAGCAGCAATGGCCTATTTGCTGATATAACAGCATCAGGCAGCATGTTTGTGCACCAGGTAGAAATAGCACCTCGCAGTTCCGGGGCTGAGGACTTCACTGCGGGTTTGAACCCAGTTCAGGCCCTGTGGTGTTTGCGTGTTCTATATGTGTATCTAACATTCTAAGTTGCCTTGGACAATGTTAATGCCATCAGTCAGACATGAAATAATTACCAACACTTTCCATGCTGAATTCCACTAGCCCAGTCACAGTGGTCCATTACTGAACCTGTTTGCTGGCATCTTACTGTAGCTGGTAACTTTCACACTGCGAATGTTGTTACTGACTTTGTTTTGTAAGCTGCAGTGTTTGGCAAAGTGTTTCCTGCAGATTACATACTAGCACTTCCCACTGCTGCCGAGGCAAGTAAGAAGAACTTTAATCCATCTCAACAACGAAAGGTTAAAGTAAATGATTAACTGCTTGCAAATGCAGCTGCTTGGGACTACATTTATAACACAATAGCTGCAGCTTCCTGCAGTGTGACAGTGGGCTTGTGGTTGTACATAGCCACGCAACAATGGTTCTCCCAAACAGTTTATTGATGAATTATCGGTTTGTTATTTTAATTGACTGAATTAGCCATGTGAGTTCTGGGGGCTCAGGTTCAAAACTTTTGAATCACGCTAAAGAAAAAAAATGCGAGCAAACCAAATACGGGAAAAAACGTGTAAAATGTTTCATCAGTGGAAACAAAACTGCGCTTGTTATTTGTGGGCAAAGTGCTGGGTGGCCAGGAGCAGCCTAATTAGCGCGCGACTGCGTCATGTGACGGCCGGGTAGGCAGATGAGAGACGTCAGCGTGGAGCAGGGAGCAGCCGGTGTGAACGCACAGCCAGCAGGCTTCTTCCGAGAGCAAGTGAGAAGAGCACGTTGCCACGTGTGAACTCCCACTGGGAGGTGATGGATGCAGGAGCGGGAGCACATTAACAGGCTCCAGACCTGGAGAAGGAACGACTGCCGTTCTGGGGTCCTATTAGGAGGCATGACAGAGGTGGCAGAATGACAGCTCCGCACATTCATCCTCCACACAAATCACATGCACACCGGCACCTCCATCCTCGCACACCAGGATTGATAGATAAATAAATACACTTAATGTGGATAATTATAGTAATAAAGCAGCCTTGTTGGCAGTATGTGTCTGAGGGGCTCTACATCTTTCTGCACCTTTTCTCCATGTTTCACAAGGCTGGGAGTGGCCACCCCACCAACAGCCCAGTGCTAACTGGGCCTCTGTGTTGCTGCTCCCTGTAGTCACAATCACAGCACCATGACATTCTGCAGAGGCTGCTAAGGGGCTTAAAACTCCCAGGTGTGCTGCAAAATTATTTTACTTACTACATACAACAGAAAAAAATAACTTACATGGCAGATTTAGCGCATTTGCACTGCAGGGAAAGACAACGTTTTTCCAAATAACTTAATTAAAATCATATTTTTAATTATTATAATTAATTATTTCTAATTGTGCATTTCATTTCATTTTAAAACTAATAATACACTGGTGCAAAGCCCACTCATCTCTAAATGCATCTCAGAAAGTCACATATTTACAGCTAATTCTGTGTCTAATCACAAATGTCCAGATTAATGGTGAAAACCATGGCTGAAAGGTTTAAGTGGCCCTGTAAGGAGACAGTAAAGACCTCCATGAGACTGACTATAAAGCTTTGCTGTACAATGTGTTCGATAAGCTCAGTCAGAGCTGAAGAAGCCTGGTCTGCAGCATAGGTCTTTACTCTGGGTCCTCGAAAGTTCAAGTACAGCTGTTAAACTCGAAAGGCAAAATTAGTTCAATTATGAACATTACGAGTTTTAGCTGAAGTGCTCCAGGGGAATAGGAACCTCTGGCAGAGAGCTCGTGGAGGTGGAAATACTCACTGCTTTGGGAGGAGCGTGGCGACTTGCACATCTCGCAATAGGGCAGCAGGCGGCTGTTCGCATAGGTACAACTGTCACAGGTCCACTCCTGCCCCTGACGTGCACTCTCTCGGACCCCGAGGGGGGTCGTGAAGAGGTTCGGGGAGCCACCCTTGCCCGAGGAGGATAAACGCCTCCTCCCTGCTACAGATCTGGGTGTGAATGGCCGCAGTCTCTTCACCTGGGGTGACAAGTGACCAGTGTCACCTGGCCTCCTCTCTCCTGCCTGTTGCACCCCCTCTGCCTCCCCTGTGCCTTGCTGAACCTCTGGTAGTCGCTTTCTTTTCTTCTCCTCACAAGCGCTTGGCGAGAAGAATGAACGGATGTCCTGCTGCTTGTCCTTCTCAAACTGTGGGACAACAACACACACAGGGGTGTACAGGAACACATTTAGGTCCATCCCATGAGCACTAAGTCTGAACTTCAGCCCCGACTAGAAGATGTTTTTTCAGCAGGGCTCTGCTCTCTCTTCCAGTGCTGTGCTTTACATAACAGGTCCAATACCCTCATTGAAGCAGGAAATTACAGCTTGTGGAAAACAGCACCAGACTCATTGTTCTCAGTGACAGCAGCAAACTGCACATCCAATTAGTCAAGGCAACAAGTCAGCACATCGCAACGTGTTTAGCTTTGGCAAATCGGAGCCAGTTTCACTCCTGAAATACACTGGAGTCAAAATTTATCTGAAATGTATGAAGGTCCAATTGTGGTGATGGATCAAGAAGTGTCTTTTGTAACTGGAAAAAGTGATGAGCAAATACAAATAAGAATAATTATTTCTGAACCAAAATGAAATACATTATAAATGCGTACACACGAACACACAGTTTTCCCCATCGTTGTGGGATTTTCGGTGTAATAAAAAAGATTCTGAAATCCAATCAAACTGAGCAACAGGATAAAAAGTTGGTAGAAGACCAAAAAAAAACAGAGAAATTTTTTAGCACTTTTAACTTCTATGAAAAAGGTGCCAATCAATGTTCTACACCTGTCTCAGGTTTTACCATTTCTGAGGAGACTCAGAAATTAGGAAGCACACACAGACAATACATCTGTGCATAAGAAACAAAATATTCTGCAACCACACATTCAAAGAGATCCTATATACATTTGTCCGTAATTTGTTTCAGGCTTTTCAGTCCTCAGAGCATCTGGAATATGCCTGTAATTCATTCAGATGAATTGATTTAAATTGAGTCCCACGTACTGTCTTTACAATAATTACTTCTTTTCATTTGCTGCGTTTAAATGAATATGAAATTATGGCGTGCTTATGGCGGTCAGTCATTTTGTTATTAACTTGTCAATCATTTCAAAAGCAGTTATTTTAAAAGACCTATGATTACAAAAGGTTTAGAATTACAGTCAAAATACATAATGAAATAACTTCTGCCAGAACAGCGATTTATCTGGGAGGAAAAATGTTAAAAGGTAAGGAATTACATATGAAGACATTTGCTAAAGCTACAGAAATCATTCCACATTCAATTGGTTCCAACTAACTTCATCAAAGGAGCAATTACACATTACAACCTCTGCTGTTAATATCACCATCAGAATGACCAGTGCTTCGTCAATAATAAAAAAGGATAAGAAAATATTTAATGGAAAAAAATTGCTTTCTCGAATGAATGTCTACATTCTTTAATAATTTGTATCGATATTATAGGTGCTAGGGAGTTTTTTTCCGCACACTGCAGTAGACTACTGAAAAAAAGACAATTCATTAAAAACATTTTATTAAACATTATTCAAACTGGGGCTCTGCCTGTAGAGGATGCAAATTTTGAATTATTCATGATCTCAGTTCCTTTTGCAGCAATATTTATAAATGAAGATTTTTTTTTATTACAAGTGAGTATACAAAAATATTATCATATTTACTTTCTTGGCAACTTGCTCCTACTCCCTGAAATGTACTTGCTGGTTGTTGAATGCCATGTTTAGCCTAATTTATGCAAGTGTGTGCGCGTGTGTGGAGTAATATGCAGGGCCACAGAAAGCCGCTGGCTGCCGTTTCTGCCCTAGCCTGTCTACCTGCTCTAATGAATTCCAGTTCGTGTAGAGTGCAGATTATGAAACCATTTAAGTGGATATGCAGCTAATTGCAGTAGATGTGCTACCACTACCACCCCCTCGGACTGTCATTTACAGCAATTTATTGAGACGCCTGTGCTTGATGGGAAAGTTTCCCTTCGAAGGCCTGGTAGCGCTGTTGCTAGGTTTCCTGTGATGAGTCTGTAGGGATCTTAATTGTCTCACAGAACTGTGTCTATAATTGATTTGGATAAAGCCCAACTCACATGGGAGAAGAAAATGCCATCGTGGTCGTCCTCCAAGTTCCTGTCCACAATTTCACTGGGCATCCACATGTTGGCAAAGTTCAGGAAGTCCCATTTCTCCTTGTCTCCGACCTCTGCCTTCAGGTACTCCTTCTTCCCATTTAAAGTGCTTCCCGTTATAGTTTCCTGTTGGTCAGTACGTGGCAGAATGGAAAAAGAACATGAGGCAGGTGCTCAGTGGGTCACAGCTGCTAGCTTACTGAAGCTGGAACTGAGGGCTCAGTGTCTGAATCCTAAAATACACACCACTGTACTTAATCTGAAATGCCCAGGTAAATTTGCATCAGTAAAAATGGATCAAGTATAAAGCTGTAAGCAATAATAAAGCAACTCATGACACAGATATCCTTTTAGTAATGCCCACAATTTTTACACAAAAAACCTTTACATTATTTAATTTCACTTGAACGTGCAAAAAGACAAAAAGAATGTGCCTTGGGGATGTGAAAGGCAAACCAAAGACCACCATTCCTGTATGAGAAGTGCTCCAGGTCCAGGCGGACTGGGGGACACTATTTGCCCCACATTCAGCGTGCACACAGGATTTTGGATCCATTTCAATTTTAATCTCATTCCTTTCATAGATGGAGAGAAAAGCTGACGTTCTCAGATCATATTTTGAGACGTAACCCCTGTGGCCCCTGGGACCCCTTTTGCATGTCCACAGTGGACTTGATGACAATGAGTGATTGACAGGTGGGACTGAGTGGGACACAAAGACGAGCAACCCCCCCACACCACAGCGGCTGGTCCACGGCATCTCATCTGTGACGGCTGGAGATGGCACTGCTTTATACTACTACATTATTCATTTGCTTAGGAGGCATTACTTCAAAGCAAACTGAGCTCACAATTTCACACATCTTACTGTTTACTGACCACAGCTGGGATGTAACCCCTTTAAAGACACAAAAGACATTTGGGTTCTGGACAGCAACCTCACAGTTGCATTGGTAACTAATAAACCTGCAGCTAACCCGTATAAGGAGTGTGTTTGAAAAATACAGATACCCCCAGAGATCCAGCAATGGAATTATTGGGGCTGTTTATGTGAGTGAAGGTGAACGTGTATGAGTGGCTAGCCAGATTTTCAAATCAGCAATAAATAACAGCTGTTGTGAACACAATGCTGCACCTTCAATACAAAAACACAGGTAAAAGACATTGCTGCAATTTTTCCAATTAAGCATGATTTAAACTAATCTACCAATTCCCACTTGAAAGAAGAAATACAAGCTACTTGTATAAAATCATAATATCACCACAATACAGTCACCTGTTCAGTTATTTTTAGCTTTTATTCAGCTACCACTTTTGCACAAGGCAGCTTACAATGCTGGGCATTTCTTACTCAGTTATTAGTGGTAAATATTTTCTTACAGCAGGTACAGCAGCGGGTCATGGTAGTGTCTCACACCTCCTGACCTGCATCTTTGGACATAGGTTCAAATCTGCCTCACTGTGTACCAAGTTTGCACATTTTCCCTATGTTTCCAACGCAAAGACACGTGGAAGAAGACAATGGCACACCACTTCCATTTCCTCCCTTACCAAGAAAACCAAGACAGTGGTGGCAATGAGTCAAATTTCATTTAATGGCAAATCCCTCAGCCATTGCCCCGACACCCCTCAAGGGTATTACAACAGGAGCAGGGATTCAAACCCAGGTTCTTTGGTTTGAACCTGGCAGTTCTAACCTCTACAAGAACATGTCTTAGTGTAGGGTAAGGGTAAATTTAGACATGTTTAAACATTTTCTTATTTCTTGCATGTCTATGAGTTGCAAACGTGAAGAACATGCAAAGCACACAAGCCGAGTGAAAGAGTGCAACACGCAGGTGGCTTCGTCTATTGCACCACGATTTTTGACATGGGGAAAGTACACTGCACTACAATCTGTACAACTGACAAGGTCTAAGAAAAGTATTATCTTATTCACCACATAAGCAGTATGAAGTAACTGAATGTACAGCACCTTTCTGTTGAGCATTGCCCACATGACGGTATCAAAGGTGCCCCTGGCGATCAGGTAGTGCACGTGCACGGAGCAGCTCTGTCCGATACGATGTGCCCGATCTTCTGCCTGTTTCACGTGGCCTGGGTTCCAGTAGAGCTCCGCAAACACGACGTGGGTGGCAGCCGTAAACGTCAAACCCTGTGGAGTCAGGCTGCCGTCAGCACTTGCACACCCGGCTGTACAATCGTGATTCATGGCGACATGCTGCAATTTGAACGTCACGCTGGCCAACGACTCACAAACCCAGATTTAGAGTTCAATTAAGAGTAGAAAACTGTGTTTCCCCATCTTCTTCCATGGCTCATTACACATGATTCAATTACTGAAGTGCAATGCCAAGCCTCGTGGCTGTGTGGCAGATGACTTGATTTATTATGTTACACAAGCAGGGCTCCACTGTTCAGAGGCTCAGGACCCATTGTGGGTAAACTGTCATGTAGTATAAAGACATTTACAATATTAATAACTCTGATTAGAAACCAGTTTGTGGGCTGCTGACAGACACCACAGATCTGGGGGCAGGTCCACACCTTTGGAGACCTGCAACGCCAAGTTCTCCGGTAACAAAAGAACACAGAGGAGATGCATTTGTGTGACTGCGTCCCACCTGTCCAGCTGCCTGAATGCTGAGAATGGCCACTCGAGTTTCAGGGTCATTCTGGAACTGATGCACCAGCTGGATTCGCCCTGATGACGGGACACTTCCATCAATACGGATGTACCGAGTCTGAGAGGGGCAGAGGACAACACACACATGGTGGGCAGAACTACGTCTTCAGGGACCATGGTAATGTTTATCCACAGCTCCACCATGGCTGTGTCCCTTTAATTTCAACCACCAAGTAAAATTAACCAAAGCTAAAAGCATGGAACTCAAACCCAACTCCTTAAGACATATGTCTCCTGCAGAGCCCACAACTCTTCTCTAACAGGACGTGTATGTGAGAAGTTTCATGAACACATCCGTGATGACTAACAGAAAACCCAAGAATAGACTTCCCTCGAAATCCTCTTGATGGCTTGTTTTGTCACACTTCGAGTCAAGCCAAGCTGCTCTGGAGCCAATCATTGTAGGAATGTTCTGGGCCTCTATTTTAAGTCCAGTTTCTACAAATTGGTGTTGAAGTATTCTAGAGTGTGGCATTCACATAGAAGGTGCTTGGTGTATATATCGAGCAACACCTTTCTCCCCTTTTCCCACATACTTGTCTCACAGTGTGTTATAAAGCTTTATCTTGCTGGCTCGTTTCACAAAAAAAGTGTCGATGAAAAACTTTAAATAGTCTGAAAATATAATTATTATATATTAAATGTTCTCATATATGCGCACATGTTTATGATGACAGTATTTTTATAGCAGACCATTCTGTCCTGTTATTATTTGCAACAGGTTGAAGAAAGTTCATTCATGTTCAGCAGAAAGTGTTTAACAAACAATAGCTTTCACAGAAAGAGATGACAGCTCATTGAGGTAAAAACTGGCACGGCCAATTTGGCAAACGTGCGATTTTCACTACTGGCAGCATGTGTAGCTGTGAGTCACTACAACCATGCACAGAGTAACAGTAGAGTCGCAACCTGCCTCAGCTTGTCTCTCAATGTGCTCCCAGCTGTGCAACATGGCTGCATGTCTACTCTCCATGTTGTTGGAACCTCATTTGAACCCCTCACCAGGGTTAAATGGAAGCTACTCAGCCCCTTTCACACAGGCGACAGCAGTTCCGTGAGGGAAAGAGCTCGTTAAATTTTAGTGCAGAAGCCCTGCAGTTACAGGTCTTCCAAAGATGCGGAAGGGGTGATGAAGAAGATGGCAGATACAGCACAGAAGAAGCGGGACTTACCTTAGTCTCGATTACAGCCTCCGTGCAAGCCTGAAGCATGGTGAGGTGATGGGCAAAGACCAGGAACTTGAGCTTTTCATTCTCCAGCATCATTTTGATGTAGTCCTTCACGGCCCCTGCCTGGGAGACCATGGTACAGCGGGTACAGTAGGCACGGGGTGCTCAGCAGCTCTCATGTGTCAGTGCTCGGCCTCCACTCTTACGTAAGTGCAGCACAGATGAGGCCCTGTCAGTTTTCAGCACTGAGCCATCAAGCCCACAGGCCTGCCATCCACCCACATCCCACACACTGTCACACAGACACCCAGCATTAGCCACATGAAACTTGTCATTAGTCACATTAGGATCATTTACAGTTGATTCAAATGCAACTGTCTTATTTCTACTATTAGGTAATTAAGCAGTTTCAGTAATTTCTTGTAGCTTTCTTTTTTTTCCCTCTGTGGATTCCTCTCCTTTTGACTTTGTGTAAAAAGCAGGAAGTCACAGTGCAGCCGAAGGCTGGAAATGGGCAAAGACCACCTACAGGTTTGAAGAAAGGTGGAGAGAAGCGGTGACATTGTGGTTCCCGCTGAGCTCTTCCCTGTCACTGCTGGCGACGGACAACCAGTCCCGCGGTGCACAGACTCGCAAGTGGTTTCGGTAGCGGTTCCATGGCACTAATTACTGCTACGTTTCGGGTGGGATAGGGGAACGGGGGTACTGCTGCCCTTTCTTCTTCAAACATGCCTCGCTTAGACTCCTCATTACCGCCCGGTTTCGCCTTTGCCACTTTGTGACTGCATAAAGCTCACAGTCTGTTCTCCTCACCGAAACAGCTTTCGCTTTGAAACATGCTCGCACAGGAGTCGGGCGCTGGGTAATTGGGGACAGATGCTGGTGGGGTAAAAACCAGAAAAAGAATGAAAAGGCAGCAGAACTCCCCTAAGCTGCTCGTCGTGGCCTCATCAAATGCTCCAGGTGCAAACGTGCTGTGTCTCATTGCAATGGACATGGCAACTGCCCATCTCTAACGCCTTCTATTTAAAACCACAAAAGGCTGCATTGCAATCCTCTATGGCTGAGGATGAGCAGCTTTTAACTGCTGATAAAAAAAAGAACTAAACATTTCTGAATTAAGCTCACGATCGGATGGGTTTTTTTGCTTCGCTGAGTTCAATGTCACATGTGGTGACAAAGCTTTATGTTTCCCCCACCCTGTCTTGCATACAGAATCCATTTCCTTCATTGTACTATTTTTTTCTGAAAAGTGGCTCTAAAGTAAGTTTGGCTCCTGTGGTTACCAAGGAAACTACTTCAAAACATCTGGAAAAGGTTCCTGCAGAGTAAGGTGTGAAGAAGTTACAGTGAGAGCTGTGCTGAGGCCAAACATGCTGCAGTGTACACCCTGCTTGAGTTCCTTCACGCACACCCCTGGAAGGCGTCCCAGTGGCCACGTAGCCACTTGTCTGAGGCATCCGAAACAAGCAGTTGGTTGCCATGGCAAGGTGCTCAGAGCACGATCAAGAGTGCTATCAAGAGTAGGAACGACCTGGCAATGTTCGAGCAGAACCAAAAAGGCATCTGCATTTTAAAAATTTGATTTAATTCTTTATTTCTTTTAACTGTCTGTCACCAAAGCTCGTGACAAAAGCTTTCATTTCTAGTAATTGGTGAAGGCTCTTTTCTTTGCCTTTCAGCAGTTTTCCCTCTTAAGTCATTTGTGAATAAACAAATGCAACATTTTCTTCTAAAAACTAAGAGATTAATTAACTGAACCGCACAAGTTTTTATTGTCTGCATCTTCCTTTCCTAATTAGTTATTTCTGCCGTGGAGAAATGCATTCATTAACGACCTCAGGGTTTAGAACAGGAGAGTTCCAACACGTATCGGTACCTTGTGATTCTACATAAATAATTAATGTGGAACAAGAGTAAATATTGTTTAAGAAACCTGCACTGTGGAAGAGAAATTAGGAAGCACACGTGAGTCTATGTGATCCCAGCAGTCTCCACAGACTGAAGGCTATTTGCTGCCCTCATTCTGGAATATTCCTGCAAGTCCTCCTGGGACAGGAAGCCACTGACAGCAAAGTTCGAAGAGACACAGAAGTAAGACAGTGGCACGTGAGCATTAGCGGAGCCCGTACCTTTGCAATGGCTGTTTGTTTGTACATGCGTGTAACAAGGCCCATCACTTCTGCAAAGGGGTTCTGGCTGCCCTCGGCCCCACCGCCCTGCGTCCTCATGAGGTTCTCCCACTCCTCAAGGCTGGCGCTTGCGTCCTGAGAAAATGACATGGGCAAACACAAAGCCCTTTCTGTGGTTTTTTTTCCACTTTTTTTCTGCTATAAAGGGCACTACAATTAATGGAACACTGAACGTTGTCCTAGTTTTCCCTATGCGCAAGGAAAAAAGGGAGGAAAAAGAAAATAAAATTCCCAATGACGGCGATCCTCATGAAACGTCAATGCAGGGTAGGTTGGTCACATGGCACTCCCAATTATAGAACGCCTATGACAAGCAGGGGGCGAAGATGGAAACTCTCCTTCCCAGCATAATAAATCAAAGATAGATAGTTTGCTCTCAAGGTGAATTGCAAGGAGTATTTAGGGAAGTTAGAAAGTCAGGAATTATAGACAGGGAATTAGGGCAGAGGATAACAGTGGAAGTCAAATACCAGTCCCACAGACAGAGATGCACCTATGGATTTCTTCTGTAAATGTACATTACCCCTCAAGCACATAAGGTTGTTTTTAATCCTCATTTAAAATTAACCCAAAGGTGCAAAATAATCACGTTAAAATGCAAGACAATAAACGCCAACATTTTCACAAACAGGATTGCAAAGAATGAATTTTCACAGTTTTACTGTACTGTTAATTAACTGTACGCCAGGGCGTTGCAAAAGAGGCAGAACAATGGCATGCATGTGAACTGACAGGGTATGATTTATGGCACAGAGCAGCAGGTGAGCTGTCTCACCAGGGCTGAAGAAGCAGCCTAAGGTGGGGCGGGGGCTTCCTACAATGCCTGCATTCTGCGCCCTGTGACTGGGAGCGAAACGGCCGCCGTAACTCTCATTATGGAGCACATAAGCCGACAGGCAAGGGGGGGGGGGGGGGGGGGGGGGGGGGTGAAGCAANAAAAAAAAAAAAGGGGGGGGGGGGGGGGGGGGGGGGGGGGGGGGGGGGGGGGGGTGAGGCGACCGCACTCAGGCAGCAACAAACACAAATTTAACTGGGGAAAAATAAAAATTCACACCAGCAGGGATCTTTTCAACAAGACAGATTCGAGTGAATCCTAACTGTAAATTTAGATCAGGCTTTATATCAGCTCACTTTAGTTTTGCTCTTCATTTTAAAACTGTTCATTTCTCTTCATTACTTCTGATTCAGCTTGTGTGATTTAGTAACGGCAAATTTGTGATATCACACCAAAAATTGGATTTCTGTCTACAAGAAACTGGGTTTTGGGATCGAATGGAAAAAATTACAGTGACATTTAATGTAAATGATTAAACAAAGCAGCTAAAAATGCTTCCCTTTCCATACATAATAATACCTTTAAATCTATATTAAAACCCAACACTTAATAACAAAGTTCCATATTCTAGTTCCAGTATTCTAGCAATATTGGATGCATCTTATTTAATCTCTGATTATCAAATTCTTTGTCCCATAATATCAGAAAGGCACTACAATGCAGATATTAATATGAACAGTTATTCCAACCAGCAGCTTTTCAGATGATCAAATAAAAAGATGAACGAAGGTACAATAAAATGATAATTAGCGTTAACCTGACAGTATTGCCTAGCAACGGGCAGAGGACGGGATATAATATGGAAGCGATGAGGTCTATATTTAGCCCCTCCGTCTCTGTGCCCCCGAGCATGTAGTGTGGGGGGAGGCGTACCTTGGCTCCGTCTTTGGGAAGGTCGAACGGGATGCGCTGGCGGATTTTTGGGGGCAGCTGGCTGAGCACCTGGGCCTTGAGCCTGCGGATCATCACCTCACCCAGGCGCTGGTGAAGCTCGTCCAGGTGGGACGCACCCCGGCAGTCCCACTGACGCCGGTTCCCAAAAAACCTGCAGCAAAATGATGAATCCCCACAACCAAAAGTAGTTCTGCATCAGCAGCCTGTACTGCATTGCGTCAATTCGACCATATTTAGCTTCCAAAGTATCCAAATTTTGTTTTTTTACTGGTGGAAATGATGCCAGTTGAGTTTGGGTGTTAAAACCTGAATTTGTGCAATTACAGTGTAAAACATCCAAAACTTGACTCAATGGACTGTTGTTTTATTTTTCATAGGTTGGTATAATGAAGAAAATTTCCATAATTATCTACATGAAGCAGAAATGAAGATTACATGTATTTACATTAAGCCCACTTATCCATGGTGATTAAATTACATATACATTGTTTAAGCACCATTAAAAGGCTTGACAAAACAAAACAAGTTCTTTCCTGTTTTACATAAGCTATATATGCACTTGTTAGGTTTCCAGAGAGGACAGTAAATGTAGCATCAATGGTTAAGTTGATATAAAGTATTTTGATGTAAAAATATTTTTCAGCTACTTCATAAATATTAGCAAAAGGTATTGAATGCCAACATACAGGTGTAATTTTTTTCACATTTATTTTTAGTATAAAACAAATTCATGTGAGGATGCAGGCAATGTTGATGCTAAAAGACACAGACCTGCTGCAAACTAGCGCATGAAAAAGAAAACCATTAAGCAAGGAGGGGTACCTGTAATGAGCGTTACAGTAGCGCTTTGCATACTCAGACCAGGTTCCAAACCTCCCAGGGTATAGTGCATTGATCTGCATGAAGAGCTGCACGGAAGAGAGAATTGTAAGGAGTGCCTCTGGGGTAGAGGGTGGGATCAAGCCCCAGGCACAGCACAACGTAGATCTACAGTGCTCCTCCTGGGTAACACACTTATATAACTGGAATTCAGACAGCAATGTATAAACATCTAGAAGTGGTGGTCATATTATCTCATTATATGTCTGAGGTGATTACAGACTGCTGAAATTTCTTGTCCAACCCTGGTGAATAACAGTGGGCAGGGCAGCTTTCACAGAAGCTAACATGTCACCACAAACTCAAACCAGTTTCAGACAAAAGATGGAACAATGGTATTGCACGCAGACAGCTAACCTGGAATAGAAGCTTGAATGTACCTAAAATAATAATGTGTTGGTTTCAGAAATTGAAATACAAGCCAGGAAAGGAAAGGGTATTGGTTTTTGTCCAGAGACTTCAACACTTATAATAAATGTCATCAAATACAAGTCTTGCCGGAAAATTGCCTCCCCCGCCAAACGAACCCCGGAATTCAAACGAACACAGTGGGAGGGGCAGGGAGGTTAGACAAATACATGTCTCTATGAAATATTTAGGGAGATTGAACCACAGCTATACTGACACAATCCAATAATGACAGAGCCACGGTGAAATCTGCTCTTACTTTTGAAGGGAAAGATGAAATTTAAAAAAGCACTGAGTTTAATCTTAATTTGTACAAGACAATGGGCTTACAGATGTTTTAAACAAGAATGGCAATATCCCATATGCGACACGGCCATCTATGTTAATCAAATGTCATTATACTTTATAATTTGTTGTTGTGTACTTGCAAATTATGGTGCTGTAATTAGAGCTAATGCATATGTGCTGTTAATTGGAAAATAGACTGTACAGCAACTCAGCATAACTACTGAATGTGGAAAAAACTAAGGGGGAAAATCATAGCAGAGCTCTGTCAGACTGCTGCAATGAAAACGAAGCATAAATAAATTTTAAGAGAAGTGAGTTCTCCAGAAAGTTGTTATCTGTGAAAGAAGAAGGTGTCTCATTTCAGGTCCCTTTATCTTGAGTGATGTATCAGTACCCTTTCCAAAGAGGGGCTATGACACCTACTACAGGGGGCAGAATTTCTCTGGCTCAAAGTATCAGTGGTTAAAAAAAAAAAAAAAAAAAAAGAAGAAAAGACCCAAGTCACCTTTAGGCACATCTCTTCCCTTTTGACCGTGGAGCCAATAGCTAGAGGCCAGCAATATTGAGAAGTGGGTGCTTGATCTCTGAGGGCGGACGTTTACCTCCTCCGGCCGGCCCAGCGCCGGTGTGCCTGTCAGCAGGATGGCATGTCGTGCTTTCTGGATGAGTGGCAGCAGGATCTTGCTACGTGCTGCATTCCTAGACTTGAGGTAGTGTGATTCGTCCACCAGCACCACGCGGTATTCCCGGCAGGTGAGAGCATTGAGCAGCCCATGGGCGTCACTGGTGAGGAGTCCATAACCAAGCACAGTGACCTTGCAGCGTGCGATTCCTCTGTGCAAATTTGAAGGAATACACATACAGCCAGAGCTTCAGCCTCCCCCATGCCATTATTATTATAAAGCTTTTAAACATCCATTCAGCAAACTATTTTAAAACAGTTTTATAAACTAATGAAAGTTTATAGCATCAAAATATAAATACTTATGACTTTTAACTTTACAACTATTCTGTAATTGAAAAGAACAACATCTTGCTCTGGGTGAGGGATAATTGCTTGGCGTTAGCTAGACAGAAGTTTAAAAATACCATACGAGGATATGCAGCCTGCCTGGGAGATTCAGACTAAATGTTACCATGGCAGCAAATAACAGGTCAACTTAGCTTGATGCTTAAATTCTCATGGAGCAGGCAAGAACAACAAGAACCAATTTGCTTGATTCTTTTTCCAGAAGCATTTATATCCCTGTGATGCAGTACTGCCATGGAAGGGATTCAGCATTAAAAATTCCTCTACAATCAGTTTTCCATTAAAATACAGAACTGACTACTTTCTAAAAGTAGATAATGTATATTGCCACCACCATTACATTTTAATTAATCATTAAAACACATCAAATTTAACATTACTAAACTATTAAAAATGCACAAGCCAAACTGTACCTGCATTAACAAACAGCATTAGCATTAAAAGGACACTGGCACTAAAGAAAAGCTAAGTATCAGTAGTCACTGGCTGGAAAGAAGAAGATATCCTTTTCCCTCCAAGAGTTAAATTTTCATTTATTCACTTAGTTGACACTTTTCTCGAAACAAAACTAAGATTGTTAAGCTACTTATAATTACTTTCTTACCTCATTGTGTCACTAACATCTGTCCAACATAAATTTTTGCAGAGAAGCAAGGATGGCGATTTCACAGGGCTATGCCAGAATGGTGTGACTGTCATATATACAATATATGGACCTAAATCAGTGTATATTGCACCAGAATCCATCCAGTATCACTTTTCAGCAAGAATGTGGCCTACTGAATGCTAGCTGACTAAAGCACTCACCAAACAATTGTATGATTTCTTGCTGTGTTTTTGAAGGGATATTGCTATACATAGATACACACAGATCTCTCTTTTCTGTTCAGTGCTCAGACAAAACAGCTCTTTTGCTTGACATCTTACTGCAAAATGATAAGCAACAAAATAGATTTTAAACTGCACTTAAGACTACAATCAAGTGACAGAGTGACTGAACGAGATTTGAGCTGCAATGTGCAGAGGTGGGCAGCTGGAAGACATTAGCCTACATCAGATTTTTAGTGTGCCATCATAAGCCGCTGTTAGCTGCGAGTGGACTCATAATGGGGTAGAACTGCAAAAGCAGTGACACATTCCATGCGTTGCAAGAATCAGAGGAGAGGCTGGCTGCTTTTCAGGGGAAATAGCATAGTGGGAAATCCAAGATAATCTTATAAGGTAAGGAAAGACTGTATTTGTTCATTTATATACTGATTATTTTTTATTGCAGCACTTGTGGATAATCACCTTGTTCAAGGAATTTGAAGATGGCTACTTCGAGTGGATGGCAGAAACACTTACCACTATGGCACAGAACAATTTCCTACAGATGCCTAACACTCAGGGCTCACCCTTGCCCACAGCCTCCACCTTGGATTCACGAATCAACATCTTCCAACAGCACCAAGCTGAGGAGAAAACAGCCTCAAAACAGAGATTACTGCTGCTCTTAGGTCGGGTGCCAAAAGCTGCAGTCATCATATGTTTGTCTGGTTACGATTTGCAGGGGGCTAAGGGTACCAGAGACGCGGCGTGAGGGTCGTGGGAAAACAGGTCACATGTCTCTTACTTTATCAGAAGATTTGGTCTGCTCTGCTCATCCTCTGAGAGCCTAATAAACGCATTAATCTGGCTCCAGTTAGTGGGACACGATTCTTATTCTGAGCACATTCCTCATCACATTCTGAAAATCATCATTTGGGGCAGCAACCTGATTCAAGTCTCTGTGTGACACACTACTGGTGGTAAAGTAAATCCTGCTTGTTCACATCACCATTCTGGGTAACCATTCCTTTCCTTAACTGCCTTGTTTCAATAATACAAAAAGATGATTAGGGAAGTTACCCAGATTTTGATAAAGCTTAGTAAAAGAGGAAGGGGGAAGCTATGAGTTGAATTACTTTTCAGCTACAAAATCAAGATATTCTGTATAAAACTGACTTTCCATTTTTAATAAATTGCATAATTAACAATAAAAATAATTACAACTATTATACATGCAGAAGTTAAAGAAAGGACCTTGTGAATTTTCATTTTGATGTTTACCATGTATTACTACCCTAGAATTGTCACAAAGTACAGAACGTTTAAACTGATTATGTTCTTTGTTAAAGGCCTTATATATTCATAATGCTTATATCTTTTAAATGCAGACAAAGGTAGAAAAACAGAAACCCTGTTTGATGTATAGTTGAAATGGTGCTCACTCACTGCAGTATGAGTATATTGAAAGTGTGAGGAATTTCAACAACAAAGGCATATTAAGAGAGCACGTGGTCGCAGCAGTGTGCAAACACCAAGCCTCTTACGTTACATCTGACTTGCTCTCCACCAGGTTGATGTCCTCGGGGCTCAGCTCTGGGATCCATTTCTCCATCTCTTCAATCCAGGGGTATCTGAGAGAGGAGGGCACCACGACCAGGAGAGGCCACTCCTCCTTATAGAGGTACGCCACTGCAATGGCCTGCAGGGTCTTCCCCAGGCCCATCTGGGCAGCAGCACAAAACAAAACAGAACAACACAAAACAGTGTCGCAAGACACGGCAATTGTACCACAAACCAAAAAAGGTCAACCACAGCATGTTACACTGAACTGGTGCTGCTCCAGTTCAGATAAGTGATGGAATTCTATTAGCATTTTGACTTGGCCTGCGAGTTCGGTTTCACGTACCTCATCAGCGATCATGCACCTAGGAAAGGGTAGGAAAGGGAGAAAAGGAAGTTAAAAAACAGAATGCCGAGACAGAAAAATGTCCACTTAGATGATGAACCCATCGTACATTTCTATTTGGTTTTTCAATTTCGGCAATGTCAAAACATGTACATACAAATTTTACCTCAGTATTTTTCTACTTTATTCTTAGAAGCAGAGACATTAAGTCGTTTAAATGTCGTTTGCCTGATCCTTAGTATTTTTAATGATGACACATCAACCCATTGAGGCCTGCCAGAGCGTTTCACAGAACACGCAAGTCAAAGAGAAAAGCAATAAAATCAGCAGCTCAATTTCTAATCTTTCCCCCGCGATTCACTGTGCCGCTTTACAGTCCAGCGTCAGGTGGCTTTTTAAATTGAAAGACAGCTTGTTCCCTTGCCTGGCATGGCCCATGTTGACACACAGGATCTTAAAATCTCAAGGCATATTATCCCTAATGTGCAGGAGACAGATAACGGCAAACATCTCGTAACCAACATCCGAACTGGGAGAACCCAGCATTTTTCTGCTTTTCTCTGGCTAACGCTGGCAAACAAGGTTAATCAAATGACACAAAGGAGAGCGAGAGCGTGAGAGAAAGAGTGAGCGAGCAAAAGAAAGATGGAGAGTCTTAAAGAGTTTCAAAACTTTCAAACCCAAACAAAAGACTAAAGAGCTCAGCTCACATACCCAGTTTCTGAGGCATAACTTAGGAAAGAATAGGGCCTGGGTTTGTCGCTGCAGATAATCACTTGTTTCCATAGGGTGCCCTCAGGGCACATGGATAAAGAAAACTCCACCGTTACGTCTCAAACGTGGCCAGTCCACTGAAAAGAGTACCGCCCATGTGGGAGGTTTACAAGTAAACTGAAAAAATCCAAACACCAATCTCAAACTGTAAAGGTATGCAAGTTAAAAGATGAGTTCAACTCAAAGCTCCTTCACAGAAAACTTCAAACATTAATTTTGGAAAGCAAAATGGGAGTGACAATCAAGGAGCCATGTGGCACTCGTGTCTGGTTTAACCCGTTGAGCTGGAGATGGTGTACTAACTGAAGGTGTCACCCACATATCCACATGCAGGATGGTGCAATGGTGGCTGGGATGAATAGGTGCTATAAAGAGATCAAACACTCTGTAAAACCATTGATGAGTAGCCCTGACTGTGCCACACTGGTTTACTGCTGAATAACATCAAGAGCAGCATCCAAACGCTGCTGTGTCCCTCAAGGAGACAGATGCTTTCACAATTAATGAAGCATAAACAACAGGGCAACTGGAAAACTCCTGCTGATCTGATTGTGAGGTAATGTAATGCTTTACATATAGTGTACCCACAACTGCATCTTGCTCTGGATTAGATTTTGGCTTCCAAAAAACTACAATTTGAAACAGTTATGCCAGCTAGACTGAAGGCTGTGCAAGACCGCATATAACGTCTCTTCGAAATGTGGCACGTTTTGGAACGTGTTGCTCTTACTGATTAATGCTGCTTTGTAAAACGGCACTTATCCAATTGCAATTCATGAGACGTGCAAAGCTAAAACCTGTCGTTTACCCGTTATTTGGTCTTCAAAGTACACTTAACCGCTCCTCTGAGAGCCAAACGATGCTCTAATTACAGGTTCCGTTGTGATTAAAAAGACTGGTTTCATACATCAAAAATATGTAAGAAAATTGCCACGGTTGTCAAGACTGTTGACAAAAAAACTGCGAAAAATGTTGCTGAAGCTTGATGTGTAGCTTTGACAGGTAAAGTATTTCAACTTCATATTGCCAGTAGCCTTAGTAATTCACAAAATCCCTTTTGTAAACAACTGCAGCGGATGAAGTTCTTTATTATTCTTTGTACTGTTTTTCTTTTTTCTTGCTTGCAATAATATATCTCGCTGGGATCGTCCAATCAAAGCTGACAGTTTTATTAGCTGCCTTTGCCTGGGTTACAACCTCTGCCTGTTTAATTTCGCTTGTACAGAAATGATGGTTTATTTACAGCACCCACTGTGCTCCCAGAGTGACTGTAACAGCAGAGGCTCTGCTACTGCAAAGGCCTTTGTGAAGGAGCACCTCTAATTCCTCCTCCCTGGCCCTAGATCCTCCCCCTCACTCCAAAGGCTTGATGAATGTAAGTCCCCCCACCCCTGCCTGTCACGGGTGCATTTCTATTGTTTTCCTCAGCTTTTTTTTTTTTTTTTTTTTAATTACTGGGAAAATCGTTCGCCTGTGGCAAGGCAGACACAATGGGTGAGACTCCAGTCAGGTACTTGCCATATCTGTGTCCATTAATCGTGCCTCTTTTCTTTCTTTCCTTTGTGTTGAAAACCCTGCCTAAGATGGCTGGCATCCCCACGGACATACTGCCAAACAACAACATGAAACTTTTGAGACATTACCTCAGAGACCAGTGTGGTCCAAGTGTCAAGAAGCACATAGCCCTTCCCAAGAAAGAGGTCCCATCTGGCAATAATGCGGCACTGAAGCGTGCGCGACAATTCCCCATCCAATGAAAAGAATAATCATAAGGCAAAGGTGGAGGGCCAATCACTTCTGGCTTTTTTATAAGGTTTGATATATTTCACATTTCAGACTGTACAGTATACTGGAGACACTGATAAAAGATCAGCCATCAGGCAAAAACTCCATTGTTTCTCAGGTGGAACCAGTTTTTGTATGCAAAGCAATTCCAGAAGGGTATACAGTCTTCCCCCCTATCTTACAGTAATGCATTCCTGAAAACACATTTCTAAAGTGAATTCTTATACATCAAATAGCCATTTATGATAAAATATCACCAAATCTGATTGAAATGGACATAACTCAATAGCTTACATTAGTTATAATGACATCAATGTAGTTTTCCTTCATTAATTACGCTATAATACTGGTTGACTGTCTACCTGTGTGTATTCAGCACTTTCATAATGATTACGTGGTAGTAGTAATTAAGTACAGCACACTTAAAATGCTTACAAACAAAACATACAAACATATGACAATTAGTGTTTATGCAAAAAACAGAACATTAAAGACAAACAAAATCAATTTAAGCAGTGTAAATTAATTCATCCTCACCAATCAAGTTGATGTTTAGACAGCCAAATGGGGGCCATAATTACTGAGATTATAGCACGCAAAAATAGCAAACAAGGGGTAATGGAGGTTGAAAATCTAATGAAAACACGCAAAACATTAACTGCAAAGAGGACCACATGGTGGCGTTGGTCACTGGTCTGGGCAGTATGACGGCACAGCATGTAGTGCTGGAATCTCACAGCAACTGGGCAGTGAAATATAACGGGTTCAAAATCCATATTAAGTACTTGTAAATGAGAAGAACCTCCTTGTAAGCTTATGTAGGGGTATTACATGAAACTCCTGATAAAGTCAAATTCTTATAACTCAAATGGCTGTATTTCACAGTATGACTGCATACATAACTGGAACTGAACTAAGAAGTCCATTCCGAGAACATTTCAGTATCAAGATGGCTGCTGCAAACTGACAACACTGAGGATTAATAAAACCTGTCAAAAATAATTTGTGCAGAGCTGGAAGAAAGAGTTCCAGTATTAAAAATTCAACAAGATCACACATTTCCTAAAACATGTCACATTTTGCTACAGCTGGTTAAAAGCAACTCAGTGTATGTTCACCTACCAATAGTACAGTGACTATTCCAGTATCTGTAGCATATGCAACACAAAGAATTTGTACTTGAGATTATGTCTGACCTCACCGTAACTAATGTGCACCAGGGACCTAATTATCAAAATTGCTAATTATCTAACAATTCTAGGTTGTTATTGACCCCAAGCACATGTCTCACAATTCCAATCAAGTCCAGATGTAAAATAATTCTTACTGTACCATTAGCCCTGGGAATTACAGGCTAATTTACATTCTGGTGATGGTTGATAGCTGAGCTGCACAGTAAATTAGAGCAGCTCTGTTTCGGCTCACATTGTCTCAGGAAGAGTTCGGTCACATTGTTCCTGCTCCCACTCTTGCATGCCTCCCTACTGCAATTTCATACTCTATTACATTATTACTACCGCCTTGTCTCCAGGTTTGTGTATACGAGTTAGGCAGGAGAGATGTGCGTAATGTGTGAAAACTAATTGTCTCCCTTTGACAATGGGATGGAGCAAATGCGATGCAGGAATCTGTCTGATTTCACAGAGTTTTTAAGAGGACCACCACTGCCGTATAATGAAGGGAAGGATGTAGGGCGCTTTCATATGCATACCTTGGCCTTGCAGTATAAACTTCTCTACACAAACTTTTCCCTAGAGCTATTTTTTAATAGAAAAGAAAAATAAAAAATAAAATAAAGCCCCCAGAATGACCGCTGCAAACATCGCATCTGATACCTGCCCAACAACCAAGCACGACATCTGAGCTTTTATGTGAATCAGACTGAGTCAAACCCCTCTTTACTCTGAAAATACTTCCTTGTTTAGAGACATGGGTCAGGAACAGATTTGGAACTTCAATTTGTTTCTGGGAGTGCCACAACAAATGTACCAGAGAAATTACAAATAGTTACTCCCTATATTCCTTTCAAAATAGTAAAACTTTAGTTCTTGACTAATCTCTACTAGCTGAGTTACCCAGCTCTACTGTCAAACAGACGAACACCACAGAGAGTAAAACGTCTGTCATAGTCCAGTGGAAACAAAGTCGTGCAAAAAGAACAGACAAACAAACACTGAGCTTTATAGATACAGAAACGTTCAATACAGCGTAGACATGCGATTCTCCAAAATCACTAACTATAGATTCAGAGACTCTGACAAATGTCTCTATCACATACACGACCCATTCAATGATCTTGTTTGGTTGCTGTGGTGGTCTGCCCATATCCGGATGCCAACTACCTCACGCCTCCTGGCAGGGAACGGCACTATTAATAGTTCACTGTATTTAGCTTAATGAACACTGAACACAAAGCAAGGGAGTAGTTTGTGTTGCATTGTTTCTCGTTTTTAAATCCACCCACCACAGGATAACAGAGAGATCGGGTGAAGGTGGGACATGGACGTGGGCGTCTCAATGTTCTCTGGGCTCCAGCCCACCGGGTTGAGTCAGAGAGCGCCGCTACTTCACTCCCACGCACTGCACATTGCAGCCACCTTTCTGACAGAGTGCCGCTAGCTCTCCCTCTCTTAGGCCGGGCTGGGTGGGGGGTTGCAGCAAACGTCTATTCCCCTCCATTCTGTCAGCTCATGACGCACAGACCCATCTGTATTAAAGACAGAGTAACATACCAACACAACACTGCAGACTATTATTTTTAAGTCCTTATCTAGTTACTGAAATCATGCCATAGTTACCATAATACAACGTGTCTTTCTACCATCTAGAAACAGCAGTAAAAATGATTAGATTTTTCAAAAGATAAAGGAGGCAGGAAGGACAATGATTGAGAGAAATATTCTGCACACTCACAAACCTAATCATCTAAAAAAAAAAAAACTTTTAAAAAATTGCACATTAACAAAATGAAGAAAAACACTGAAGCCACTGAACAATGTTAAGAATAACTATGAGATGTGCACAGAGGATAAGGGGAACATTATGAGAAATTTGGGCATCATGGAATAAGAATTGCATCCTGCCATCCCAGGAGGGACCCCAGGCAGTCCCTACATAAGGACCATGCAGGGCAGGCCTATTTAGAGCAGTAAAATGAGCCCCTTAACACTCCAAACCACAACATACACTGCACAGCATAAACAGAAATGGTGCCAGATATCAGTTAGGGTGACTTATTACAAGGAAATGGCTGCTTCACTACACGGTGCAATACATCAATAGATATTTTGGCAGTTATTTAGAACTTCTGAGTGAATCACTGTATGGAGTCTATCGATTGTCTGTAAAGAACATGGCATTTGACATAATGGAGCCCAGGTGGCCATAAGACCCTCTTACACAACAGATTTCCTGTGATGCTTTAATAAATAGTCTGCATAAGGGTGTCTGTTCAGACAAGATAAAAGATGCAACCCATCTTTAACAGAGGCAGAAGAATTAATATACTGCAGCTCAGTTTAAAAAGGGCATTGTGACTCAGTAGGTTGTGCTGTCGCTTCATGGGTCCACAGTTGCCGGTTTGAATCGATTCCCAGCTGTCTGCATATTCTTGTGTAGGTTTCTTCCAGTTTCCTCCCACACTCCAAACATGTGTGTTTCTGCTGAATTGACAACTCTACATTTCCCATGAGTGAGCTTATGCTCCCTGGTTTCCAAGCACAGGTTCAGATCACCATGACTCTACATAGATCAGAGGTTTGCGTAAATTAATTAATACATTGATTCAGATGCCTCATTTTACATCTAGTACTGCAATGTCTTGATAAAATTTGATACCATGCAGCATTGCAGTTCATACTGGATCCGGGAAACCTGCTGAGATTTAATTACTACAAAAATAAATTACATAACTAAACAAGGGCCATTGAAAAATGAAGAGATTACAGTTGGGATTTATAATTCCAACACAGCAACATAACTGTTTGCATATTAAAGAACTTTGTTTTTAGGACAATTAGAATTCTCCTCTTCACTTTCATTTGCTATCTGCTCTATTATCACTTCACAAAAATATTTACATAATTTTCCTGTTGTGATGTCCAATATGTAAAGGGGGGGGGGTGTCAGTTTCCATTTTTGAAGATGACTACCTACACATTTTAACAGTGCCAAACATAGCTCTTGAGCCACTTTGGTAAGAGCCCCCTCACGATAGTTGCGAGCCGCCCACATGGCGATTATGTAAAAATAACAGGGCATCAGATCTGCCTCCCCTTTTGCTGTAGTGTGCGTCACTGGTGGGCTCCACAAAGGCGGTGGTGGATGCAACCTGGATTGATGATGACCTGAGCTCGGCTACTTCCCCTGCTTATATAGCAGCTTCCATTCAACCTCTGTGAACCTGTGCCCGCTCCTCCCCAAGAAATACACATTGGCCCCATCCTGCTTAATCATCACTGTGCACCACAGCTCAACACTGTGCCTCACCCTACACCTAACCTTTGCTGCTACCACATGCCCTACATGATACAGCAGGCCAAGCTGTTTCTGTCCACCAAACCTGCATTGTGAAACTGAACATGTCAGATTCTCCTGTGACCATTTGTTCACACCATACTTTCTGTCTCCCAAACATAAGACTCTACAGCATATCCCACATCAGACCAGCCCCAGCCTTCACATGGATAACACCCCCTTCCTTACAGTACTCCCAATCAGCCAATACCTGTATATGCAATCTCATTCTTTGTGTTTTGATCCCACATCTTTATGTCCACACTACCATGCCAACTCCTCCCAAACACTGGAACCACCAGTGTGGTTGTTCTGTATGCACTGCAAACTATCCAGTGCATGCAATGTACAAGATCATCACAATAACTATGAGATGCAGCAGCTGTCAGCAAGCCGAAACCCATAGGCAACTTGCACCTCAAGTGCTTCTCGAGAAGTATCCCAGCTTGGTTTAAAAAAATGAGAACATTTTTAAAGGTGGCAGAGGAAACAGACATTATGATATGTCAACCAAATACCTGTCTTCAACCTGTCCAGGAGCAACTCTTCCAGCTTGAGTAACAGCCACATACCTTCCATTTCTAGAGAGTGCAAATCTGACACCCTCCTTCTGAAAAGGCATCAGTCTCTGACGCAGCTTTTCTGGCAGCCGCGACAAATGGTCATCACACTCAGCATCCTGTTGTTCCTCCAAGAAAGGCCCCTGCTGTGCAGGGTCCACTCTACACTTTTTGTTCATGACGTGCAGATGCCTGTGTGGAAGCAGCAAGAGGAATTTCTCAGAGAGGAGGAAGAAAGAAATGCTCTCCCAGTCACTTTAAACACCTGCAACCTGCTAAAGTGCTTGTTAACCACACTTCTTAAAGTCAGACAAGAAATGACAAATCGATGCACATAATCACCACCGATTTCCTTGAAAGGCATTGGTTAACTGCCATAGATGTCAGAACTTTCCAGAGCCAGTGCTTTAAGTGAAGCTGAATGTTCTTTTGGAGTGTGCATCACTATTTAGGCTAATTTTATTTACACAGGGGCATTTGCACACTGACTTGCACAAAGTGTAATTGATACCTACGTGGATAGTAAACAATGCAGTCTGGGGCGTGCATTTACACTGAACAGAAGTAAATTCAGTTACGTGCAGATGTCAGCAGTGCTGAAGGCCCAAGGAAGCCATCATAATCTACATATACTACTACATCCAGGTGAAAATGTGCCGTATTCATTGAGAATACACTTATTTTAAGATGAAATGTTATGTATATATATACATTTTTTACTTTTTACTTTTTACACAACACATGCTTTAAAACCTAAATAGCTCCTTACAGCTAATGCAGTGTCATTGGTGAATAGGTTTTTCTACTTGGTTGTCATGACTTCTCACTAACATTCACACTGATGGCTCCAGTAACAATGTAATAATACTGTAAAAAACGGACAGTAGGTGGTACAGCGGTTAGATCCGCTACCTTTGGACTGGAAAGTCATGCGTTCCAAGACAACCTCCTGCTGTAACGCCTTTGAGAAAGGTTCTTACTCTGAACTGATACGGTGAAAATTATTCAAGGCGGTAAATCATCGTAATAAAATTAACAGAAGTCGCGTTGCAAACAAAAGTGAAACGAGTAAATGTAAGAGTGCAACAATATGCTGCTTTGCAGCTTCATGGGAGAGGAGATGGATGGTCGTAACAACTACTGGTCTCACCAGCCCCCATTCTCAGTCAACATTCTCGGGTAAACCAAGAGGTTTCAAGTAAAATTAAATAAATATTAAATGTTTCTTTTTTTAAAAAAAGTTTTTACACAAACCGCTGGAACTCCACCTGAAAGAACTGCGCTCCGCTGCCGCGCACCGTCGTCTTCGTGCCTAAAAAGGAGACGAACCGCAGATTCCAGTATCCGCGGTACGATAAGGACACACGGACTACGCGAAACGCGCCATACCGCGAGCACGAGCTACAACCAGTCGAGGGGACAGGACTACTAAAACTTCACCATAAACACATTCGTGTTAAAGTCATAAGCGTTATAACATGCACTAAATCGCCACTAGTAAAGCTGTGTTAACAGCGAAAACAAAACGTGACAACATATAAATCAAATGAACCACTCTCATATCTACTTCGACAGCACAAACAGCCCGAAACTTATTTGGTATTTCCCGCGCTGCGCCTTCTGACAGCGCTACGTCTTACGTCATTTCTACGTTTAAACCGTGCGTCACTTCGTCAACTGTCCAACTTAATATATTGCTGCTGAGTCCTCGAAGTTGTCTAAAGGTTGTTTTTGGTACTTATGACACGTCTGATCCTTATACTGGATGCGTACAATAGGAAATTGTTTTCTCTAGACCGCATAGATGCAATAGAGATGCTTCAAACGAGGCTACGGATCAACTATTTAATCTTTGTACATTTATTTTAAATACAGATTTATTCTTTAAATTATAAGTGGCCGTGGTTTGCAACTTCTGAATAATTGTAGGACGTCACAGACGCTGAGGGGTTCAGTGGCTTTGGGATGCTATTTCGCCACATTTAATCGGAGACATAACTACTAGAGCAGAGGTTGTCGCTGTAATTTATGGTATAACCTTCATTTACCTGCGGTTTCTGTCCATAGTCAAGCAGCCTTGTCAATCTCCCACACGCCGAGGTACGGGTGTTTCATCTAAAACAATTCACTTCACTAACAATAACCTTTTTAGCGCTACTTAATCACATTTTCAGGGAATCTTTCTTTTATTGTTACCTTCTTTAACGCACAGAGACACCCCGTATGCATAAACGCCACAACATTCATCGTGATCGTCCATAGTTAACATCATTAATAAAAGTTATCGTCTCGGTGCCGCCCACTTCAGGAGGCGTGTGTCATTCAAAAGCTGAGCAAGTCCGGATTGGTGATTGGTTGAAATGCGGTCACTGTGATTGGAAAGTTGGGCTCTCCGTCATTGTGTTTCCTGCCCCCCCTTCCCGTCTCTGTCCACCGATCCAGGATTCACGCTGCCTCCCCTCGCAAGGCTTTTACTGTGGTATATGTAGGCTAAATATAACAACATATACCATCCTTTTTCCGTTTTTACACCACAGAATTCTGACACCCTTAGGCATCCGGTAAGGACGCGTTTATGCTTTATTTCTCTTCTCGATGGGGGGTTGAAAGACGTGCATTCCAGTCATCCACGCCACTCCAGTGGCAGTGTTGACCAAGGCCTTGCGTTAATTACAGCGCGCTAGCCAGCGGCCATGCTAACTGCTAAGCGCCATGCGAAATGTTAGCAGCCATGCTAGTCGCTTGCTGGCCCACTGTAGACGCCTGTCGTGGTCGCCGCGAAAGCTGTCCTGGGCCGCGGACCGGTCCGTGAAAGAGACTAACGTGGCCCGCCTCCAGCAGCGAGTGTCGTCTTGTGGAGGCCTGGCGAACCCCCGGTGCCCATTGTGTGGGTACAGGGCCGTAATGCCGCCTCTGCGCGCCCTTCCTTCCCCTCGACCCGGCGCAGAGACTAAGCGACCAAAAATCACCCTTTTATTATTATTGGTAGTAATAGTAGTAGCTGTATTGCTTTTTGTATTTATTATTGCTTGTGTTGCTGCTCGGGCCCGGCGGGGTACACGAACAGCTATTGTATCGCTACTGTATGGCAGATTTGGCCACCTTGTCCCCTAATCGATAACTACGATAAAAGCGGTATGCGGCTCGCACTGTACCCCTCGCCCGGTGGAGGTGGGAAAGTTTTAAATAAAGTGTAATACAGTATAGAGCGCACAGTAGTAATGTGTTTTTACCTAGTCGGTTAACTAGTTAACGTGGCTGCAGATCTGAAGTGGTGTAAACACACTTTCACACTACTATGTACTACGGCGTTGGGCATGGTGGTCAGACACTATAGGCAATGAGTTGAGCTCCTCCACAATCTTTTGTGTGTGTGGGGAGAACTGACTGGGACAAATTGCAGCCTGCTTTGTGTATTTTATTTATTGCACACTTTACACGTGTGTGTTGGTATTCTGAACTGTGTGTTTTGTTCCAGCAGGCAGTGCAGTGGTTAGAGATGCCACTTTATGTTCTGAAGGTTGCTAGTTCAAGTCGAACCCTACTGTAGTGTCTTTGAGCAAAGTTTTTACCCTGAAGCTGTATGCTAAAAATCCCATGCTTTATAGGATTGTAAGTCATTCTAAATTCATGACACTAAGTTGCCTTGGATCTCTTTAGGTATCAGCAAAATAAAGGGTGGCAATAAATAATAAGAGCTTCTTCTTGCTGGGTGGGTAAGATTCTACCTTGTTAGCTTACATTAATTAAATGGGGTTTCTTTGAAAATTATATTGACGTTTTATTTTTTTATTACCTCAGTGAACATTTACTGTTGCCATGCGCTAATACGCAACTCTTGTAGTATGTTTCTGTGCATGACTCAAAGATCACTTTAGCAGCCTGCAATCACTGCGCTCAGTAAACATCGCTGACATGTTGTGGTGTGGTGTGGTGGTGTTTAAACAGATGTACTTGTTTACCGCACCTTAATGTATCAGTAACATTGTAAGGCACCTAGGACAAAGGTGTCAGCTAAAAATAATTGTATTAACAACACCTCAGATGCAAGGTGAAGTCACAATGGCATTCGATTGTGTCGATTATATATTAACAGCATAACCATTCAAGATATTAAGCACATGCTTAATATGCATTGTACACAGTGCCTTGGAAATATTCTTTGTGGTACTTGTTTGTGGAAAAGTTTGCTTTTCTTTTTTTTATTTCCTGCCTTATGCCTCTGTAAACATTTTTGACCTCATGACACACTTGATTCCTAATGCAGGGATTGTGCTTCTTTCATGTCCGACAGCGAAGCCAACGTTTGACTCCGAGGCTTTTTCGCTTTGATGCAGGGAGCTTGGTGCCGTTTTGAATCCTTGTGGACCAGTGCTTCGGCTTGAGGTGCGAAGGGCGCCTACTCTGTGCGGACGCTTTTGTTCTCCGGCTTTTCAAATGCAGCAATGTCTGTATGTAACATACAGATAAGCTTTGTGAAAAATACTTTGCAGCAGTTTAGAGGGGTTGTATCCTGGGAGAGGATCTGTTGTTGTATCACAAGGTACTGTAAAATGAATTGTTTAATTAAAATATCCAGCTGTATAAATCTGGAGACAGGACAGAAAGGTTAAAATCTCGAAGCCCATAAGAAAATACGCCACATAATAAGGACGATTAGTAACAATGATGTGCTGAAGTATTATTAGTCATAATAATGCTCTGGCACCTGTATTGCTTCATAAGAATGCAGTCGGTACAGTATTTTTTTTTTTTTTCCCCAGTGACAAGAACTGTAGGGCAGTTTGAGTAAAGGGTACCAGAATAACAGGCTGCTGAAGTCACTGCGCGTTTCTCCCTTTAGATTACAGTTTCATTTTAAATTTGAAAAGAATTTGTGCTGAAGTCTTTTCTTTGTTCAGTATACTCTTCATAAGGTCTAGTCTGCATTTATAATGATTTTATTGGTTACTCCTGTCCCTACAACACTGCTTTTTGTTTTGCTGCTATAGAGCAGTGTTCCTCCTCCTGGACTGCAATATCTTCTGAGCTGCTGGACACACAGCACTCACTGCCAGGCAGCCTCCAGTGGCCATTTCAAACCAGACTCCAGAAGAGAACGCGAAATAAAGAGCTATACCAGTTGTTTGCGTTTGACTGCAGTATGTGAAGATGAGTTGGGCATATAGATAATTTCTGTGGAACCAGTTTTGTTGTAGAATATGAAAAGGCTCCCAATATAGTAGCACCATACAATGAAAATTTGCCTATATACACTAAGATGTATACCCTACCCTGCGCTGATGTAGTGTGGAAGACGCATTTTTTTTGTAAGAAAGGTGGATTTAATCAGATTCAGTCCCAGTTAGTACATTTATCCTTACAGTATTGCCTGCTGAGATGTTGTGTACATTATTTTCTGTGAATTTCTTCATCATTTTGCCATGCTTTTTGGAGGCGTGTGCCTCTGACACTTCCCTGCATGTTGACAGTCTCCCCACACACCTGTTCCTACTGGTGGCACACAGATGCTAGTCAGTGTTCCTCCCTAGGCCCCCAAGGTTAACACATCACAACACCTGTTTGCCAAATTATGCTAAGCCTGTTGTTGTAAGTATGCTAAGTGTTTGGCTATGTAGTTCAGGCAGGGAGAAGGGGAGCTAGAGGCACTTCCACTTCCAATTATCCATAAAGCCAGCGAAAGCACCAATGTTCCTCTTCCAGATGCGCTCTGGAACATTCTCCAGGTTTTTCAGGCCGCATCACAGCGAATCTTGCCACGGTATTGTTTGGCAGTTGTTTCCTTTTCCCTGGCCTGTATCTGTCAAAGGAAATATTAATAGCTTACCCAAGATGCTGCTGGGTATGGATGGTGGGGGGGGCGCGGTGTTCTATGACGATGGTGATGATACATGAACTGCACTTGAATGGGAACACACTCGTGGTGGCTTTCATCACAGGACAAATACTCGGATTGCAGGGGCCCCATGTGGAACACCCCCACTCCCCTGTCCCCTGGGTGGCACTGCACTCCTCACACTCGCACACTCCTTGGAACTTATGGTTCTCCATCTATCCATTTCTGTGTAGTTACACTTTTCCCAAGTTGCCTCCATGTGTTTCCAAGTTTGTGTAAATGCTGACGTTCAGTATAAATATTATAAACTGCAACGTAATTATGTCCTAAACAATGGTATAGTTTTATAACAGGAGGAAAGCAAATACACGCACCTCGCAGTGCTATGCAGGTTATTTTTTAGCATGGCAAGATGTGCTTGTTGTGATGGATGTCCTCTTAAGCACAATACATTGCCTTTGTCACAAACTGGGTTTCTCTCCCATGATGCTTTGCATCAATGAAGAGTTATGTGGCGGGAGCAGCTGCTTGGCATTTGGTAATGCACGTTTGGGATGCAGACTAGTGCATTTCCCTTAAGAGGAGAAGAGCATGCTGGGAGGAAAGGGGTTCATGACGATTGATATCTCTAGCTCCACAAAGATGAATATTTTCAGGAACTGACTCTGAAACATTCTTTGAATTTTAAAAGATCCACTTTAAATGTCAGTTTATAGTTGATAATACTTGAATATCTTTAACACATTACTGACCAGACAAAATATTCCTGAAGTTGGCTCAAAATGCCCCAAAGCCACTGGACGTTATTATATCTTTTTAAAAATGTATAACGGATCACAAATATAAAGGTACACAGACAGTTTTTGTGAAGCTTGAATTTTTATGGCCAGTTTGTCTTTGAAAAATCTGAACTTTTATGGCTCATCAGTAATGTGTTAAAGTACTAAGGAAATACTTCAAGTCTTTATATTGGTTAGTTTGTAGTCATTTTTTAAAAATTAAAATAGTTATTTACTTTTTCAAAGTTCTCGTGATGTATGACGTGTCTTGACACCGAATTAAATTCTTGTGCTCAGTTGAATATATGTAAGAAGTAGTAAGTGGGTTTTTTTTATCCTTTTTAAATCCAAGCTTGTGGTTGAAGCCTACTTTCATTCCTGCAAAAGTACCGTCACACTTCACAGCACGTGTGAAATGAACAACAGGGGGATTAAAGGGCCCCCAAAGCTGATCCAGTGTGCTTTGCACATGCTGAAGACACACATCTCACACATCTCACACAGTCTTTGGGCAGCTGTTTCTTCTATAGTTTGTGCTCTGTATCCCACACCTTTAGCCATGCTTTTGGGGGGCTGGGTCAAAATGCTCATGCCAGTTTCTGGGGCTCTTGGTTCTTCTGCTGGCGTGATGTAGTGATACACAGATGGCGTTCTCCCCTCTCTCTGTCCCAACCACATTGGTCTTTTATGTCCGACAGTTGCCCTTTCATCGCTCTGTTACACGCTCGTCTTGCCTTACACATTTTTTCATTAAATCTGATCTCCCCCGTCTCTCGTCTTTTGCAACGGCAATGCAAGACTGCATGTTGTGAATTCCTGGTGTCACTTCACGGCTCTGCTCTGTTCTACCGCTGAGCGACTTTTTCCCGTGACAGGCTTTACTGCTCCTCTTCTCCAGGCTGCCTCTCCCCTCAGTCACCTCCCCCATTGTCAGACAGCTGAGGTTTGTTTCGCTTTCGTTTGACACAGAAGTTGGCCTTTCTTCCATCCTCGTAACCAAACCACACACCAGGCCGGGGCACACTCCTTCTGCAGCTGTGACAAGAGTTAGAGGGTAAAACTGATTCCAGAGTGAAACTGATAACTGTAGGTGCATGTGGATCTTTTGCTTGTAATTTGAGACCAGACAGAAGGATAATGCAGTTACAACTTAATGTAGTTTTTCCTCAATCTGCTATGTTGCTTCTGAACAGTGCACTCCTCCTCATCTTTCTGCAGCTCCTCATCATGCTGTTGAACTCCTTGAGCTTTCGTGGACTCGTGCTCCATCAGAGGACAAGTTCTGACCTCATTAGCTGCTCTCCCCTGCCCCATAACGGGCTACTCCCATGATTATATACACTTTACTGTACGCATATTAATAAATGTTAATATCCTAATATGCTAATATAAAATGTGCCATTGGGAGTATGTTTCAGTATTACTAGAGGAGATATTCTATAAATAGTTCTGATTCTAGTCTCTCCACATTTGTATCCAGGCAAATTAAACACCATTTAATCTTAAAGTACTCTAATGTTGCTGAAAGGTGTTTCCTTTTCATCATTTAAGGATAGAATTTTTATTAATATACTGAAATCTTAAAAGCTATGAGAAAAATGGGTGCAGAATACAAACCTCAATTCTTTGTATGAGTGCTTATAACTTAAATTGTGTGACTTAGTAAGCAGCTCCAGGGTGTGTGTTTCACGTCATTAAAATTTGTATTAAGGGCATTTACATCCTTTACTATGTTTTTATTTTTATACAACAATGCCCTCGTTGTCTTTGAACAAAAGACAGGTTTTAAGTGGTGTATTGGTAAGTCACAGATAACGTCATATGTGATTAAAATGGTGGAACCCCCACTCCTGTAATGATTCAGAAATTTCACTAGCTGAAAGCATAAAGCTTATATTGAGGAGTTGAGGAAAAAGATTTCACTGGCACAAATATGGAATATATTTTATAACTATGCTTTACTCAGTTAATTAAAAATTGTCAGTAAGTGCTTTATTTACATATGAATTGTGTTATTGTTCTAAATGCACCTTGCACACGTAAGTGATCAGATGTTTTCAGCTAATGTATTTTGGTTGAGTCACTCAGAATTGCTCCAGTTACGTGATCTGCTCTCACCGATGACTTTACGTCATTTATTAGTGCATTCACAACTGCATCTCCGCTGTCTCTTTTCCTTTCATTTGTTTACCATAGACGCACGTGCCACGAGTTGTCTTCAGTGACTAACCAAATGTCATTTGTTTGCTCATAGTTTTTTTTTTTTTTTTTT